>CM029020.1:91583164-91737706 GCA_016801055.1 Panax notoginseng
TTAAGAAAGATGAATGAATGTGGGGTTCATGTAGTGAAATAAACGAATGAAAGCCGTAACGAATGGTAATGAGATTATGAAAGTCCGAATGTAGTCGGATATAGAATGTTAAGATGAAGTAAAGCGTTAAATACTTTAGTCGATGTGAGAGTTGAGTGTACGCGAATATTAAACGGGCAGAACCTATACTCTATGTAATGGTTTAACCGTAAGGTAATGAAGAATGTTGATTAAAACCCTGAACGGTGAAAAAAACTAAATTGAAGACAATAACGTATAACGTTAAGAAGCCTAGTTAATAAGTATAACTTGGACAACGTTCCGAGTCGAATGAACGGACGTTGTAAGTATAAATAAGTTAATATAAAATGTTTAACACTATGAACTCATAGTATTGACATTGAATGATCGTTTTGAGTATACAAAAGACTGTAGGACTAGACGATAAGAAATGAATCCTGAGGTATGGCATTTATTTGCCAGAAAGCCGTAGTAATAAGAATTTGACTTAACGATCATTATAGTTTAATGGTTCGGATATGTTAAGATAATGATAGGTTATGGTACAATCGTAATCTTTGATGGTTGACATATGGGAGCTGGGATAAATAATTCCTTAAGAGAGCGGAGGTATATACGAAACTGGCAACCAATCTAACTCACTGTGAAAGACAGTGTAGATGAGACGGGGAACTTGTGTGGTATTGTTTGTGGGAAACCACTCAGAGTACCATATGGAATACTAGTAGAGACGCGATGTGTACTGAGTCCTAGAAGGGTTATAAGAAGAAGATAAGAATATAATTCATCAAAGATGATGAACGTATGAGTAAGACATCTCCGTATGTCATGAAGTCGTAAAACGGTAAAGAAAGTTAATCACGTAAACTTAGATTACAAGAATGCGAACCCTAAGAAGTAAAGTTAAGTAAGCCAGTGTGTAAGTCAAATATGTGACTAATTGGTGTATGTGTTATTTCCTTATGTGTTATATAGGGATTGGAATGAGCAGTTCAGCGTAATCTGTAGCTGTGCGTAAAGCAAGTTTCCTAACTTAATTCATACTTTACATGAATGCTAGTTTCTTAAACATCTCAGATATTGAACTTGAAAAGTTTTGTCTATGTGCATATGTGCGATATATGTACAAGGTGATAGTATGTATGAGGCCTTATGCCACAATTTGAACACTTCGGTGTTTCTATGAGATGAATTGTTCTGTGATTGAGATGTTCAATATGAGTATATTCTTTTTATACATGAACCGTGATTGTTAAGTACGTGTTAATGATTCTAGCCAGACAGGATGTGTATAGAAAAGGTAGAAGAATGAAAGTATTTCAAAGTGTGTGACAACCCGAGAATTTAGATATTTATTAAAATCTTAAAATAATGAATTAAAGTTAAATAATAAACCTAGACAAAAAATAAGTGAATGGATTTGGCATTTATGGGAAGAAATTTTGTGAATTTAAATTTTTTGTGGTGAATTATTCACGATTAAGGGTATAAGTGTATATATTATGTGTATATGGTTGTACATGTGTACAGTATGTGGTTAAGGGTCAATGGTTGACTAGATAACCTATATCAGTGGCAAACCCTAGTATTATATTAAGAACATCAACGTTTAGCTACAAAATGTCCAAAATGCCCTTTTTATCACATTTTCTAATATGTTGAGTATAAATCTTGCCATGATCTTGAGTTGGTGACCAACTCTATCTACCCCATGTGCCTTAAATCTCAGCAATATCTGCAGCTATGTCATACAAATTCATTGAACCAAAATCAAAAGTTAAAAAGTTAAGTAATAAACTTACTTTACTTGCTAGCCTTGCCAAGTCTTTTCTTTATCTCTCCTCCAAAAATTTTGAGAGGAACTAAGTATTAAGGAAAGCCAAGAACATCCCTTAGCTCTCCTATATCATATCATCAAGGATAGAAATCAAAGATCAAGGTTTTAGAGGTATAAACCCTAAAATTTCGAAATCATGTGATCTTATGTTATATGTTGTAATTTGTTGGTTAAAGTTGTGTATTAGGGTGTCATTGAGTGATCTGGGTTGTAATAACTTAGATTCATTTCATCTTGATGCACGAAAATTAAATTTTTTGAAACTGATCAATGAACCCTAACGCATGGCCTGACAGCCGAATGTCAGGACTCATAGATCATTACCTATTATTTGGTTTTGTGTTTTAAGGGTTTGTAATTGTAGTATGTTGTGAGGGCTTTGATCTGGAACTTGAATCAAGCCCAGATCATGTGTAGATCAAAA
Source organism: Panax notoginseng (assembly GCA_016801055.1). NCBI lineage: Eukaryota > Viridiplantae > Streptophyta > Magnoliopsida > Apiales > Araliaceae > Panax > Panax notoginseng. The sequence continues at coordinate 91,585,447 of CM029020.1, forward strand.
TTTATCAAGGGTCAAAGGTCGTTGACCGACCATAACCAACTGAGTTTCTGGGCAACCCAGAAACCTAGAAAGTCTGACAAGCGTTTTGATAGCTTCGGATCTTGCTTCTGATAATGTGTTTGGCCAAGTTGTTGTTTTGTTGTTATAGCCTGACATGAGAACTACACATCCATGCTTTTAGATTACTCAGATCATGACCATAATGACAATTAATCATTGTCAAACTTACGTTGACCAAACTACCTCATCAAGGTTTTCTGGAAAACCCAGATCTTCAAGAGCCGAATTTTCTGACATGGTTTGACCATGCCAAATCTCACTCATGTATTGGTGTTACGATGATCTTATGTTATAGAGTTGTCCTTTGACATCTCTACTACAAGTGTGAAGTTTTAAATCACACAAATCAGACCTGTAGTGCAAGTTATTAGGATCGAAAGTAGGCATCTAAGACTGTTCTTCAATTCTAGAAAACCCAGAAATTGAAGAACAATTCTGACAACGATTTTGGTGGCCAAGATCTCTCTGATGTGTAGTGTTTTGGCTCTGAAATTTGTTTGAGGTTGTAATATTACATAAATAGTATAACTCTAGCACCATTACAAGCCCAGAAGTCAACTGGAACATAGATCTAATTACGGTCAAACTTAGCACCTTGTTCACTGACATGTGTTTCTGGGCAGGCTCAAGAAATGCTCAAGAACACCTATAGCGACGGTTCTGTCGCTATAGGGCCCTTTAGTGACAGTTACTTTCCAAAAAATTATTATTTTTAATAAATAAATAGAAAAAAATTGTTTTTAATTATTCAAAATACATAATAAATTCTAAAAATTATTTTAAAGCCTAAAAATGGGTTTTTAATAATTTTGAATATATTTCATAAATATTTAATATTTTTGGAATATTAATGGTATTTAATTTATTTAATTACAATATTAAATAAATTATTTAAAAATGATTTTAATACATGAAAAATTATTTAAAAATATATTATAGTGTAAGAAAATATTTTAAGTTATTTTTAATGACTTCTAATATTTTGTGATGAATTTCATTAATAAATTAATATTAATGATAATTAACTTATTTATAAATGTATTAAATAAATTAAGGAAAAATATGATTAATGATTTAAGCCTCATAAAAATATTTTAAGTTATAAAATAAAACTTTTAATATTTTGTCATGAAAATATTAATATTTAAATATTTATAGCAATTACCGGATAATAGATTTAACTATTTAAAAATCATATAAATATGATTTTTAAGGTATTAAAAATACTTTTTGATATTACAAATATATTATAATATTATGTTATAATTTTCATTAATATTTAATATTAAATAAATATTAATGATAATAGAATTAAGGGGTATTTAATTCATATAATTACGATATTAATGATTGAAAAATTATGATAAATGGTAATAATTATCTGAAAATTATTACAAGCTTATAAAAAATATTTTGACTGATAATAAATTATCTAAGATATTTGTGAAGCAGTTTAAATTGAGTCGTAGCGATATTAGGCTCGAGAATTGTCCGACTAGGTCGTCGGGATGACGAAATTGTGTTGGTTTCAACTCAGATTGAAATAGTTTGACTTGATACCGAGTCTTAGGTAGTTTGTGGACTGATAGTGTTATGTGTTGTGTTTAGGTTATTCTATATTTATATATAATAATATTATATTGTGATGATATTATTCTAATATTTGGAGATCAGTATTATTTATATTAGATTTCTAGACAAAGCTAAATAAGTTGTGTAACGATAATCAACGGATCAGGTAAGTTTTCTTGAACTATTCTTTTAACTTGTGGTTAATCATTGTTGATTACTATGTCTATGAATTGTCGAATTGTACTCTGTGCATATTACATGTATTCATCAGGTATGAAAGGCTGATCAGCTTCATTACCATTCGGTCCATATATAATTGATATGTTCATGTTCAATATTCGTTCAGCTATGAAAGTTTGCGTACGTTAGTTATCAATTATATTGTAGAATTGTAGCCATCTTATTATTCAATTCTTTCTATCATGATATATCATTAATTTATTGAACTTAAACTTGCTGGATAAACTTGTTGCTCACCCTTGCTATATCATGATAAACATTGCATATTAAGACAAATACATCGAATACAGGAAAGGACAAAGATAAGTCCAACTTTAGATTATATGTGCAGCTAGAAATGTAACAGTATTGTATGATAATAACAATGTATGTTAGATAGGATACTGATTCAGGTATTATGTGAAGGTTCTCGACCTTGGGATTATTGTATAAAGTTTAGTGTATAAACAATTTATGTTTATATCTTTCGCAATAGAATTATAGATTGTTAGAATACCAGATCTGCGGTGATTTGGGACCCGGATCCGGGGTCGTCACAGTTGGTATCAAAGTTGTAGGTTATTAACCTTAAGAAGAAATACATGAGACTAATAACCGCAGTGATTGGGTTAAGGACTAACTAAAATAGAGTTAGTGAGTCGGAAAGGTTCAAAGACGAATCTCGGCGAGTTATAAATCCCACTCATCAGCACCGTGTAACATCATCTGTCGGGTTGGAAGATACCCGAATTTGGGGGCGTCACATGTATAATAACATATAAATAAAATAATTATTATAAAAAAATAATACAAAGTAAAGTAAAGAAAATAAAATAATTTATCAAATAAAATAAAATGAAATAAATTAATTAACTTAATTACATTCCTTAAATTTATTAATTTTAATAATATAATATCATATAATATATAGAAAATAAATAAATAAATTAAATAAAATTAAAATGATTTAATTAAAAAAATAAAATGATAATGATTTAATTAAAATAAAATAATTAATATAACAAAAATAATACAAAGTAAAACAAAGAAAATAAAATAATTTATAAAATTAAATAAAATGTAATAAATTAATTAACTTAATAGCATTCCTTTAATTTATTAATTTAAATAATAAAATATAATATAAATAAAATAAAATAAAATAAAATGACAATGGTTTAATTTGTATAAAATGAATTAGTTTGCTAGATAGTGAAGAAAAAAATATGGCCCCCTTATGGACTATTTTATAATTATTGCAAACTGTTCTACAACCTAATTTGACTTTTGTGGGAAGATACACAACATCTATGGAAGCCATATCTTGCAACTTGATTTAAATATGGTCGTTATGCCACCTCTCCTTAATGATATTCTCAGTTCTATCTTCTTCGAGGTTTTGAGGTGTTTTACTTTCCTTCAGCCTATGCTTGTAACGAACGAGAATTTTGGGTTTACTTTTAAATATTTATTGAATTGAATAAATATTTGAGTTAGTTTATTTATTAAGTTAAATAAATATTCGATGAAATTGTTGTGTAATACTTTAGTTAAGTGTGTATATTAACTAAATTATTGTATGGTAATTTTATGCATTGAAGATTTAATTTAATGAAATAATTAAATTAAATTAAATGTTTAATAATTATAATATTCTGTAATGGTGTTATTTTAATTTAATTGATTAATGAAATTAAAGGAATGATTAATTTAGAAGGTTAATATTTATTAAATAAATATTAAGAATTATGTTGGCCAAGTAAATATTATGTGGATAATTAAAGATTATGATTTAAATTTAATAAGTGTGACATTTGTATACTATATAATAAGGAAAATATGAAAATAAATTAAAAGGAGGTTTGAAAGGGTTTTGCCAAACATGGTCTTGTGACCTTTGGTATAATTTAACTGATAAAGCTTTTGGGTTTTTTTACCTGATGACTTAAGTTTGCACTTAAAGTTATATTATTTTTGTGTTTTATATGTTTTATCAGTTTAGTATTATACATATATTTTCCTAAGTCTAAAAGCGAGAAGGAAGAATATAGAGAAAAGAGAAATTGAGAGACAAGGTTGAGAATCAAAGAAGGTGAAGAAGAAGGAAAAATCTTATTAAATATCTATTCCAAGAATCAAAGAGGTAATAACCTATTCTACAAACTCTAGTATATGTGTTCTTGGAGTTTTCTTTTGAAACTTGGATTTTATGGGATGATTTGACAAAAATAGATGTTTTATATATGTTGGTAGATCATTATAATATGTTTATGTTGTCTAGAAATGATTTTCAAATATCAAAATCCATGGACACATGTTTAGGATGAAGAACTTGGTTATGTGATAATATATGTATCCTGGCTTACTTTGGGACCAAAATTAGTGGTTGAATCGTGTGATAATATGTAAATTGGCAATGGTTTATATCAATATATTAAAAATTGAAAATAACGCAAGTTGAATGAATTAATTTGGTTAAAAAACGAATTCGTAGTGAATGAATTCGCTAAACATGTTAAAACATGAACAATTAATATAAACACGAGTTTTGGGTCAAGATTTGGGTTAGTTAATGTTTCTGTAAATTGTTGATTCTTTGTTATGTTGTAGTTCTATGAAATACGAATCCATAGAATCAAAAACGGACTAATTTGGACGTGTATAGCTTCAGTTATGAAGATTAGAAGGAGAAAAAATGTTAAAAATCGCAAGAACAGTAAACTGCTAATTCTGGTTTTGCTAATAGGCGCAGCTGCACTGTGTCCTAAGTCTACTGGGGTGAAACTACTCTCTTGGGTGTAGCAATGCTATTTCCATGACTTATTTGGGCGCAGCTACGCTCATGGAGTGTCAGGTGTGACTGTTTTGACCTCATTCGGTAAAACAACCATAACTTTTTCATACAAACTCCGATTGAGGCGATTCATAATGATTTTGAAAGATAACAAGAAGTCCTACAACTTTTATTCTTTAATTTGTTTGATTTGAGGTCGATAAAAGGGGTCAAACTGGCCATCGTTGAGACTGATGTGAATTTAGAGGCAATCGGAGGGCGTCGAGCATGTACGTGAGCAAGTGTAGTGCTTCTAACGATAAAAGATGTTATCCTAAGTTATAATAAATGAGTATTATGAAGTATAATGATGCTTAACATTAATAAATTATGTATTAGACAAGTTGTATAAGCATACTAAGCATACACAAGAGAGACGAATCGGGCGTGTGACGAATGAACGTCGAAACGCCGTGACAAGTGTTAATGAACATAAAAAGTGTTTCAATTCTATCAAAATGAACATTATAAGATATGGAATGGGGTTAATATAAAACTAATAAGGAGTCCTTATAAGACTTAAACACTCGAATGAATTTCGAGTATGACTAAGAAAAAATATAGTATTGATTAATAAGTTATATTAGATTGAAAATCAATGTTATAAGAGTAAAGAATGTGATTTGGATGCTAAAAGTCTTATGTTATATTTTAGTGAGTTTTCAGATTTGTGTTATGTGGCTGATTAATATGGTTAAAACTTAAGCTAAAGGTTATAACTTAACTAATATGAGAATTGAATCTGTGAGGATAATGTGTATATAGCTAATTAATGTGATAATCCTAATGGTATGTGTATGATATTGGAGTACCCGAGGTGTAATTGTATAGCTTACGCAGGAGGCAAGTTCCCTAACCTTTGCTAGTTTATTATTCAGCAACGTTTTCTTTTCACCATTATTTTGTTATACTTATGCAAGTCTACTAACCATACTTTTACGTTATGCAAGTTTCTTGGAACTATTATTCAATTAAGCAAGTTCTCTAACCCTAATCTTTCATTATACAAGTTCCTATTCCTAACTTGTTATTATTATGCAAGTTCTTTAACCCTAATTTATTGTTAAGCAAGTTAATTAATCTTTGTTTCTTCATCCCAAACGAGATTGCTTTGGTTATTCAAAGTCTGTAATTTTATTGTAAGTAAGGTGTTTAGTCAACTACGAATAATTGTTGTTTGATCTCTGATCACCAATGTCATTGTACAATCTTACATTGTTGTACCGAACTTTTAGTTGACTAGCGACCGTTCTATTGATTCAACTAATTCTTAGTTGATGAATTTTCTATAAACTAACTTACCCTTGAAGTCAATTCAAACCAAACTTCCTTTGATTTGCTTATGTACCCACACAGTTTTGAAAGCATGTAGTCGATGATTTACACTTGTTCAATTTAGAAGTCGTTGATACTCTATCTCTTATTAATACATCGATATACCTTGTTCATGAAGATATTGTAATCAAACACTTGAATAGTTATTGATCCATATTTGATTTAACCAGTACTTTGTTGATGATCGTTTTAAAGATCTAGAATTCTTTTGAAGCTAATAACAAACCAAACTTCCTTTGGTACGGAACCTAATGATTAAAGTTGAGATGAACAACCCTATTAAAGGGGATTATTTTAGAGCTACGTGATTGCGTTAAAATATTTGTGTAATACATAGTACAAAGGGTTGATCACCTGGACTACGAGATTATGGTCCACATAGTCATTTAGACTATTAAAGGTTACAGTAGAAGCACCTGTTAACCTAGGACATAGAAGATGATTATGGTCTTTTAGACTATTAAAGGTTAAAGTAGAAATACTTGACAACCTAGAACATAGTTCGTGGTCTTGTGACCCTCAGTGTATTCCTTTAATTTTGATAGTTGTTGTTAACTTAAAAGTTCATTATTCCTTTGAACTCATAACTTTTGAATTAGAGTTTACTGTTCCGGTAAGAGTACTTACCATTGAAAGTTCAATCAATTATCATTCATAGACTATTATTGTATACTGTTCTTCTTGTGGACAATTGTTTGCTCACTCTTGCGTAAAATAATGCAGATGAGGTCAAGAAGACTGTAGCACTTTCTATAAACAAGGGCAAGGGTAAAATGCTTGATTAGATGACTTTTAATTTACCTTTTACTTATGAAGCTTGTGTAATAGACTTAATTATGATTATGTTGTAATATTTCGCTGATGATTATACTAATAAAGGTTAGATGACCTGGGATTTATTTGAGATTATGTAACCCTTTAATGGGAGGATTATCTATTAGGCTTGTGAGATATATTTTTACCATTTTGTTGATGGGTAGATAGATGTAATTTTGTGGAACCGTGATCACCAGATCTGTGGGATTGAAGTACCCGAATTTGGGGGTGTCACAAATTGGTATCAAAGCTTTAGATTATGAACCTTAGGTGGAGAAACCTTAGGATATAATTTTCTAGGAGATCGAAAAGATAGAGGTGATAAACTTTCATCGAGTTCCAAGGAATGAATTAAGAGAATTCATTGAAGATAAAATAATAACAGACTTTATATGTTTATGTGATAACAAACCTGTGTGCTCACGTGTATTATATGTAATGAGTAGTAAATAAAACTTAAAAACTTTGTTGTTGGACTTAGATATGAGCTTAAGTTTTATCGTTGGAATGAATTTTAGGAGGTAAAGGTAAAGATAAAAGATGAGAAAGACGAGGAGGATCCTGAGTGGTAATTTATTAATTTTATCGGAGCTGAAGTGATCGATGAAGTTTATGATCATAAAAAAAGTTATAAGTTAAGGTCGAGAAGTTAAAAGGTCAAGCTGTAGAGCACCAAGCCACGATAGCGCAAGAGAATGTTATGATCCAAGACCTTACCGCACGGCTGGGAGGTGAAGAGCAGATATTAGCTCAGTTAGGATGTTAAAGAGGATAGTTATTAGCTGGAAACGAGATTGCGCAAGATGATTTGAGAAAGGAGTTAGTAGAGTAAGAGAGAGCTAAAGACGCGTGGGTGAAGTCTTTTAAACATATAGATCACGTTGAAGATAAGTCAAAAAAGGCTAAGCAATGGACAGGGCTCGGGATTCAGACTTCCACTATCATGTACAGGTTGAGGATTATTTTTGGTATGTAATGGATCGCAGGACGATGACTTGTATCACGGAGTAAGAGCACTATAAAGCGGTGTAACATAGAATGTCTTCGTAGGTTGAGAGAAAAAAATATATAATAAATAAGTCATGATGAAAGGTTATAAGATGTAAATCCTCATTTTTGAAATAAATAAAGGGATATGATGAGGTAATTCTGGAATTTTATTATATATGATGTAGTAGCAGTGAGGCTATTTTTGCTATGTTTTAGAGCAAAAATGAATAAAGATATCATTATTTATTGAGATATATTATGTGTTATCTAAAAGTGGTTGAGATAAGCTTAAAAGTTTTGATACGTGAATGAATGATAATCTAATAGTGAAAATTTTAAATAGTAAGATGCCGCCTAAAAGAACACAACAGCGTCAACAGACCCCCAAGGAATATACATACAATAATGAAACTGACACCAATTTGGTGCCGCAGTTAGTGAATTTACTGGTCGAAGCACTTACAAATCAACTGAATTCGTGGCTGTATAGTCAAATCTCGAAGTTTTAACCGAATTCATTCACAACAAGGCTGGAAAGGACAATTATCGTATACGGGGAAGGTAATACGCTGACATACAATCAAGAGAAGAGGGAAAACAAAGGTGAAAATCGAGATAAGGCAGGAGGTAGCCATAGGGGTAATGTTATGAAAAGAAAGTGGAACGAAAATGTCACTGTTGGAAATCAACAAGGGAATGAAAAGAAGAAGGTGGAGGCGTATAGCAATTACGAAAAGAAATATGTAGGTGTTTGTTTGAAGGGATAGAGGGTGTGGTTCAATTGTGGATTGGGGGGCCACATTGCACCAAATTGTCCAAGCCCGAGGAAGGGAGCATGTTTCATGTATGGGTCCAAGGAGCGCCTGGCTCGTGATTGTCGAAAGAAAGTGGCTAGAAAAACAAGCGAAAACAAAGGGGTCAGCAGCACTGTCAAGTTGGTTATTATATAATTAGCTCCACCGAGTCGACCAACCGAACATTCATTCAACATGACGATGCAGGATGCAATGGAAGGTATGGTTCCGATCAGAGATCTAAACGGTTGCATGTTATTTAATTCAAGTGTCGCTTGCTATTTTACTTCCGACTAATTTACTAGAAAAATTTATTTGCTTCAGAAGGAGTTAGACCATTCCCTAAATATAGAAATTGCGAATAATGATTCCTATTATGTTTATTCATAGCAAATATAGGGTAATTATTAAAGGTCACGTGATGCAAGCTAAGAGGTTGTTAAGAAAAGTGTGTGGGAAACGCAAGTTTTCAAAATAGGAATTTGGATAAAGCGTGTGCAATTTCTAAGTTACGTGATTGATTAAAAAAAATTTACTACAAGGAAGGGTGTCCGACTCACGATCCAAAGATAGCTATAGTGGTGTTTGCCTTGAATGTTTGAAGGGTATTATTTCTACATGAAGATTTGTGAGATATGTATGGACCATAGGTGTCTGAAGGGTATCTTTACACGAAAAGATTTAAGTATGCGTTAATGGTGATAGTTGAAGTTGGTCAAGAATTACGATCATAAAATCCTAAATAAATGTGGTTGCGATGCTTTAAGAAGAAATGTCAGAGAGAAAGTATCTTTGTTAACTGCTCTACAAGAGTTTATAATGGAAATGGTTAAGTTGTGGGTGGAGGTAAGATGTCCAAAGAAGTTGGAAGGAATGTTTTTCAGATGGAAAATCGTTCAACTTTATTAGACAAAGTAAAAGGGAGAGTAACTCCAAGACTAGGGGTGTGAGAAATACAAAAGAAGGAAGGCTATCAAATTCAAGACTGATACCGAAGGGTTGTTAAAATTTGAAGAAAGAAACTTGGTTTTGCCAATATCGGGAGTTGAAGATGTAGTTTTTAATAAAACTCATAGTTCGAGATATTCGATTCAAGTAGGGAGCACGCAAATGAATCAAGACATTCGAAGATACTTTTGATGGAAAAATATAAAGTGAGAGGTTGCTAAGTGTGCTACAAAGAGCTTAACATGTCAAAAATCAAAGTAGAATGTCAAAAGCCAATTGGTTTGTTACAACTATTGAAGTTGGAGTGTATGGCGATAGATTTTGTGGTAGTTCAAAGTCAGCATATTCTTTCCGATCAAAATTAGATTTTATTTGGATTAGTTGGCAAAGTTATATGCCAAAGGAATTATTTCAAGGCACGATATTTTAATATCAATCGTGTCGAACCGAGATTCACAATTCCCATCGAATTTTCAAAAAAAATTAAAAAAAGTAGCAAGAACGTGTGGAAACACAAATAGAAATAAGTACATCATATAATCTTTAAATAATGGACAGAATGAAAGGACAGTCAAAATATTGGAGGAAATGTTAAGCGGTTGTGCAATGGATTTCAAAGAGGATTAGAATGACCATTTATCCGTAGTTAAGTTCACTTACAACAACAGATAACACGAAAAGCATTGGTATAAAGTTATACGAAGCATTGTATGGAAGGAGAACGTTGACTGCTAGGGCCAAGTTGGTACAACAGACTACAGAAATCGTTAAAGTGATTAGAGCAAGATTGATAGCTACACAGCATAGGCAGAAGAAATATGCTGATCAACACCGACAGAATCGAGAATTGGAGGTCGCATAATTTGTTTTCTTGAGAGTGTTTCCCTAAAAAAGGGAAAATTCAATTTGGTAAGAAGAGGAAACTGAGCCCGAGATTCATCAGACTCTTCGAGTTATTGCAAAGAGTTGGTGAAGTAGCATATTAGGTAGCTTTACCTCCGGAGTTAGAATACTTTCATAACGTTTTTCACGTTTCAGTGTTACGACCATACAAGTTGATTACAAACATGTCATAAAGTATGAACCATTACAATTTGAGAAAGATTTGTCTTACGAAGAAGCTCCTATCTAAATGGTTGATAGGAAAGAACACGTACTCAGAAACAAAGTAATACCTTCTGTTAAGGTTGTCTAGAGAAACCACAACACTGTACAAGCTATGTGGGAAATCGAAGACAAAATGTTGGAAGATTACCCTCAGTAATTTGCTTAGTATGTGTATAGTGATTCTGGGGACAAAATCATTTTAAAGAGGGAAGAATGTAACGAACGAGAATTTTTTGTTTAATTTTAAATATTTATTGAATTGAATAAATATTTGAGTTAATTTATTTGTTAAGTTAAATAAATATTTGATGAAATTGTTGTATAATAATTTAGTTTAATGTGTATATTAACTAAATTAATGTATGCTAATTTTATGGATTGAAGATTTAATTTAATGAAATAATTAAATTAAAATAATTGTTTAATAATTATAATATTATGTAATGGCGTTATTTTAATTTAATTGATTAATGGAATTAAAGGAATGATTAATTTAGAAGGTTAATATTTATTAAATAAATATTAAGAGTTTGGATAAGTAAATATTATGTGGATAATTAAAGATTATGATTTAAATTTAAAAAGTGTGACATTTGCATACTATATAATAAGGAAAACATGAAAATAAATTAAAAGGAGGTTTGAAAGGGTTTTACCAAACATGGTCTTGTGACCTTTTGCATAATTTAACTGATAAGGCTTTTTAGTTTTTTTACCTGATGACTTAAGTTTGCACTTAATGTTATATCATTTTTGTGTTTTACGTGTTTTATCAGTTTAGTATTATACATATATTTTCCTAAGTCTAAAAGCAAGATGGAAGAATATAGATAAGAGAGAAGTTGAGAGAATTGAGAGACAAGGTTGAGAATCAAAGAAGGTGAAGAAGGGAATAATCTTGTTAATTATCTATTCCAAGAATCAAAGAGGTAATAACCTATTCTACAAACTCTAGTGTATGTGTTTTTGGAGTTTTCTTTTGAAACTTGGATTTTAAGAGATGATTTGATAAAAATAGATGTTATATATATGTTGGTAGATGATTATAATATGTATATGTTGTCTAGAAATAGTTTTTAGAAATCTAAATCCATGGAAACATGTTTAGGATGAAGAACTTGGTTATGTGATAATATATGTATTTTGGCTTACTTTGAGACCAAATTTAATGGTTAAATCATATGTTAAAATGTAAATTGGTAATTGTTTGTTTTAATACATTCAAAAACAAAAATAACACAAGTTGAATGAATCAATTTGGTTAAGAAACGAAATTGAAATGAATGAATTCGCTAAACATGTTAAAACATTAAAATTTAGTATAAACATGAGTTTTGGGTCAAGATTTGGGTTAGTTAATATTTTTGTAAATTGTTGTTGATTCTTTGGTATGTTGTAGTTCTACGAATTATGAATCCATATAATCGAAAACAGACTAATTTGGATTTGTATAGCTTGAATTATTAAGATTAGAAGGAGAAAAAAGGTCAAAAATCGAAAGAACAATAAACTGCTAATTTTGGTTCTGCTAATAGGCACAGCTGTGGCAACCCGGAAAATCGAATCGCAAAAACAGTAAGGATTGTCGGCAGGATTCTGGCTACGAGATAGACTGAATGAGTAAGAATTTTCAAGACGAAAATAAAAAATTTTCCGGGAACAAAAATATTTTCGGGAAAAAAGAAGAAATAGGCATTATTCTCTTGACGAAACCTAAGGGTTAGAGTTTGAATAACCTAAGCCTTTTCGAGAGTTCGGTATAGCGAAATAACATTCTGTCGAAAAATTTGATGATAATTTATCGTGAAAAAGTTAAGTAAGCCGATAAAAGTTATTTTCGAAAAACGCGCTAAAATCGAACGAAATAAAAATGACGAAAAGTATTGTTATGTTATTTTCATACGTTTAGCTACGTTAGGGGAAAATTTGAAAGAAAACGGTTAACGTCAAAAAATGTTTTTCAGTTTTTCAGAGTTCCAAAGAATGCGTAAAAGTTAAACTGTAGAGGAAAGACAATATATCCAAAAATATTTGGATTCCAAGAATAGCAATTTTTAGAACTGTCGGACAAATTCTTCAAGACAGAAGCACGAAGCTTCCAAGGGAAGCTTCATGAATAGTAAGGCGGTTTAGTAAGGAGGTGGGAAGAGTAACCTTAGGGGAGAAATGACTATTTCGCCCCTAGCTTTGAAAATCTATAAAAGAGAGGTGTTAGTTAATTACATTGGAAATCAACCAACACTTTGAGAGAGAGAGAAAGCTTGAGAGCTTGGAGAAGAAGAAGAAGGAAGAGGAAGAGCATGGATGCTCAGATCGAAGAACATCGAGAAATAGAAATGCTTGTGAATCGTCGGCTTTGTCTAGAGGAAGAAAAATAAAGAAGAAAGGTATTAAGAAACCTAACCTTTAAGTTAATTCATTATAAGTTTTATATGTTCAAAACATATTTTAATAAGAATAATAAGTAAAAGATGTAATGAATGATTTCATATGGTTGAAATCATGAAGAAATGAAGAAAATAGAATTAGAAGTTTATTTTATAAATTTCTTAAGGAAGTATATGATTCGTAACGAATTTGAGCAATCCGAATGAATCATATGAATGATTCGGAGAAAGAAGTAAGGAATAGTGTTTTATAACATCAAATTACAATAAAAAGTGAAATCGTAATCAAAATATCGATTAAAAAATGAAGAACAAACGAAGAACACGATTAACACGCAAAGAACATGAAAAACGTTGTTGATGGACAAATTTAAAACCATCGTAGTATAACTTGTTGTTGATGGACAAGTTTAAAACCATTGTGTATAAGTTAGTTGCTTATTTCTTGGTTGGGAATGGTAGAAACGTGCATGAAGAACGGATTAAACTAAACTATAACGAATTTATGGCGAAATTTTTTATAAAAGACAAATGAGAAATAGAAAGTGTGTAAATGAACCCGAATGAGCAGGGTTTCATAAGAATGTAAGAGAACCTAGAAAACGTGAGTCGTGGACTCAAGAATGAACGAGTTTTGAGTTCGGATGACCGAATTACGGACGAATGAATGAAGAACGTTAATAACAAAAAAACGAACAAAAGTGGAAGATTAAGCCAAGTGAATGGCATATTAACGGATTCAGAATTGATTTTTATCCAAGGGAAGTTGAAGTACGTAAGATAAGGAAGAGAATGGCTTTGGGACAACCTCGTTCCGAGCTATAACGAAGAATATATGAGATCGTAAAGTGAGCGTCTCAAACCAATGCAAAACTTAGAAATTTTATTGAAGTTTCATGCTCTGCGCCGCAGCACCAGCAGAGCTTTGGGAGGCGGTGCCGCAGCGCGAGCTCGGGCCATCAGCTACTGTTAAGTGGTGCCGCAGCGCGAGATGTAGAGAAGGAGTTGGCGCCACAGCGCCAGACCGAGGAAGGAGGTACTGAAGAGTCGCACCGCAGCGCGAGGAGAAAGAAGGGGACCGGCGCCGCAACGCTGGTGCAGGGCAAGGCCCAGTGATGAGTATTTCATTGCTCAATTATTGGGGGATGTGCAAGAAAGAATAATAAACATAACGTAACACTTAAACAAGTGATTTAAACCTTTAATGAAGGTTGAACGAAGAGATTGAACGAGATTAAAAGACAAAGAACGTAATCGCAACGCAGTTGCAATGCACGAGCAGTCTTAGCATACATCGAATTGTATACCTTCGACATTAAGAAAGATTAATGAACGTGGGGTTCATATAATGAATAAACGAATGAAAGCCGTAGAGAACGATAATGAGAATAATGAAAGTCTGAATGTAAGTCGGATGGAGAATGTTAGAATGAAGTAAGCGTTAAACACTTTAGTTGACGTGAGAGTTGAGTGTACGCGAATATTAAACGGGCAGAACCTACACTCTGTGTATGGTTTGACCGTAAGGTAATGAAGAATGTTGATTAAACCGTGAATGGTGAAAAAACTAAATTGAAGACAATAACGTATAACGTTAAGAAGCCTAGTTAATAAGTATAACTTGGACAACGTTCCGAGTCGAATGAATCGGACGTTGTAAGGTATGAATAAGTTAATATAAAATGTTTAACGCTATGAACTCATAGTATTGACATTGAATGATCGTTCTGAGTATACAAAAGATTGTAGGACTTAGACGATAAGAAATGAATCTTGAGGTATGGCATTTAGTTGCCAGAAAGCCGTAAGTAATAAGAATTTGACTTAACGAACATTATAGTTTAATGGTTCGGATATGTTAAGATAAAGTTAGGTTATGGTACAATCGTAATCTTTGATGGTTGACATATGGGAGCTGGGATATACAATTCTCTCAGAGAGCGGAGGTATATACGAAACTGGCAACCGATCTAACTCACTGTGAAAGACAGTGTAGATGAGACGGGAACTTGTTTGTTGGTTGTTTGTGGGAAACCACTCAGAGTACCATATGGACTACTAGCAGAGACGCGATGTGTACTAAGTCCTAGAAGGGTTATAAGAAGAAGATAAGAATATAATTCATCAAAGATGATGAACGTATGAGTAAGACATCTCCGTATGTCATGAAGCCGTAAACCGGTAAAGAAAGTTAGTCGCGTAAACTTAGATAGGGATTGGAATGAGCAGTTCAGCGTAAGCTATAGCTGTGCGTAAAGGAAGTTTCCTAACTTAATTCATACTTTACATGAATGCTAGTTTCTTAAACTTCTCAGATGTTGAACTTCAGAAGTTTTATCTATGTGCATATGTGCGATATATGTACAAGGTGGTAGTACGTATGAGGCCTTGTACCACAATTTGAACACTTAGGTGTTTCTATGAGATGAACTGTTCTATGATTGAGCTGTTCAATATGAGTATGTTTTGTTTATACATGAACCTTGATTCTTAAGTCTGTGATAATGATTCTAGCCAGACAGGATGTGTATGGAAAAGGTAGAAGAATGAAAGTATTTCAAAGTGTGTGACAACTCGAGAATTTAGATATTTATTAAAATCTTAAAATAATGAATTAAGGTTAAATAATAAACCTAGATAGAAAATAAGTGAATGGATTTGGCATTTCTGGGAGGAAATTTTGTGAATTTAAAATTTTTATAGTGAATTATTCAGGATTAATGGTATAAGTGTATATGTTATGTGTATATAGTTGTATATGTGTACAGTATGTGGTTACGGGTTAAGGGTTGACCAGATAACCTATATCAGTGGCAAACCCTAGTATTATATCAACGTTCAGTTAAAAAATCCTAACGACAGATAAGAAACCTTAATACCGGTTCTGAAAATCCTAATTTCAGTTCAGGGAATCCGAAACCCTAATTCGGAATTCGAAAACCCTGAATTGGGAATTTAAAGGTACGTATTTATGATTATAGATTTAATTAGGGAAACTCTAATAATTAATTAGAAAACTGTAATTTTTAAAGTTGAAACCCTAATTCTTGGGTTATAAACCCTAATGCCCATTTTGTGGAAAACCCTAATTATTATTTAAAATTTTTAATTAGAAAATATTAATCATAATTAGCAAGCTTGAATTATGATTAGGAAATCTTAGTATAATTAGAGAATCCTAATTATAATTTAGAAATATTAATTTTCTATTTTAAAACCTAAATTGGAACATTCTAGAAAGTTGCTTTTTAAAAACATTAGGTTTTAACCCTAAGGGTTTAACCCTAAGGGTTTGCACGAGTTATCAATTTACCATTAAAATTATAAAAAAAATGTCCAAAATGCCCTTTTGTCACATTTTCTAATATGTTGAGTGTAAATCTTGCCATGATCTTGAGTTGGTGACCAACTCTATCTACCCCATGTGCCTTAAATCTCAATAATATCAACAGCTATGTCATACAAATTCATTTAACCAAAATCAAAAGTTAAAAAGTTAAGTAATAAACTTACTTTACTTGCTAGCCTTGCCAAGTCTTTTCTTTCTCTGTCCTCCGAAAATTTTGAGAGGAACTAAGTATTAAAGGAAAGCCAAGAACATCCCTTAGCTCTCCTATATCAGATCATCAAGGACAAAAATTAAAGATAAAGGTTTTAGAGGTATAAACCTTAAAATTTTGAAATTATGTGATCTTATGTTATGTGTTGTAATTTGTTGGTTAAAGTTGTGTATTAGGGTGTCATTGAGTGTTTTGGGTTGTAATAACTTAGATCCATTTCATCTTGATGCACAAAAATCAAATTTTTTGAAACTGATCTATGAACCCTAACACATGGCCTAACAACCGAATGTTAGGGCTCATAGATCATTACCTGTTATTTGGTTTTGTATTTTAAAGGTTTGTAGTTGTAGTATGTTGTGAGAGCTTTGATCTGGAACTTGAATCAAGCCAAGATCATGTGTAGATCAAAAGTTATTAAGGGTCAAAGGTCGTTGACCGACCATAACCAACTAAGTTTATAGGCAACCCAGAAACCCAGAAAGTCTAACAAGCGCTTTGATAGCTTCGAATCTTGCTTCTGGTAATGCGTTTGGCCAAGTTGTTGTAGCTTGACATGAGAACTACACATCCATGATTTTAGATTACTCAGATCATGACCATAATGACAATTAATCATAGTTAAACTTACATTGACCAAACTGCCTCACGAAGGTTTTCTGGAAAACCGAGATCTTCAAGAGCCGAATTTTTTGACATGGTTTGACCATGCCAGATCTCACTCATGTGTTGATGTTATGACGATCTTATGTTTTAGAGTTGTCCTTTGACATCTCTACTACAAGTGCGAATCTTTAAATCACAAAAATCAGATCTGTAGTGCAAGTTATTAGGATCGAAAGTAGGCACCTAAGATTGTTCTTCAATTCTGGAAAACCCAGAAATTGAAGAACAGTTCTAACAACGATTTTGATGACCAAGATCTCTCTGATGTGTAATGTTTTGGCTCTGAAATTTGTTTGAAGTTATAATATTACATAAATACTATAACTCTAGCACCATTACAAGACCAGAAGTCAACTGGAACATAGATCTAATTACGATAAAACGTAGCACCTTGTTCACTAACATGTGTTTCTAGGCAGGCTCAAGAACAACTCAAGAACACCTATAGCGACGGTTTTGTCGCTATAGGGCCCTTTAGTGACAGTTATTTCCCAAAAAAATATTATTATTATTAAATAAATAGAAAATAATAGTTTTTAATTATTAAAAATACATAATAAATTCTTAAAAATTATTTTAAAGCCTAAAAATGAGTTTTTAATAATTTTTGAATATATTTCATAAATATTTAATATTTTTGAAATATTAATGGTATTTAATTATAATTTTAAATAAATTATTTAAAAATAATTTTATGACATAAAAAATTATTTAAAAATATATCATGGTGTAAGAAAATATTTTAAGTTATTTTTAATTACTTTTAATATTTTCTGATGAATTTTATTAATAAATTAATATTAATGATAATCAACTTATTTAATAAATTTATTAAATAAATTAAGGAAAAATAGGATTAATGATATAAAAATCATATAAAAATGATTTAAGTGTCATAAAAATATTTTGAGTTACAAAATATAACTTTTAATATTTTGTCATTAAAATATTAATATTTTAATATTTATAGCAATTATCAGATAATGGATTTAACTGTTTAAAAATCATATAAATATAATTTATAAGGTATTAAAAATATTTTGTGATATTATAAATATATTATAATATTATGTTATAATTTTCATTAATATTTAATATTAAATAAATATTAATAATAATGGAATTAAGTGGTATTTAATACATATAATTACGATATTAATGATTAAAAAATTATAATAAATGGTAATAATTATCTGAAAATTATTACAATGAAAAATATTTTGACTGATAATAAATTATCTAATATATTTATGAACCAATTTAAACTGAGTCTTAGTGATATTAGGCTCGAGAATTGTTCGACTAGGTCGTCAGGATGACGAAATTGTGTTGGTTTCAACTCAGACTGAAATAGTTTGACTTGATACCGAGTCTTAGATAGTTTGTGGACTGATAGGGTTATGTGTTTAGGTTATTCTATGATTATATATAATAGTATTATATTGTGATGATATTATTCTAATATTTGGAGATCGGTATTATTTATATTAGGTTTCCTGACAAAGCTAAATAAGTTGTGTAACGATAATCAACGGATCAGGCAAGTTTTCTTAAACTATTCTTTTAACTTGTGGTTAATAATTGTTGATTACCATGTCTATGAATTATCGAATTGTACTATGTGCATATTGCATGTATTCATCAGGTATGAAAGGTTGATCATCTTCATTACCATTCGGTCCAGATGTAATTGATATGTTCATATTCAATGTTCGTTCAGCTATGAAAGTTTGCTTATGTTAGTTCTCAATTATATTGTAGAATTGTAGCCATCTTATTATTCAATTCTTTATATCATGATTGCTCACCCTTGCTATATCATGATAAACATTGCAGATCAAGATAAATACGTCGGATACAGGAAAAGACAAAGGCAAGTTCAGCTTTGGATTATATGTGCAGCTAGAAATGTAACAGTATTGTTTGATAATAACAATGTATGATAGATAGAATACTGATTCAGGTATTATGTGAAGGTTTTTGACCTTAGGATTATTGTATAAAGTTTAGTGTATAAAAGCTGTAGGTTATTAACCTTAAGAAGGAATACCAAAGCTGTAGGTTATTAACCTTAAGAAGGAATACATGAGACTAATAACCGTAGTGATTGGGATAAGGACTAACTCAAATAGAGTTAGTGAGTCGGTAAGGTTCAAAGATGAATCTCAGCGAGTTATAAAGTTACGGAGTTCCCTAACTCTAATAATAAAGGTGAACAGTAGTAATGAATAGATAGAGTCTAAAAGACTAAAAGTACAGTGACAGAAGAACGTAAAAAAATGATCAAGGCATAGAAACGAATCATAATATATACGATGAGATCACCCCGTGATCTGATACGGTTATAATATGGAGAAGAATCAAGTGAATTATTGAAACGTTTATAGCAAAGATTGTTATGTGTATGTTGTACTGTGAATTGGTACATATTCAGGAAAGGATTATGAATATAGATTAAATGAAATTCGTATTGAGATTGGAGGTAGGATTAGGTGGAGATTTTAATTGAAGACTCATGTCAGCAGCTGAGTTGTATGATTCCTTGTTATGGGTGGGGAATTGTACGTGGTGTAAAAACTACTTAGTTTCTGGTACTGATAATCATTGAAATGTCTGTGTCACGCTATGTGCTATATGCGTGTTGAGAAGGTGATTCTTTTCTCATGTGTATAACAGATGGATAGAATATAAGTTAAGAATATAAGGTTAAGTACGAGTTCTTAAAACTCATACTTATGTTACATTCGTGACTCATAATTATATGAAATATTTATGAACCCCTCAGCGAATGGATGCTAAAGGTCTGTCTAGGACAAGTTCTTAAACTCATATGATTGTGGAAAGTTACTGAACTCATAAGTGTGGTATGTTTGACGAACTGGGTAGAAATATGTGTGAAGGGAATATTGAGGATAATAGGAATAGATAGAAATATTAGGTAATGGATTATTAGTGGAGACATAAGTTTTCCAAATTTCCTAGCTATGCTAAACTTCAAAATTTTTGACATCAAGCTAAATGCGCACTATATGCTTTTGAAAGTGAATTTTTATTCTCAACTTCTGGTGCCCATTGTGTATGTGTGGACTTCGGGTCACTGACACATCGTTACCTGTTGAGATGATAAAACTAATTTGTAATGATTTTTGAACGATTTAAAGTATAGTTTATGCTACTTGTTTCTGCTAGATGATAATTATTTGAAACATCAAAATATATTTTTATGTATCACTTATGTACCATATAACCTGGTGTAGAGATGATAAAATGTTGATGGAATTAAAAATACAGGAATACTTAGCGTTGAATTTGATCTAAAATCGTTATTCTACTATTGTATGATGTGTTATGATAAAGTCACTCGATGACGGCATCCTCAAACGGGCTATTAATATAGTATGGCATCATGACGTCATTTTTAAACTAATTTTAAAATTTTAATTTGCCAACGGGGTTTGGCTATACCTAAATATTTTGATTGAATTGAATTACTAGTATGTGTCTATGCTATTTGATTCAGCTATACCAACGTTTATGAAAATCTTAAGCGTTCTTTGAAAATTTTACCGAACTGAATTATTTTGGTGCAGAATCCAATAAAGACTGAGGTAAAAAAATTTGTGCGCCCAAGGCGGAAAGAGGGAACGTGGAAAAATTATTCCAACCAACAGTACTTGGCTAGTACAGGGCATACTGGGCTGATCACCCTCCGTGTCTGTAAGATATGATGGTTTGCAGATGAATTTCCATAAAACCTTTTCAAAAATGATAGTTCGTAGTCTATATGACTCCTCAGCATGATTTGAATAATTTAACTCTTGTGAGTGATGTTTTGGGTAGCATGTGATGCTGTGTATAAAAGGTATAGGGTGTAAGGTAAATTTTGGGGATAAAATTTTTAGAAGAATGAGTGAATGTGACAACCCGAGAATTTATATATTTATTAAAATCTTAAAATAATGAATTAAGGTTAAATAATAAACCTAGAAAGAAAATAAGTGAATGGATTTGGCATTCTGGGAAGAAATTTTGTAAATTTAAAATTTTTGTGGAGAATTATTCACGATTAAGGGTATAAGTGTATATGTTCTGTGTAAAAGGTTTTATATGTGTACAATATGTGGCTAAGGGTCAAGGGTTGACCAGATAACCTATATCAGTGGCAAACCCTAGTATTATATTAAAAACGTCAACATTCAGTTAGAAAACCCTAACGACAGATAAGAAACCCTAATACCGGTTCTGGAAACCCTAATTTTAGTTTTGAGAATCTGAAACCCTAATTCGGAATTCGAAAACCCTAAATTGGGAATTTAAAGGTATGTATTTATGATTATAGATTTAATTAGGAAAACTCTGTTAGGTTTATAATATTCATGAACGTAATCAAATTGCACCAAATAAGCAAAAACGTGGAAAATCAGAGTTTTAAAATTTTACAAACCATATACCTGGATCATCCTTTATGCATAATTATTAATTAAACGGAAAGATAAAGAGCAAGAATCATAACCTTGAAGATTTGAGCTTCCTCGGGTACAAGTTCACCTCCAATCTTTTTCGCGTTCAACTTGAATCCATTGGATTTGGTTCCTTCCTTCGATCAATGTTAGCCACCCAAGTGTTTGACCTCTAGAGGTGATCCACCAAGGAAGAAGAACGATTCAAGAAGATGCGTGTTTGGCAAAATCCTAGTTTTTCTCTCTCTCATAGAAAAAGAGCGTACTCTCCCAACTATTGAAATTGTGTATTCTATGAAAACGTCAACACACCTCACCCATAATAAGACTCCTCTTATTTATAGATGTGGGCAACCCCCCTTAATAATTAAAGAATTGTGTTTTATTTTAATTAATTAAAATCCTTTAATTAATTATGTTCCCAATCTTATTAGGAATAATTAATTAAAATCTTTTAATTAATTAGCCTCCTAATCTTATTAGGAATAAATGAGAGTACTAATATTAAATTAATTTCCAACTCTTTAGAAATTAAAATAATAATAAATGTAATAATATTAATAAGACTCCTCTTATTAATTTATATATTTAATATTTCTAAAATATTAAATAATAAATATTAAGTTATTTAATTTATTCTATCAACATAGATTAAATTAAATACACTTAATATATTATTACGATTATGTCATTAACTTATTAAATAATTATTTTTTCTTTTATTGTGTGACCCTTTAGGTTCTCCATATTAAACCGGTTGTGAATAAATCAATTAGAATAATTCTAATCTTATTTAAATAAATAAATTAAACTATTAATTTATTTAAATAAATAATATTTATTCTACAATAGGGATAAGCCTCCCTAGCGATCAAAAACTTTCTAGATAATACAGATTTTAACATTAATCATAAAAGAACCTTTGAGTAAATAGTTACCGTACAATTCAATCATTCCACCATACAATGTCCTAATTAAATATAAGACATGGAATTACTGTCAAGTCTTATTTTATTTAATTATATGTATTTCGATCCTTAAATGCACAACTCTAAATAATTCAAATTAAAAACTCCTTTCTAATTTCATTTTGCCTTGGCCAAGGACTACTGAGTTGTCATTTATCGAATCACATAGGACATTTCTCTTCTTTTACTAAAATTGGTAGATTCTTTATTGATCATACATTATCTCAATGTATAACTTATTATACCCAAGCATACCCTTTGATATACCCTAAGAGTGTTAAGGAATAAGTCAAAGTATAACTCATCATACACAAGATACTATGCTGATCTCAAGTCTAAGCATCACTTGTACTACTATCACTAAAGGAATTCCTATGGACAGGCAAGTAAAACTTTATTAGGTATTCCTTAGTGAGTCACGTTCAGCGAACTTATTCTCTAATAAGCACCTACATACTTGCTTTAGTGTCTCCACACAAATGATCATGAGATCAATCATCCTCATTTAATGAGCAAGCAACGTATGTACCAATCTATCCGGATTCACTAATCCCTAATTTAGTAATCCAACAAATGGGAACTATTTTAGTTTTAAGCTTTCTTAGAATTTAGATCTCATTAGAATGATCATCATCATTATTCTAAAAGCATTTCTTAAAACTATGAGTTTATCACATATTATAAAGCAGCATCATGTAGATAATTAAAAGCCTTTAATAAATTAATACTTTTTATTAATAAATAAATAAGATTGTTACAAAGTATATATTTTATCATCAAACATGATTGGCTTGTGTGCATACTACTTTCAATCTCCCACTTGCACTAAAGTCAATCGTCATGGTATCTCATACCGTTCTTCTCTAAGTGACGATTATCCTGATGTTGGATAAGCTTTAGTTAATGGATATGTAATGTTGTTCTTGAGAGTCCACTATCTCTATAATGATTTTCCATCTTTTGATGATTCCTATAATCAAGTGAAAGTGCCATAACACATGTTTAGATCCAAGATGAGACTTAGGAATTATTCATAGTTTTGTAATGAACCTTT
Organism: Panax notoginseng; assembly: GCA_016801055.1. Taxonomy (NCBI): domain Eukaryota; kingdom Viridiplantae; phylum Streptophyta; class Magnoliopsida; order Apiales; family Araliaceae; genus Panax; species Panax notoginseng. Next base: position 91,609,216 of record CM029020.1, read on the forward strand.
CATCCAAACATCCAACTTGCAGCTTCATTTATAGCTATATACTTTGTCTTTATCACTAAACCAATAATTCTTTGCTATTTGGAACCTTTCCAATTAACTGCACCGTTGTCCAAGGTAACACTTTGCCTTAAAGTGAATTTTCTGTCGTCTTGTTCTGTCTTAAAAACTTGAGTCTGTTAAGCCCTCTAGTTTTAATTTAAACCCGTCGTAAATTTTAATCACATCTTTAGTGTCGGTTAAGTACTTTAAGATGTTTTTCATTGTCTTACAGTGGTCTTCTCCAGAATATGACCGATCATCATCAGGTCTCGTATATTACATTATATACATGATTGTCACTCATGAGATCTCTCTTTTCGTGAGTCTATGGGGACAATTAAGAGAGATATACTCCATGAATCATCAACATGAGACATCTCTTGGAGTTTGTCATGTTAAACGACTTTAGCGTCAAATAAATATACGTTCATTGGGTTAAGTCGAGCATCTTTTTAAATTTATCTATATAGATTTATAACCCCAATTAAGATACTCTTCCCAAATCATTCATGGAAGAATGTTACGACGCTCCCACTGACCTTTTGTACACACTATGTTCATTCTTATTTTTGATAAAATCAAAATCTTTTAATTATCTCATCAAAACGAATGTTCCTTTTTTGAGAAGCTTGCTTCAATCTATTTCTCTGAGTGTCTACAACTCTTACCTCATCGTATATAACTGGATACATACCTCATCATCTTCTATGATACATACCTCATCATCATCATCCATGATGAATCCATACCTCCCAGGTATCTTCGGAACTATTCCAGATTTATGATTTGATTGTGGTACAATAGTTCTATCTACAGGTTCCTCTTATTTGAATTATAGTATTTTGTGGTTCTTTAACTCTTCAAGATGTATTATCCTCCCACTAGCCCTTTTAATGATAAACATCTTTATCTTAGAAGGTGGCGTGTTTCGCAACAAACACCTTTTTCTAAGTAGGATTATAGAACATATACCCTAAACTTACTTTAGGATGTCCCAAAAATCTGTAATTGTCAAATCTTGTCCCAAACTTATCCCTTTGAAACCTTTTTCACATAAGCTGGACAACCTCTTATCTTAACTTACTTAAAATTAGGAATCCTTCCTGTCCATAACTTTTATGGAGTCTTGTGGCCGAATTTGGAGGTTACCTTTTCGTAGATATGTAGCCATTTCTACTGCATGACCCCAGAAGGATACTGGAATGTCAGTAAAATCATTATTGACTGCACCATGTCCAACAAGGTATAATTTTTTCTTTTAGATACATCAATCAACTATTGCATATCAGTAGGCGTCCATTGTGGGAAAACCATTTGAGATGATATAGAAACTCATTACACAAGTATTCCTTCCTTGATCCGATCAACGAATCCTAATACTTTGCCAATTTGTTTCATTTCTGAATTCTTTGAACCTTTCAAATAATTCACACTTGTATTTCAGCAAATGCACACATTCAACTCTTTGAATGATCATCTCATTTTCTTATACTAAATTGTTCAATATGCAAAATTATTTTCACGTAAGTCAAGTATACTAAATCCATTAAGTAATATTCCAGTTATATACAAAACATTATTATTATAAATAGAACAACAATTGTTCTTAAATATAATACCAAAGATTTCATTGTCCAACAATAAAATAGAAATAATGTTTCTAACGAGAACTGGAATACAATAACGACTTATTAACTTAATAGATTTGTTTGTAGGCAGTGCTAAACTATAAGTTCTTATGGCTAATGCAGCAACCTTTGATTCATTTCCCACATATAGGATTACTTATTTTTGTTTAGCTTTCTACTTCTGCTTGGTCCCTTCATAAATCTATATTTATGATAACCAAAGTCGGTATCCAATACCCAAGTACAACCTTGACTTAAAAAAAATTATTTTAAATAATGAACAAAATTATATTTGTAACTGAAACTTCACTAAGCTTTTTCTGGTTAGCCTATACAAAATGCTTCTTGCAGTTTCTTTTTAGTGTCCATGCTTATTGCAGTGGAAGCAAACTCATTTGTTATCCATAATAGTTTTGTTCTTATTATCATTTGTTTTTGCCTTTTCTATTTACCTTCTTAGAATCTTTCTTCTTTTTAGAAGATCCTTTCGCCCCTACCAGTAAGACTTGGCCTTTCTTGGTTGGAAAGTGACTCTCAACATTTTTCAACATGTTAAGCAAATTAGCGAGGCTGATATCTAGCTTGTTCATATGAAAAATTCACAACAATTGTGAAAGGAGTTTGTGAGTGAGTGCGAGATCAAATCTTGACTCAACTATCCATCCATGACAAAATTCATTGTCCTAATTGATCAATCAAATTGATTATGTGAAGGACTTTTATCTATACTTTAGTGTCATCGGTCATTCTAGATCGTAAAAGCTCCTTAGATATCTGATATCTATTAGTCCTACTTTCCTCATCATCAACTACTTGACGTGCTGGAGTATAGTAGGAGCATCCATAGTTTCATGCTGACGCTGAAGCACGTTACTAATGGATGCGAGCATGATGCATTGAGCCAACTGTGCATCATCTTACCACTTTCTAAAAGTAGCAATCTCTTCCTCAAAGGCATTGTCTGCAACCATTCCAGGGATAGGCGTATTAAGGACATAAGATAGCTTTTCAGCCATGAGAACTATTCTCAAATTCCTTAACCAATCCATTTAATTCTGTCCGGTTAAATAGCATCTAATATGCTTCGCAGTGATAGTAATTTAGACATTGTAAAATTCTGTAAATGAATTTGTTCTTAACAATATTTTAGCATACATTCTTTTATTAATTACCAAAATAATTTTGGTCTTGTTTTAAATTGGTATCTCCCACTATTTTCATCAAACTATATTACCCTCAATCTATATAGTTCGGCGATATCTAATTAAAGATATGCTAGTGAGAATAAGGATCTCATTTCAAATGTATATAGCATTGTGTGTGCACAACTATATATAAATAAATAGGTAGACAACTCTTGTTAATTACATCAACTATGTAACTCCTTATATTTTGCCTCTTAAATCATAATGGTCAAGTGTGTGCACGTCCGAACTAAAATGATTTAAGTTAAGTTAGACCCAACATTTCCATATAAGTGAAGAGAAAACTACAGCCCTTGTGTGTGCACAACAAATTAGTAATGTTCAATTCCTTATAAACATCATATGTAATAAAAATAACATCTTAAATATTTAATACTTACCTTGTGTGTGCACAACAAACTCATATTAAATATTCAATACTCTATTATTTCTATCATGCTAGAAGGCGACGTTCGATATTCCAAATATCTTTGAACGTTACAACTTAATATAAAAAATTCGAGGGGTTTGCATGAGATTAATTTGTCTCATCTTGTTTAGCGCGCATGCACACACACACGCACACACACACACACACACACACACACACACACACACACACACACACACACATATATATATATATATATATATATATATATATATATGCATCATATTAATGAACATGTGCAGTATGTTTGCATAATATATAGTATAAGCATACACATATAGAATACTATATTCAACCTAGATTGATTATGGACTTTTATTCTAGTTTGGTTCACTAGAGCCACCAAGTGAACCAAAAGGTCAAATCCTAGGGGTGCAAGAATTAATATTTAAGTATAACTATTACATTTAAACTCGGGCTCTATTATAAACGGGTCTTCAAGCGCTCCTTGCTCCTTGCTCCTAAAATTAATTTTAACTATTCCTATTACAAAACTATTTAAAATAAATAGAAACATTGATCAGCGGTCAAGGGGAAGTACATAGGAGGGAGTTAGAATTTACATTAAGAAAAAAAAATAGAGAAGGCGGGGTACGCAGACCCCATTTAATAAAACTCAAGCATTCATGCATCCAACAAATATAAAATCCAATCACATTGGTCAATTGTCCATAATCAATCCCATTTATTAACATACACATCACCATATGCATAAATAAATAACATTCATTTCATGAATAATAAACATTCAATATATATATTGATATCATTTAATGGGCAAATTTAGTTAGTATAAAATCTAATTTTGAATCAAAATAAACTCCTTTATTTTAACCCATAATTAAATCAAAATAAACTTCTTTTATTTTAATTTATCCAATTTTGAATAAAATAAATTATTTTATTTTAATCAAATTCTTTAATCAAGATAAACTCATTTATTTTAATTAATTATGGAATCCAATTCCAAGTAAAAGAAACACGGATTCTCTTTCCTATTCACAAATAAACTTTGTTTATTTTGAATAATATGAAATCTTATTCTATATCTAAATAAACTCATTTATTTAAGAAAACATAGAATCTAATTTCAACTCAAATTAGTTATCATAGAATCTAATTCTAACTTTAATTAGTTAGCATGAAATCTAATTTTAAAATTAAAATAAATTTTTTATTTTAAGATTAAAATAATTTTTTTTTATTTTAATTATAAAATTATTAAGAATGTTATATATATATATATATATATATATATATGTGTGTGTGTGTGTGTGTGTGTGTGTGTGTGTGTGTGTGTGTGTGTGTGTGTGTGTGTGTGTGTGTGTGTGTGTATATATAGCCTTTTAAAAAAAACTTCTCTAGGTGACTTTAGAATGCTAATGCCCATATCATACATATAGGTCATGTGATATCACCTTTGAAATTATGAATCCCGAATCCTAAGACATCAGCAAATCCCAAGATAATATAATAGTTATTACTATTATAACTAAACATGATTCGTTCCTATTGAAACAGCATTTAAAAAAAATATGGTATACTGATTTCGCATAAAGCACAGCGAAGAAAGAAAAATAAAAAATTACCGAAATCATAAACCCTTTTACAAAAATGCGAACTAATTTCATTTTTTTTTAAAAAAATAAATTTTACACAACAAAATTATACCCAATTAAATTATTCTAAACACATATTAATATACATATTAAATTAAAACAATTAATAATTCTCATAAAGGTTTAGCTCTGATACCACTGTTAGGTTTGTAATATTCATGAACGCAATCAAATTACACAAAATAAGCGAAAACGTGAAAAATCAGAGTTTTAAAAATTTACAAACCACATACCCGGATCATCCTTTATGCACAATTATTAATTAAACGAAAAGATAAAGAACAAGAATCATACCCTTGAAGATTTGAGCTTCCTCAAGTACAAGTTCACCTCCAATCTTTTTCGTGTTCAACTTGAATCCACCGGGGTTGGTTCATTCCTTTGATCAATGTTAGTCACCCAATTGTTTGACCTCTAGAGGTGATCCACCTAGGAAGAAGAACGATTCAAGAAGATGGGTGTTTGACAAAATCCTAATTTTTCTATCTCTCATAGAAAAAGAGTGTACTCTCCCAACTATTGGAATTATGTATTTTATGAAAACGTCAACCCACCTCACTCATAATAACACTCCTCTTATTTATAGATGTGGGTAACCCTCCTTAACAATTAAGAAATTGGGTTTTATTTTAATTAATTAAAATCCTTTAATTAATTATGTTCTCAATCTTATTAGGAATAATTAATTAAAATCTTTTAATTAATTAGCCTCCCAATCTAATTATGAATAAATGAGAGTACTAATATTAAATTAATTTCCAACTCTTTAGAAATTAAAATAATAATAAATGTAATAATATTAATAAGACTCCTCTTATTAATTTATATAGTTAACATTTTCAAAATATTAAATAATAAATATTAAGCTATTTAATTTATTCTATCAACTTAGATTAAATTAAATACACTTAACATATTATTACAATTATGTCATTAACTTCTTAAATAATTATTCTTCCTTTTATGGTGTGACCCTTTTGGTTCTCCATATTAAACCGGTTGTGAATAAATCAATTAGAATAACTCGAATCTTATTTAAATAAATAAATTAAAATATTAATTTATTTAAATAAATAATATTTATTTTACAATAGGGATAAGCCTCCCTAGCAATCAACGACTTTCTAGATAATATAGATTTCAACATTAATCATAAAAATAACCTTTGAGTAAATAGTTACCGTACAATTCAATCATTCCACCATACAATGTCCCAATTAAATATAAGACATGGAATTACTGTCAAGTCTTATTTTATTTAATTCTATATATTTTGATCCTTAAATACACAACTTCAAATAATTCAAATTAGAAACTCCTTTCTAATTTCATTCTACCTTGGCCAAGGACTACTGGGTTGTCATTTATCGAATCACATAGGACATTTCTCTTCTTTTACTAGAAGCGGTAGATTCTTTATTGATCATACATTATCTCTATGTATAACTTATTATACCCAAGCAAACCCTTTGATATATCCTAAGAGTCTTAAGGTATAAGTCAAAGCATAACTCATCATACACAAGATACTATAATGATCTCAAGTCCAAGGATCACTTGTACTCCTATCACTACAGGAATTCCTATTGACAGGCAAGTAAAACTCCATTAGGTATTCCTTAGCGAGTCACGTTCAGTGAACTTATTCTCTAATAAGCACCTATATACTTACTTTAGTGTCTCCACACAAATGATCATGAGATCAACCATCCTCATCCAATGAGCAAGCAACATATGTACCAATCTATTCGAATTTACTAATCCCATATTTAGTAATCCAACGATTGGGAACTATTTTAGTTTTAAGCTTTCTTAGAATTTAGATCTCCTTAGAATGATCATCATCATTATTCTAAAAGCATTGCTGAAAACTATGGGTTTATCACATATTATAAAGCAACATCATGTAGATAATTAAAAGCCATTAATAAATTAATACTTTTTTTTGATAAATGAATAAGATTGTTACAAAGTATATGCTTTATCATCAAACATGATTGGCTTGTGTGCATACTACTTTCAAATTCTAATAATTAATTAGAAAACTCTCATTTTTAAAGTTGAAACTCTAATTCTTGAGTTATAAACCCTAATGCCCATTTTGGGGAAAACCCTAATTATTATTAAAAAAAATTAATTAGGGAATACTAATCCTAATTATCAAGCTTGAATTATGATTAGGAAATCTTAGTATAATTAGAGAATCCTAATTATAATTTAAAAACATTAATTTTCTATTTTAAAACCTAAATTGGAAAATTCTAGAAAGTTGCTTTTTAAAAACCTTAGGTTTTAACCCTAAAGGTTAAACCCTAATGGTTTGCACAAGTTACCAATTTACCATTAAAATTATAAGGAAAATGTCCAAAATGCCCTTTTGTCACATTTTCTAATATTTTGAGTGTAAATCTTGCCATGATCTTGAGTTGGTGACCAACTCTATCTACCCCATGTGCCTTAAATCTCAGCAATATCAGCAGCTATGTCATACAAATTCATTGAACAAAAATCAAAAGTTAAAAAAGTTAAGTAATAAACTCACTTTATTTGCTAGCCTTGCCAAGTCTTTTCTTTCTTTCTCCTCCAAAAATTTTGAAGGGAACTAAGTATCAAGGAAAGCCAAGAACACCCCTTCGCTCTCCTATATCAGATCATCAAGGACAGAAATCAAAGATCAAGACTTTAGAGGTATAAACCCTAAAATTTCGAAATCATGTGATCTTATGTTATATGTTGTACTTTGTTGGTTAAAGTTGTGTGTTAGGGTGTCATTGAGTGATCTGGGTTGTAATAACTTAGATCCATTTCATCTTGATGCACGAAAATCAAATATTTTGAAACTGATCTATGAACCCTAACACATGGCCTGACAACCGAATGCCAGGGCTCATAGATCATTACTTGTTATTTGGTTTTGTGTTTTAAAGGTTTGTAGTTGTGTTATGTTGTGAGGGCTTTGATCTGGAACTTGAATCAAGCCCAGATTATGTGTAGATCAAAAGTTATTAAGGGTCAAAGGTCGTTGGCTGACCATGACCAACTGAGTTTCTGGGCAACCCTGAAACCCAGAAAGTCTAACAAGCGTTTTGATAGCTTTGGATCTTACTTCTGGTAATGCGTTTGGCCAAGTTGTTGTTTTGTTGTTGTAGCCTGACATGAGAACTACACATCAATGCTTTTAGATTACTCAGATCATGACCAGAATGACAATTAATCATGGTCAAACTTACATTGACCAAACTGCCTTGTGGAGGTTTTTTGGAAAACCCATATCTTCAAGAGCCGAGTTTTCTGACATGGTTTGACCATGCCAGATCTCACTCATGTGTTGATGTTTATGATGATCTTATGTTATAGAGTTGTCCTTTGACATCTCTACTACAAGTGTGAATCTTTAAATCACACAAATCAGACCTGTAGCGCAAGTTATTAGGATCGAAAGTAGGCATCTAAGAGTGTTTTTCAATTCTAGGAAACCCATAAATTGAAGAACATTTCTGACAACGATTTTGATGGCCAAGATCTCTCTGATGTGTAGTGTTTTGGCTCTGAAATTTGTTTGAGATTATAATATTACATAAATACTATAACTCTAGCACCATTACAAGCCCAGAAGTCAACTGGAACATAGATCTAATTACGGTCAAACGTAGCACCTTGTTCACTGACATGTGTTTCTAGACAGGCTCAAGAACAACTCAAGAACACCTATAGCGACGGTTCTGTCGCTATAGGGCCCTTTAGCGATAGTTACTTTTCAAAAAATTATTATTTTTATTAAATAAATAGAAAAAAATAATTTTTAATTATTAAAAATTGATAATAAATTCTTAAAAATTATTTTAAAGCCTAAAAATGGGTTTTTAATAATTTTGAATATATTTCATAAATATTTAATATTTTTGAAATATTAATGGTATTTAATTTATTTAATTATAATATTAAATAAACTATTTAAAAATAATTTTAATACATGAAAAATTATTTAAAAATATATTATGGTGTAAGAAAATATTTTAAGTTATTTTTAATGACTTTTAATATTTTGTGATAAATTTCATTAATAAATTAATAATAATGATAATTAGCTTATTTAATAAATGTATTAAACAAATTAAGGAAAAATAGGATTAATGATTTAAAAATCATATAAAAATGATTTAAGTGTCATAAAAAAAATTTAAGTTATAAAATAAAACTTTTAATATTTTGTCAAGAAAATATTAATATTTTAATATTTATAGCATTTATCGGATAATGGATTTAACTTTTTAAAAATCATATAAATATGATATTTAAGGTACTAAAAATACTTTGTGATATTATAAATATATTATAATATTATGTTATTATTTTTATTAATATTTAATATTAAATAAATATTAATGATAACGGAATTAAGTGTTATTTAATTCATATAATTACGATATTAATGATTGAAAAATTATGATAAATGGTAATAATTATCTGAAAATTATTACAAGCTTATGAAAAATATTTTGACTAATAATAAATCATATAAGATATTTGTGAACCAGTTTAAACTGAGTCTTAGCGATATTAGGCTCGAGAATTGTCCGACTAGGTCGTCGGGATGACGAAATTGTGTTGGTTTCAACTCAGACTGAAATAGTTTGACTTGATACCGTGTCTTAGGTAGTTTGTGGACTGCTAGGGTTATGTCTTATGTGTTTAGGTTATTCTATGATTATATATAATAGTATTATATTGTGATGATATTATTCTAATATTTGGAGATCGGTATTATTTATATTTGGTTTCCAGGAAAAGCTAAATAAGTTGTGTAACGATAATCAACGGATCAGGCAAGTTTTCCTGAATTATTCTTTTAATTTGTGGTTAATCATTGTTGATTACCATGTCAATGAATTATCGAATTGTACTATGTGCATATTGCATATATTCATCAGGTATGAAAGGTTGATCACCTTCATTACCATTCGGTCCATATATAATTGATATGTTCATGTTTAATGTTCGTTCAGCTATGAAAGTTTGCTTATGTTAGTTCTCAATTATATTATAGAATTATAGCCATCTTATTATTCAATTCTTTCTATCATGATATATCATTAATTTATTGAACTTAAACTTACTGGGCAAACTTGTTGCTCACCCTTGCTATATCATGATAAACATCGCAGATTAAGACAAATACGTCGGATACAAGATAGGACAAAGATAAGTCCAGCTTTGGATTATATGTGCAGCTAGAAATGTAACAGTATTGTATGATAATAACAATATATGTTAGATAGGATACTGATTTAGGTATTATGTGAAGGTTTTCGACCTTGGGATTTTTGTATAAAGTTTAGTGTATAAATAATTTTTGTTTATATCTTCCGTAATAGAATAATAGAATGTTAGTATACCAGATCCACGGTGATTTGGGACCTGGATCTAGGGCCATCACAGTTGGTATCAAAGTTATAGGTTATTAACCTTAGGAAGGAATACCTAAGACTAATAACCGCAGTGATTGGGAGAAGGACTAACTCAAATAGAGTTAGTGAGTCGGTAAGGTTCAAAGACGAATCTCAGCGGGTTATAAAGATGCGGAGTTTTTTAACTCTGATAATAAAGGTGAATAGTAGTAATGAATATATAAAGTCTAAAAGACTAAAAGTATAGTGACAGAAGATCGTAAAAAAATGATCAAGACATATAAATGAATCGTAATATATACGATAAGATCACCCCGTGACCTGATAAGGTTATAATATGGAGAAGAATCAAGCGAATGACTGAAAAGTTTACAGCAAAGATTGCTGTGTGTCTGTTGTACTATGAATTGGTACAGATTCAGGAAAGGATAATACAGATTAAATAAAATTCATATTGAGATGGGAGGTAGAATTAGGTGAAAATTTTAATTGAGGACTCATATCAGCAGCTGAGTTGTATGATTCCTTGTTATGGGCGGAGAATTATACGTGGTGTAAAAACCACTTAGTTTATGGTACTGATAACCATTGAAATGTCTGTGTCGCACTATGTGCTATATGCGTGTTGAGAAGCTGATTCTTTTCTCATGTGTATAACAGATAGATAGAATATAGGTAGAGAATATAAGGTTAAGTACGAGTTCTTAAAACTCATACTTATGGTACGTTCGTGACAAATAATTAAATGAAATGTTTATGAACCCCTCAGCAAATGGATGCCAAAGGTCTGTCTAGGATAAGTTTTTAAACTCATATGAGTGTGAAAAGTTCTTGAACTCATAAGTGTGGTAAGTTTGACGAACTGGGTAGAACTATGTGTGAAGGAAATATTGAGGATAATAGGAATAGATAGCAATATTATGTAAGATCCCGAATTTTATGAAATAAAAGTATTCAAATTTTCTTATAATTACTATTCAGTAAATTGTTAAATTGATAAAATGTTAAAATTAAGGGTGATATATGTAAATATTTTAAATAAGCAATTGGTTATAAAATACTAATTGTTGTCGGGAAATATTCGTTTGGTCGTGAAATATTCTTGCTATCGGGAAATATTTGTACGACGGCGCAACCATTTGTGGGCCCCATAACGGAATAACTGTCGGATGAAGAAAATAACAAGTATAAGTTTATTTATAAATAACAACGTAGTTGTTACCGTTAAAATTGTTAGAACACCCGATGGGTAAAGTAAAGTAATACGCGTTGTTGCACAATAGCACATGGTATTGCACAATATTTTTGAATTATTGATTCTTACGTAAGAAGGCACTACTCAATAATTGTTATAGAATATTTTATTTTATTGATTCAATAATTGCTATGTTGATACTTTATATTATTGTTGTTTAAATAATTGTCACTGCACAGTATTTCTATTATCAGATCAATAAATCATATCATTTTAATAATATTATTAGATAGCATTATTGGTAATGTCTAGAAAGTTCTGTCTAAGGAGTGGTTTGGTCACCTAATTGCGTGCCAGTAAGGAGAAATTCTTATTGAAAAGCCCCCTATTTCCTGGAAACGGCCTGGTTGTCAGTATTATGATTCTGTAATATTATTTGTGAATAATTAATTATTAATTGGTATGATAAGAAAAATATTTATTTATGTGGATATAAATGGAGGAATTATAAAAAAAGTGACGATTATTGAAAATTAATATTTTGTCTTTTCTGATAAAATAATTCATTTAAATATATTATTATATTTTAATAATATAATAATTGTTAACGCCAAGATCTTTGATGACGTCCCAATCACGTAAGACGCCCTAATCCTGCACAGTAAACACAGTCAACACCAAAAGCTTGACGGCTGGACCGTCGGGAGATAGCTCCGGCGTGAGAGTCAGTACAGGCCGTTCAAGGTTTAACAATGGAGGAAAATATTGACTAGTGTATGAGTGAGAGAAAAATAGTAGGATTGTGTATTGTGTTTTGTTACCTCTTTTTGTTTATGATCCTTGCCCCATACGTTCCCTAGACCCGTTTTACCGTGCCACCCACTACCTCCTGACACCTCCTCTCACCCTCGGTCATCTCAGCCGAAAGTATGTAGCTTATTTCCTTACCTGCTACCACTGTTACCTCCCGCCGGTAATCGGAGTTCCATCCTCATTAATGCCATGCAGAAAGATAGCAGACATAACAGTCAACTACTAACCTTTGTGATGATTACCGGTCAAAGATAGGATAAGTGACAGCTTACATAATGGACCAATCCAATGACTAAGCCCAATATCGTAGTCAAGTAGCGGGGCCCAAATCATTTGACCCAATACGACAAAAGTGACATTGTCCAAAGGACAAGCCCAGTCGGCCTGGCCCAGTATGAAAAGTATTATGGCCCAACATTGCCCCCCAGCCTTTTATTAAACAGGATGTTTAGTGGAAGATTGCAAATAGTGTAAGTCCATAGTGAAAGGGATTTGTAATAAACCAAAGGGGCAGAAAGGAATCTCACCGAGGTCCAATTGATAAGTAACAGTCGCTAATTCAAGTGGATCCAGAAGCCCAAATGGCACATGCCCAACAGCCTTAAGGACGACAAATGAATATCCACTAAACGCCAGCCCACTCTGGATAACCCATTAAAACCAAAATCAGACGTTTCCCCTTCTTCTCTCACATCATTACCTCCAATTAATGCGCCGCCCTTGGTTTTCGTGTAAAATTTGAAAAGACTACTCACTATAAGAGCTGCCATCCATTCACCTTGGATGGTTCCTTGCTATTTCGAGTCTACAAGAGTTTATTGCCTTCTCTTCCCCAAATTTCTTCATTTTCTCTACGAATTCTCAACAATGGCATCTCAAAGCTCTGATAAGAGTTCTCCACTTCGTGTAACCCCCATTACCACCGTGACCCCCCATTTAAGTCCTGACAAAGAGGCTTTGAACTCAAACCCCCAAATTGATACCCAGGAAGCTCCATTTCTTGAACCACTTCTAAACCCCTCCGAATTTTTTAAGAATGAGGAAGATTTTCCTCACGCTAACACCCCCTCCACCGTTACTGAGATCAAGCTCCGCAATATTCGGACTCGCTACCAAATACCGGATAGCCACAGGGTGAGGATCGCAGCTTCCCATGAAAGAATATACCAGCGCCCCAACGGTTGGACCGCCGTTCCAATAACATTTTTGGAGAAGGGAGTAAGGTTTCCCCTTCACGCCTTCTTGATCACCCTCCTAGGGTTCATTGGAGTTGGATTCGCCCAATTGGTGTCGAATTCATATATCCATATACTGGCTTATATAGCCTTCTGCTACAAGATAGGAGTTCCTCCCACTGTTGATTCTTTCTTTACCCTCTTCTCGGTGGGGAAGTCTCGGGAAAAAGGCTTCAAGGTGCTGAGCAAAATAGCCCCTAAGCCCAATGTCAGAATCGAGAAGCGATCTCTAATGGACACTCCTTCGAGCAACCGAGGATGGCACAATAAATGGTTCTTCGTCAACGGGCCCGAAATCTCCTCTATTCCAGACTGGACTACTTCTGATCGCGTCTCTGCAGACTTCGGAGATATATCCGAGGAGCACGTAAGAGAAATGGCGCGTATTATAGAGAAGATACCTCTGAAGGAATGGAGCTTCAGACTCCTAAGCAAGCAAGCGTGGTTGTACGATCACAAATGTGAGTTGACTTATATCAAGGTACAGTTTATTGATTTATGCTAGTAGTGTCTAAACTGATTCTTTGTATATGCAGTGTCTCTTATCAACCCGACTTCGATCGATCGAAAGGATCTGGATAGGTGCCTCTCCGGTAAGCCTTCGTCGCCTTCCGCCGAAGTCCCCCCTGGGGAACCTTCGACCTCCGAAGATCAGAACATCAAGGATCAATCGGCACACTTCGTCGCTGAAGAGGAACTTAACCGACCTCGAAGAAAGAAAAGGGCTATTCGAAAAGTTCGGACAAACCCTCAAGAATCTCAATCCGCTTCTGCAGCAAGTTTGATTGATATGCCTGTGAAGGAGCGGATGCAAGCCCTCCGTATCAAGAAGAGGAGGACCAAGATAACCCCTTTATCTGCCGACGAACTCCAGATTCCCACTGCTGAAGTCGATCCTCTGATCATCATTTTCGTGGAGATCCAGGTTTCTAAAGATGAGTTAGAAAAATAAACCGAATCTGAACCTCTGTCCCGCAAAAGGAAACAACCTTCCGACAATCAACCACCACCGCCTTGTTGGATAAAATCAATACGCACAAAAACACGCAAGTATACGTTGTCAACAAGTAATAAAGTTTTGAATAGAGTATCGTTCCCACAAGGACAAAATATCAAGAATCTTAACTTCACAATTATCAATTTTTTATTAATCCTAATTTTATTAAACTAATCAATTCAATGGTTTTTTTTTTAAAAGTAACTAATTAAAAGAAACTAAATTAATGAATGATTAAATTATCACAAAAGAAATAAACACCAATAACGAAATTCGGAATTTTCAAACAATTAACGGAGAGTTAGACTTATGATTTCACCCTAAGCTTCACTTTTATTTTCTAACTTTTATTCCAATTCAATTCAATATTCTAGTTTATTAATCAAGAACACGCACGTAGTAAGAGCCACCTCTCGATGCACTAATACCATATCAACATCAATCCACAATTAAGATAGAAATCCGTTAAACACCAAAATTAACCAACTCACTATATCTCTATGTGAACTGCAATTAAAAAAGGTTGAAGTTTAAGTTCTCTTAACGATTACATGTGATGTCAAGCGTATATCTACCTTAACAATAATCACAAATATGCTATCGACATAATTTATGACACATGCTATATTAACTAGGTCTAGACTCGAATATCCTCTCTCGATTCCTTTCAAGTCCACATAAAATTGTTGATCAGGCAATTCATAAATTCACGCTCAAATTAACATAGATAAACTGAAACTATCTTATAAAATTGGAAATTAAGTTATAGAATCATCGCTAAGCTTAAAGATCCATCACAAGTCTAATAAGTAATTTAGTTCATAACGAACGAATTAAAAACTGAATAATCTGTTGAAAACAGCATCCCAATTACAAAATAGATGAAAGAGAAGAAGAATTGTAGAAAACTCCTTCACGTAGCCTCAATCTGCAATCGTCATGACAATCTCTGAAAATCACTCCTCCAATTTTTGCTCTCCAAATCCTTGAATCCATGCTGAAAAATCTTTCCTTTGTGCTAGAGAATTGTTGTTCTTCTAAGTGGTAGCAAGCTCCTGGGACTTCTGAACGTATTCTCCTTTTAATAGACTCCAAAACGCACCAGCTAGCCCACAAATCCGAGCCAAAACAGAAGTCAAAACCAAACAGGACAGCTGCAGGAAACGGGACCCCCGCCCCGGCGGGGGGTGCTAGCTTAAAAAGGCCCGCCCCGGCGGGCCACCCTACTGACTTCAACTTTTTATGAATTCCAACTTTTTCCACTTTTGCTCCAAAAAGACCACATTCTCATCCCTAATGCATCCATAACCACCCTACACATAAAATAACATGAAACAAGTAAAAACGAACACAAAACATGAACATAAATACGAATTTAAACTTGATTTGAACAATGATTCGTGTATATAAAATTCACTTATCAAAATCTCCCAAACTTAAACCTTGCTAGTCCCCTAGCACAAACAACTAGATGCAACGCAATGAAACGCAATAATAATCTAAATGCCTAAACAAATCCAACAATATCGCATAAACAAATGTATTCCATCGGCCTCAGAGAAAACAAGCAACTTTACACTACAAATTATCAAAACCAATCCACACTTACATATTAATTCTCAATTCTTGAACAATCATCACTGGTATAGCGTGTGTGTGTGTGATCAACATCAAGTTTAACTGATACGGACCCAAATTCAATCCATAAACAACTTCTTAGAAGGAATTATACAGTGCAAACTTATAATCTCTCAAAGATAGGCACGATTCAACTAAAATTAAACTAAACCAACATTAAGGGTACATGCAGGATACTTATGCTTCCTCTTTCTTTTTATACGGGGGCTTTTTGCACTTTTCCCGTTTTATTCTCTTTTTTTTCTTTTTCTCACAGATGGTTGGTGAGTGCGTTTTACGCTCCATCTCACGCTTGTGTTTATGGGGAGTGCTTCACCTCAACCCACCACAAGACTCAACATATTGCATTTTTTTTCTTTTCTTTTTTTCAAAGCTTATATATCCCACATATATTCCCCCAAACTTAGGTTCTTGCCTAATTTAAGCCTTCACTGCCTATCCTTGTCATTTTCTGGTTCACGCTAGCACTATCCTTTAGAAACCCTTTATGTATCAATTTGAACTAACCGGTCAACAAAGATGTTATTAGTGCTACCCTTTTTATAACAGTTTCAAACAAGTCCAAGAATCGATTCATAACAGTAATTATATCACAGTTCTAATAATTCATACTATATTGGTTAACTTGTTCACAATCTCATCATTGGCCAGAATAACCTGTAGAATGCGACACCATTGGACATATGCAACCTAACTAATTAACTAACATTTATTAACTAACAAATTTTTTTTTAATAATAATAATAATAATATGCAACTAATATAAGATATTAAAAGTCATGCATGTAAACAAATAAAACTCCCCCAAACTTAAATAAAACAATGCCCTCATTGGATAAAAATAGAATGCAGGAAGACTTCCATGTAATTGTCTAAGTCTGGGGCAGTGGTTGGTGCTCTTCCTCATCTGAATCACTAGGAGGAAAGCTAGGGAGTGGACCAGGTTGTTGATACGGAAAAAATGCCGCCGGGTTGAAACCTTGAAGTGTTTTGTTAAGTGCGGTGAAAGATGCGTTCATAGCATCGAACATATGATCTTGGCGCATCGCCAATCGCCGCATCTCCCGGCGTGTCACCCTATTGGTCGAAGTCAGTTGATTCTGAAAAGCAAGGAACTGAGCACTAAAAAATGTCTCAGTCGGCGGAGTCTGCGCGGTTCCCGGATCACCCATTGCTTCATCCTCATCCCCCGAAGTATCTTCGGCATCATCCTCGGGTTCCGACGCCGATGGAAAAATAAAACCCAAACCCCGTGGATGGGACTCTCCTCCAGGCCAAACAGAATACCGGGCTATCATTCTAGTATCTAGGATCTGCAGCGGCATCAAAGTGGGCTCATCATCGGACCAACGTACTCCGGCTTGATGACACAACCCACATATAAGAGATGGATGTGGTAAGCCGCCAGAAAAGTTGTCGCGGAGACATCGGCGTATAGAAAAACTGATAATTTCCTCGATGTCTATGAGGAAATCTTGTACAATGGCATACAGGAGGAGTGCCTTCTCCTTGGTCACGTCCGAGGTGTGCGTGGACGGTAGCAGTTTAGCACAGAGGAAGGCATACCAGATTGTACCATATCGACTGAGGGCTTTGCTGTGAAACACGGTGCCCCCCTTTCGTCCCTTTATCCAAGTAGTCCCTGGCTTAGTCATGTTTTGAATCACCTCCTCATAATCGGGGTCAAAATTCCGCATGTAAGCATATTGACACTGGCGTGGCACCCGCAGCTGATAAAAGGCATTGATGGCATCTGCACTGAACGGGACCATGCGACCCCTCACGAAGGCAGTGAATGGTGCCTTGTCCTCGGTATTTACATAAAATTCTTTAACAACATTCACAACAGTGGGCTCGGGCTCTGCTGTAAACCTTATCCATCCTTGTTGGTAGATTTGTTGCATCATTTCCCCATCATTTCCCTCGGGAGCCAACCCCCGTTCCGGTGTAAGAGCCTTGGTAACCATATAGTCGTAGCGGTCGGCGGCGGCGGCACTTCAGAATTTGCGGCGGTCATATGTTCGGGTTGGTGGAGCCGTGCTAGAACTTGCCCCCCGTTGGCGTTTTGATGTTGGTTGTGAAGCCATGGATAACCGGATGCTTAATTGTGCTAGCACGCACTAGTTTCACTTTCTCTGTGTTTCAGGCAATATGGCAAACACCTTGCGTGCACAGCCCGATCTTCCCCCAAACTTAGGTGGTTTGTATGGAATGTCAATGGAGAGAAGATGAGAGTGTGATAATAAGGCTAGAGTACTCACCCGTAAGTGTTTGTGGTCCAATAGCTTGAAGAATTCGTGTGTAATGGAATGTATATAATGGAGATAGGAGTTAGGGTTTATATAGAGGGAGATATGGTGGGGAACGTGGTGGGGTGAAAGAAGTAGTGTGGAGGATGAAGGGAAAGTGGGGTATGGTGGGGAGAAGAAAACGGCAAGAGTAGGAATGGGAAGGGGAAAGTGCTGGGCGTGTGTTTTAAAAAGAGCCGGATACCCAGAAATCAGGACCCCCGCCCCGGCGGGGGGTACACGCCTAAAAAGGCCCGCCCCGGCGGGCTGGACTGCTGTAAAAAAATTTGGTCCAAAATTTTGGACGATAAAAATTTTCCGAAATGCATCCGTTGCGTAGTCCTCGTTGTTCTACGTTGTATTTGACCTCTCCTGAGACCAAAAACAAGCAATACGTTAGAGTAATGACCATTTAGATTTTGGATTTATTTTTAGTATTTTTCAGAGATTTCAAGCAAGCTTAATAAATGAAAAGTCCTAACTACTTCTTTCATAAACTATATCCTACCAACTTAAATGTGAAATATGAAAAATAAAGAAATATTGGGTTGCCTCCCAATTAGCGCTTGATTTTAAGTCGTTCAGCCTGACTACTCCCTGTTTTACTGTGTATCGGCTAGGATGATAGTGTCGGCATCCAAATTTGACTCGCCACCCCAGTAATGCTTTATATGTTGGCCATTGACTTTGAATGTTTCTAATGGATTGCGACTGTATAATTCAACCGCGCCATGAGGAAATACCCGTTTGATAGTAAACGGTCCCGACCATCTTGACTTAAGCTTTTCGGGGAACAACCGCAGCCGTGAATTGAACAAGAGGACTGCTTGACCCGGCTTGAATGTGCGTTGGATAATTTTGTAGTCGTGCCATTTTTTAACTTTTTCTTTGTATAGTTTGGCATTCTCATAGGCATGAAGGCGAAATTCGTCAAGCTCATTAAGTTGGAGTAACCTCTTTTCTCCTACGGCGGCTTGATCAAAATTCAATTTCTGTATTGCCCAGTAAGCTTTGTGCTGTAACTCCACTGGCAAGTGACATGCCTTTCCGTACAAGAGTTGATACGGCGACATCCCGATTGGCGTTTTGTATGCAGTGCGGTATGCCCATAATGCATCATCCAATCGAAGCGACCAATCTTTCCGGCTTGGGTTGATGACTTTTTCCAATATCTTTTTAACTTCTCTGTTCGATACCTCGGCTTGCCCATTAGTCTGAGGGTGATAAGCAGTCGCCACTTTGTGATTGACCCCATACTTAGCCAAAAGAGCTGTAAACGATTTGTTGCAGAAATGACTGCCTTCATCACTAATAATTGCTCTTGGCGTGCCAAACCTTGTGAAAATATTTTTCTGTAAAAACTTGAGGACCACCTTGGCATCATTAGATGGTAATGTGGCAGCTTCAACCCATTTCGATACGTAGTCCACCGCGAGCAAAATGTACTGATTACTCAAAGACGACGGGAGTGGTCCCATGAAATCGATGCCCCATACATCGAAGATTTCCACTTCCAGAATTGTTTGTAGGGGCATCTCATTCCGTTTCGATATGTTACCCACCCGTTGGCATCTATCACATGTTTTCACAAATTGGTGGGCGTCTTTGAATAACGTCGGCCAATAAAACCCAGACTGAAGAACTTTCGCCGCAGTGCGCTCACTTCCGTAATGGCCACCATACGCCGACGAATGGCATTCTTGTAATATAGTGTGGACTTCACTATATAGAATACATCGTCGTATCATCTTATCAGCGCATTGTTTAAATAGATACGGCTCATCCCATATGTACCACTTGACGTCATGAAGAAACTTCTTTTTCTGCTGTCGTGTGAGATCTGGGGGAAGAATCTTGCTTACCACATAGTTCGCGAAGTCTGCATACCACGGAAATTCTGCATTCAACCCAAATAACTGCTCATCCGGGAATGTCTCATGAATCACGCATCTCTCTTTATCTGTTATCTCCGGATTTTCCAGTCTGGATAGATGATCGACGACTTGATTCTCCGTCCCCTTTCTATCTTTAATTTCTAAATCAAACTCTTGAAGTAAGAGAATCCATCGGATAAGACGTGGTTTAGCATCTTTTTTCGCTATTAAGTACCGAATCGCTGAGTGGTCCGTGTAGACTATTACCTTTGTCCCGATCAAATATGCCCGGAATTTGTCGAACGCGTATACTACTGCAAGCAACTCCTTTTCCGTAGTAGTGTAGTTCATTTGAGTTTCTGTTAGTGTTTTGCTTGCATAATATATTGCGTGAAACACCTTATCTCGTCGTTGGCCCAAAACTGCCCCAACCGCATAGTCGCTTGCATCACACATGAGTTCGAACGGCATTTTCCAGTCCGGTGCCACTATCACGGGGGCTGTAGTTAACTTCTTCTTCAATAATTCAAACGCGGATTTGCACTCCTCTGTAAAACTAAAAGTCGCATCCTTCTCTAAAAGACTGCATAGAGGTTTTGCAATCTTAGAGAAATCCTTTATGAACCTTCGGTAGAACCCAGCATGCCCCAGAAAACTGCGAATACCTTTAACTGAGCTCGGTGGAGGTAGTCTCTCGATCGTGTCCAACTTTGCCTTGTCTACTTCCAATCCTTGCACTGACACCTTATGTCCTAATATTATGCCCTCTTCAACCATGAAGTGGCATTTTTCCCAATTTAGTATGAGGTTGGTATCCTTACAGCGCTGCAATACCATGACCAGATTTTCTAAGCAAGTGTCAAAAGTACTTCCATAAACCGAGAAATCGTCCATGAATACTTCAACGTTTTTCTCCACCATGTCCGAAAAAATAGCCATCATACACCGCTGGAAAGTTATCGGTGCATTACACAGTTCGAATGACATCCGTCTGAATGCAAAGGTGCCGTAGGGGCAAGTGAATGTTGTCTTTTCTTGGTCTTCAGGAGCGATAGCAATCTGATTGTATCCTGAATATCCATCCAATAAGCAGTAAAACTCATGCCCCGCTAACCTGTCTAACATTTGATCGATAAAAGGTAGCGGGAATGGTCCTTCCGGGTTGCCTTATTCAATCTCCTATAATCAATGCACACCCTCCAACCTGTTACTGTCCTTGTTGGAATTAACTCATTGTCCTCATTCTGAATTACCGTCATTCCCCCTTTTTTCGGCACACAATGAATCGGACTTACCCATTCACTGTCGGAAATTGGGTATATGACTCCGGCATCCAATAATTTCAGAATTTCCTTCTTGACCACTTCCTTCATGATTGGGTTGAGTTGACGTTGATGCTCCACGGATGGGCTCGCAGTATCTTCCATTAGAATCTTGTGCATACAAAATGACGGGCTAATGCCTTTTATATCCGCAATTGTCCATCCAATTGCTGATTTGTGATCCCGAAGCACCCTCAGCAACTTTTCCTCCTGCAATTTATTAAGTGCAGCAGAACTAATTACAGGTAAAGAATTTAAATCGCCTAAATACGCGTACCTGAGATGTTCAGGGAGTGGTTTAAGTTCCAAGGCTGGTGGCTTATCCAATGATGGTTTCAATTTTGCTGCAACTGTATCCTCGGTGTGCAGAGGTTCAACCGGTGGTCTGAATCGACTAACTCGTGGTAACGAGTCTAGCATCTGTAATAATTCCACAAATTCAGGATCGTCAATTTCCTCATCCCCCAGAAACGTTGTTTCTAACGGATCGTTGCTTAAACTCTTGCTCATTTCTTCGGTGGCAATCTGCTCAATTAAATCTATCCGATTACACTCTTCCTCGTCTGTCGGATATTTCATGGCCTTGAACACATTGAATTTTACTTCTTGATCATGGACCCTTATTGTAAGTTCTCCCTTCC
Organism: Panax notoginseng; assembly: GCA_016801055.1. Lineage (NCBI taxonomy): Eukaryota > Viridiplantae > Streptophyta > Magnoliopsida > Apiales > Araliaceae > Panax > Panax notoginseng. Next base: position 91,631,548 of record CM029020.1, read on the forward strand.
ACACGTCTATGAGTGTCCGTCCCGTGGCCAAGAAAGGTCTCCCTAGGATGATCGGGATGTTCTTATCTTCCTCGAAATCCAGTACGATAAAGTCCGCAGGGAATATGAACTTGTCCACTTTTACCAGAATGTCCTCGACAATGCCTCTCGGATATGTGACCGACCTATCTGCCAGCTGTAATGAAATATTCGTAGGCTTCGGTGCGGGCAAACCCAATTCTGAATATACTGATAAGGGCATAAGATTTATGCTTGCTCCCAAGTCACATAGGCACTTATTGAACGACATCTTCCTGATTGTGCATGGGATGGTAAAACTTCTAGGGTCTTTAAGTTTAGGTGGAAGCTTTTTCTGTAACACTGCACTGCACTCCTCTGTTAGTGCTACTATTTCGAAGTCTTCCCATTTCTTCTTCCTTGACAGAATTCCCTTCATAAACTTCGCGTAACTCGGCGTTTGCTCCAAGGCCTCTGCAAATGGAATATTAATCTGGAGTTTCTTGAACACCTCTAAAAATTTTGCGAACTGCTTATCGGACTTTTTTTTTTGGACTCTCTGCTGAAACGGCGGTGGAGGATAAATAATTGGCTCACTGTTTAGCTGTGGTTCCTCTGATTTGTTCCCCTCTACTGCATTACTGTCGTTGGCTTTTTCTTCCGGTGTTGCTGAATTTTCTGCACTAATCTCACCGAGGTGTTTTCCGCTTCTCAACATAACTGCCTGACATTGCTCATGATTACCCTTCGGATTTCTTTCGGTGTCGCTAGGTAAGGTTCCTTGTGGTCTACTATTTAATGCCAACGCAAGTTGTCCTATATGATTCTCTATATTCTTGAGAGCAATAGTATGATTCTTCAACATCAGATCAGTGCTAGTTTTGTAACTTGCCCAGGATTCCTCATCATCGGATTTCATGTCCTGCTGTTGAGTTTGTTGTGGATGACTGTGAAATCCAGGGGGATATGATGGTTGTGGAGCTTGAGTTTTCTGATTATTGCTCCACGAGAGGTTTGGGTAGTTCCTATTCCCCTGATTGTAGGTATTCTGATATGTATTTTTTGGATTCCTATTGTAGTTGCTTATGTACTGAACGGAAGCTGTATTTATCGCGCACTGCTCTGTCAGATGATCCCCCGCACATAATTCACATACTGCCATAACCTGCTGAACTTGTTGAGCTTTAGCCCCTGCTAACATGTGCACCGTCTCATTCAGCTTATCAAACTTCATGGATAGTGCAGAAATAGTTGCGTGTAAAGATGTTACTCCGTCTAATTCCAAGACCCCAGCTGCTTTTGCCTCTGTCATTCTTGATGTGGGCCACTGGTAGTTATTTGCCGACATTGTTTCTATCAAATTGTAAGCATCCTCATAACTTTTAGCCAAGAATGCTCCCCCCGATGCCGCATCAATACTCGCTCTGATATTGCCATGTAGCCCGTTATAGAAGGTGTTCATTTGTAACCACTTGGGCAATCCATGATGTGGGCACTTCCTGAGCAAGTCTTTGTATCTCTCCCATTACTCATATAGTGACTCTCCACTCTGTTGCGCAAACAATGTGATGTCACTCCTCATTTTCGCAGTCTTTACCGGTGGGAAAAATTTGGCAAGAAATTTTTGAGCCAAATCCTCCCACGTAGTGATCGAACCCGGCGGGCAAGAGTGTAACCAACTCTTCGCCTTGTCCCGTAAGTTAAATGGGAACAAGCGAAGTCTTACTGCCTCATCCGATACCCCGTTGTACTTGAACATGTCGCACATTTCCAGAAAACTGAGCAAGTGCTCATTTGGATCGTCGTGTGCCATTCCCCCAAACTGACATGAATTCTGCATCATCTGAATAGTCCCAGGCTTTATTTCAAAAGTGTTCGCAGCAATTGCAGGCCTAGTAATGCTTGACTGCAGATCAGTCACCTTAGGTGTGGAAAAATCCCTCAACGCTTTCTGGTCTTCGGCAGCCATCGTTCCTTCCTTATCAAAAATTTCAAATTCGGTTCTCGTTTCCTCAATCCACTTACTCAACTTTTGAAATCGTCTGTCAATGTCGTCCTCAAAAGGTAGCAAGTCTGGATGTTTAGACCGTGTTTGCATAAACCGATGTCGAAAACCTGAAATAGAGAAAGTAAAAAAAATAAAAATGTTTAAGTAAAACTGGACTAAGTAAACTGATATTGTAAAAACAACTATTAAAATCTCGGCTAAATTGTCCCCGGCAACGGCGCCAAAAACTTGTTGGGTAAAATCAATACGCACAAAAACACGCAAGTATACGTGGTCAACAAGTAATAAAGTGATGAATAGAGTATCGTTCCCACAAGGACAAAATATCAAGAATCTTAACTTCACAATTATCAATTTTTTATTAATCCTAATTTTATTAAACTAATCGATTCAATGGTTTTTTTTTAAAAGAAACTAAATTAATGAATGATTAAATTATCACAAAAGAAATAAACACCAATAACGAAATTCGGAATTTTCAAACAATTAACGGAGAGTTAGACTTCTGATTTCACCCTAAGCTTCACTCTGATTTTCTAACTTTTATTCCAATTCAATTCAATATTCTAGTTTATTAATCAAGAACACGCACGTAGTAAGAGCCACCTCTCGATGCACTAATACCATATCAACATCAATCCACAATTAAGATAGAAATCCGTTAAACACCTAAATTAACCAACTCACTATATCTCTATGTGAACTGCAATTAAAAAAGGTTGAAGTTTAAGTTCTCTTAACGATTACATGTGATGTCAAGCGTATCTCTACCTTAACAATAATCACAAATATACTATCGACATAATTTATGACACATGCTATATTAACTAGGTCTAGACTCGAATATCCTCTCTCGATTCCTTTCAAGTCCACATAAAATTGTTGATCAGGCAATTCATAAATTCACGCTCAAATTAACATAGATAAACTGAAACTATCTTATAAAATTGGAAATCAAGTTATAGAATCATCGCTAAGCTTAAAGATCCATCACAAGTCTAATAAGTAAATTAGTTCATAACGAACGAATTAAAAACTGAATAATCTGTTGAAAACAGCATCCCAATTACAAAATAGATGAAAGAGAAGAAGAATTGTAGAAAGCTCCTTCACGTAGCCTCAATCTGCAATCGTCGTAACAATCTCTGAAAATCACTCCTCCAATTTTTGCTCTCCAAATCCTTGAATCCGTGCTGAAAAATCTTTCCTTTGTGCTAGAGAATTGTTATTCTTCTAAGTGGTAGCAAGCTCCTGGGACTTCTGAACGTATTCTCCTTTTAATAGACTCCAAAACGCACCAGCTAGCCCACAAATCCGAGCCAAAACAGAAGTCAAAACCAAACAGGACAGCTGCAGGAAACGGGACCCCCGCCCCGGCGGGGGGTGCTAGCTTAAAAAGGCCCGCCCCGGCGGGCCACCCTACTGACTTCAACTTTTTATGAATTCCAACTTTTTCCACTTTTGCTCCAAAAAGACCACATTCTCATCCCTAATGCATCCATAACCACCCTACACATAAAATAACATGAAACAAGTAAAAACGAACACAAAACATGAACATAAATACGAATTTAAACTTGATTTGAACAATGATTCGTGTATATAAAATTCACTTATCACGCCTCCCGAACCATCTATGCCCTCTCCGGCACGATCTTCCCCCTCAGCCTTCAGGCGAGAAGCTACATCTTCTCCCACCGTATGGCCGGAGTTTAATGCAAACTTTCCCTTTCAGCTGTTCGATTCCTTCGTCCGGGAGACCGATGACCATCGGTTCGGGAACAGCACGATTAGGGATTTAATCGAAAAAGGCATGAGTTACCAGGCTAAGGTGAGTAAGTTTTTGAATATTGGGAAATTGTGTGCTTCTTCTAATAATTCACCGACTGTCTTTGAATGTCTGTAGGCAAATGCTGTCTTCGGGAGACTTCTTCCCCGATATAAAGGATCCGAAGCTGAAGAAGACGCAGCCCGACAAGAGAACGTTATTCTGACGTCGGCTCTGATCAAAGGGAGAAGGGACCATGGTACCGCTCTCTTCAATAACGAATGCCTCCAAAAGGATTTGAATAAGTTAAAAGAGAAACTGGAGACAGTCGAAGCCACTGACCAAATAACCGTTAGTACGAACATAGACCTGGTTCGTAGAAATGAAGCTCTTGTGGGAAAAAACGAAACAATGGTGAAAACTAACAAGAGCCTGGCGCAGTAAGTGAATGAACTCGAAGCTAGGGACTTGAGACATCTGAAGGAACGGGCAAAGCTCGAAGAGGAGCTTCGAGAACTTCGTGCTCTAAGAGATTTGAGTCCCCCTCTGACCGAAAATCTTCAGAGAGAAGTTCAACAAGAATATTGGAAATCAGCTGAGTTGAACGAGGAGATTGTCCAAATGTTCTCGGATGGATATGATGAGTGCCGAAGCAAAGACAAGGCAAGACTTGTCACAACCAAGGTTGATCTGACCATTCTCAACTCTTCGGAAGACGAAGCTGACTCCTAAAGATGATTTTCTTTTCCCTTAGCTGTAGGATTTCTGTAAAAGTGTCTATCGTTTCGTAAACAATATTATGTAAATGAAATATCAACATTATTCCTTATGACTTCGGTGCATTTACTGTTTATCAATACTTCAATATCGATTCAGCTTGAAAAATGTACAAACTCCTTCGTGGACTTAACTTAAACTGTTAATTAGCAACTAGGTATAACAGATAAGATGAAGTTAAAGAATGTGGCCTTCCGAACTCAACACTTAGAAAAATTTAGGTAATAAAGTAAAGGAATACTTATTCGTTATCAAAGTGTGAGTTAGATCTGCTTCACTAGGGATTCGCCTACCGTGAAGGGCCTGACGAAGTCTAAAGGATGACACTTGCCTACCACGAAGGGCCTGACAAGGTCTAAAGGACGACAATTGCCTACCACGCAGGGCCTGGCAACGTCTTAAGGATGACACTTGCCTACCACGAAGGGCCTGACAAGGTCTAAAGGTCGACAATTGCCTACCACGCAGGGCCTGACAACGTCTTAAGGATGACACTTGCCTACCACGAAGGGCCTGACAAGGTCTAAAGGTCGACAATTGCCTACCACGCAGGGCCTGACAACGTCTTAAGGATGACACTTGCCTACCACGAAGGGCCTGACAAGCTCATAAGGACCACCTGCTGATGAGGCTACCATCGAATGGTCAGTGAGTCCACCCAAACCTCCTTACACCAATGACGTTTGCCTACCACGCAGGGCCTGACAAACTCATAAGGACCACCTGCCAATGAGGCTACCATCGAATGGTCAGCGAGTCCACCCGAACCTCCTTACACCGGTGACATTAACAGCAACGAAGACAAGACTTATTTGAGAAAAAGTGAATTTTTATTGATGATGACTTAAACATTTATAGATTTCCAGTGTACTGACATTGTATCTACTGAAAATACTTTCGAAGCCTGCCTGCATGCCAAGTATTCTTGATTTCTGATCCGTCCAAGGCCCTCAACCGATAAGTCCCCGGCTTCGGTACTTCTATGACTTCATACGGCCCTTCTCAATTCGGCATCAGCTTTCCCAAATTTTGGGGTGTAGATGCTTCGACTTATCTAAGAACGAAATCCCCTACTTCGAATCTGTGAAGCTTTACCCCTTTGTTATAATGCTTAGCTACTCTTCGCTGATAGGCTGCTAGTTTGATCAAGGCTGTTTCTCTGATTTCTTCAAGTAAATAAAGATTGGCTTTTAGTCCTTCGTCATTGTATATCTCTTTGAACTGACTAACTCGAAGACTTGGGGATCCAATTTCAATTGGGACTAAGGCATCAGTACCGTAGGCCAGTCTGAAAGGTAAATCTCCTCTTCTGGCCATCTTCCTTTTGCTTCGTCCAATCTGCGCTTGATTCCATTCAGCAGCGTTCTGTTGGTCACTTCGACTTGTCCACTAGACTGAGGATGAGCTACCGAAGTCTTTCTGTGCTGGACCCCCAGTTCTTTCAAAAATGCTTCGAATTTTGATCCCACAAACTGACGTCCATTATCTGAAATCACCACCTTAGGAATTCTGAACCGAAATACTACCGACTCCTTGATGAACATTAAGCATTCATGTTCCGTTATTAACCTAAACGGTTTTACTTCTACCCACTTGGTCATGTAGTCGATGGCAACTATAACAAAGCTGACCTGACCTTTTACTTTTGATAGCGGACCTAGTATATCAACCCCCCAGATAGCAAAGGGTATGGGAGATAAGATTGAGTATAGCTCTTCTGGTGGCTGATGTGAGATCGAACTGTTGAGCTGACATTTCTCGCACTTCTTGACGTATTCAGTCGCTTCCTTGAAGATAGTAGGCCAGTAGTACCCCTGACGAAGTATTTTGTAGGCTAATGACTTAGCAGCCATATGGTCGCCACAGATGCCCTCGTGAACTTCTCGAAGAGCATATTCAGCTTCGGACGGAGTCAAACATTTTGACAGTGGAGACGAGAAGGCCCTTCAAAATAGATCCACATCTATCAGAACGAAATTAGCACTCTTGTACTTGATTTTTTTGGCCAGCATCTGATCCGAAGGTAAAACGCCATCTGCCAGATATTCCAGATATGGGGTTAACCAGCACTTGGTTCGGTCAACGCACATTACCAATTCATGATCAACACTAGGATGTTGCATAATTTCCAAGTAAATCGACCCATCAAAAACTTTAACATCCGTAGTGGCTAACTTGGAGAGTGCATCGGCGATGGAATTGTCGTTACGTTCGACCCCCTGAAATTCGTAGAACTGGAAATACTGAAGACGTTCTTTCAATCCCGCCAAATACTTGATCATTCTATGACCTCGGGCTTCGTATTCCCCGGAGACTTGTTTAACGACTAACTGAGAGTCGCTGAAGATAACTATTCTTTGCACTTCGATACTCTTAGCTAGTCGCAATCCCGCCAATACTGCCTCATATTCCGCTTCATTGTTCGTCGCTTTAAACTGAAATCTGATGGCCTATTGCACCTTGAATCCCTCCGGACTGGTCAGAATAATCCCTGCTCCGCTAACGTCCGTGGTAGAGGACCCATCTGCATACAGCGTCCACGAACTCTACTTCTGCTGAAGAACTGCGACTATGCTGTCAGACCCTTCAGTTTCGGCCACAACTTCATCAGCTTCAGAAAACGAACACTCGACCACAAAATCTGCCAAAGCCTGCCCCTTGATGGCGGTTCGGGGATGATATTCAACGAAGAATTGAGATAACTCCATCGTCCAAACAGCTAATCTCCCCGATACCTCAGGTTTGCCCATAATTTTCTTCAAAGGCTGATCTGTGTAGACTATTACCAACCTAACCTGGAAGTATTGCCTAAGCTTTCGACTAGCAGTTATTAAAGCAAAAGCAAACTTTTCAATGTTTGGGTACCTTGTTTCAGCATCCCAAAGGACATGGCATACATAATAAACCGGGTGCTGCTTACCCCAAACTTCTCGCACCAAAACTGCTCCTACTGCCAACGAACTAGCTGCTAAGTACAAATACAAAGGCTCAGCAGGAGCGGGCTTCACCAACAAAGGCGCCGAAGATAAGTAGGACTTGATGCCCTGAAAAGCATCTTCGTATTCCGAAGTCCATTGGAACGTCTTGGCATTCTTCGGCCCTTTCAACGTATCAAAAAATGGTAAACACCTTTCTGCCGACTTGGACATAAACCTCCTCAAAGCTGCAATCCTTCTAGTCAGACGTTGAACATCCTTAAATGACTGAGGAGTCTTCATGTTCAGGATCGCTTGAATCTTTTCTGTATTGGCTTCAATTCCCCACTGACTAACCAGATAACCCAGAAACTTGCCAGCCCCTAATTCGAAGGTGCACTTGACAGGATTCAGTCTCAATTTGTGATGACGGACTTTCTGAAAGCATTCTTCCAGGTCATCCAGATGTTTGTGCACCAACATGCTCTTAACAATCATGTCATCCACGTATACTTCCATATTCTTACCCAATTGATGCCTGAAGACATAGTTCATCATCCTCTGGTAAGTGGCCCCGGCGTTGATGAGACCGAAGGTCATTTTCTTGTAGGCATATACCGAACGATGCGTAATGAACGCCGTCTTCGGTATATCCTCTTTACACATGGATATATGGTGATAGCCAGAGAATGCATCCATAAAGCTCAACAACGCATACCCAGAAGTTGCGTCGATGAGTTGGTCGATGTGGGGCAACAGGTAGAAATCCTTTGGACAAGCTTTATTCAGATCTGTATAGTCGATGCAAACTCGCCATTTCCCATTCTGCTTCTGGACCAGCACTACATTTGCCATCCACTGCGGATAGTCGATCTCGAAGATGAAGTCAGTAGCTAGCAGCTTCGCAATTTCTTCATCGATGATTCTCTGGCACTCAGGCGCAAAGATCCTCCTCTTTTGCCGAACTGGCTTCTTCGACGGGTCCACTTCTAACCGATGCTCTGCAATATCCCTATTCACTCCTGGCATATCTTGAGGTTCTCAGGCGAAGATGTCAATATAACACCGCAGGAGTTCAATGAGGTTCGTCCGGAGAGGTTCTGGCAGACCCGAACCTATTTTCACCATTTTGTTAGCCTTTCCCGGGATGAGCTCTATCACTTCTATTTTTTCAGCTGGCATGACCAACGGCTCTGAGCTGCTTTCCGTGAAGGGTTCGATCTCTATTGCCATGGTCTGTTTTTGCTTTGACACCCCTACTCCCGAAGTGATCACGACATTTCTATAACATCTTCTGGCCAGATCCAGATCTCCTTTTACCTCCCCAACCCCATAGCCGTAGGAAATTTGATTTTGAAATGAGGGATTGAGGTTACAGCTTGTAAAGTAGTTAAAGTGGGCCTCCCCAAAATAGCATTATAAGCGAAATCCACATGTACAACATAAAATTTGCAAATAATTTCTACCTGTTGGGGGGGCCGTACCGAAGATAACCGGCAGTTCGATGGTTCCAGCCACTTTGACCGGATCGTTGCTGAAGCCATATAAAGGGGCCTCATGCTCGATCTCCATCTTCTGCCCATCAAGATGCATCCTCTGATAAGCATGGGCATATAAGATATCCATAGAAGACCCATTATCGATCATCATTCGTTTCATATCCACTGAACCCACTTGTGCCGTCACCACCAATGATCCCTCATGCGGTTTAATAGTTTTCGAAGGTTAATCCTCATCTGTAAAGGAAATTATCGTACCCGAGAAGGGTCTGTCAGTCTTCGGGAGGGTACCCGCCACCGACATGACTGAATCTAGATAACTTCGGCGCTTCTTTCCAATAAGCTTGCCCGAAGTACCCCCAGTGATGACATCTATCACTTACCTTGCTGGCGGTCCAGGAGTGGGGAGCACTTGCTGAACTGGTTGGGCTGCCTGAACAGGTCCTCTATCTTGCTGTTGATTCGGTCTGGTAGCCACATAATGAACTAAAGCCCCGTCTTGCACCTTTCTCTCAATAAAATCTTTCAAACTAGCACAGTCATTCGTATCGTGGCCCGAGGCTTGATGATAGTCACAATACTTATGAGAATTCCCTTTCCCGGGCTTAATATTATCTCGGGGTGGCTCGAAGATAGGTTGATTTTTAATCTGATCCAAGATAACAGCCCTGTCAGCGTTGAGTGTAGTATACGTCCTGTTTACCCTCTGAGCTGGAGCGGACGAGCGCCCTCCACCCTGTCTCCAATTATTGTTGTATTTCTTTGACCCACCATCATGACGACCTTTATCTCCTTCATTCTTACTATGGTCCCCCTCTGTTCTGTCCCGATCTGTCTCCTTAAGCCGATCTGAAGAAGGGCGCTTGAGGCTATTCATGGCTTCTTCTACCACAATATAACCTTCCGCTTTGTCGAAGGCTTCTGCGAGACTCTTCGGGTGATGAAACATCAATTTCTTCACCAACTTTTCCGATTTGACCAGATCTAACCCATTCTGGAACAGTCCCACGGCTTGTAGATCGTTCAGGTCTGTCACTTGGCCGACTACTTCACGGAATCGCTTCACATATTGGCCCAAAGACTCATTCGAATATTGTCGAACCTGAGCCAACGAGCCAGTTGGTTTCCCCCTCCTTTTGTTGCTCCCGAAGCGAGCATGGAACTTATTGCACATGTCCGCCCAAGATGAAATCGATTCCGAAGGCAAAGTCCCCATCCACTGCCTGGCATCCTTTCTGAGTGTCGTGACAAAAGCATGACACTTAGCAGCATCACTAAAGTCATAATAATCCATCAGTCGGTCGAACGCCTGACTATGGTCGTAGGGATCCCCCGATCCGTCATAGCTTTCAATGTGAGGCAACTTCTTGGTGGGGTCAGTTTTTTCTTTCAGAATCTCTGCGGAAAAAGGGGATGCCTTATTTCCCGAAGTATCTTTCATTTTCTGTACCTCGGCAAGCTGCCTCTGAAGCTCCTTCACCTCTTTAACTAGATACTCCACGCCCTCGGGTTAGGATGATTCTACTTTTTCCGGTGACTCCTCCCTCCTCTGAATGGACCGGTCTCTTACCATAGAACCCCCAACTTTCGAGGGGTTTTTACGATGACGATGGTCCACAGGGCGGAGTGCCCTCGGTGGACTTTTAGGTGTACGACCCCTAGATCTGCTTCATCTCTGAACCCGGCTGCCGTGGTGGGAATGCACAACGACGAGCGCCTTCTTTGTATTCTCAGGAGTACGATCCCTGGATCGACCTCTTCGTTCGCTTCGACCCTGCTCCTTAGAACAGACAGGGTGATGTGCCCTCTTCGATCTTTGAGGAGTAGGGCTTCTGGACCTTCTTCTTTCTTGAGGTTGACCCTGAGACTCACGCCCTGAATGAGCAGGTTCTTTTCCACTCTGATGCCCACGTTCTTCAGATTGGACATAGCTGAACGCTTCATCCCTCAAATCTGCCATTCGAGACATCTGCTCAGCTATATCCTGCCGTTGCTTCACCAGTGCCTCCATGGCCCTATCAGCTTCGTCTGTCATCTTAGCCAAGCGGGCAGCCTTTTCGTCTTGGTCATCCCGGTATCGAGTTCTAGGCGAGGTGCCTTCTACTCGTCTCCGGCCATGACCAGACCCTTTCTCTGCTGTGAAAACTAGCCTTCTCTTGGCTTTGCTCACAGCCCTCGGACGAGAATCTCCATGCGATCGTTTGGACGCCGTGCTGGCATGAACACTTAGTGCAGGTCCCAAACGGTCCTTGACAGATACTCGCGGTATTGATTCACTGGCAGTCATCGGCTGCCCCTCAGGTGTAGGTGTTCTACTCTTCTCCATAAATACCGATGTAGAACGATCACAATGTGTGATTGAGAAATACTCAGGACACTAGAACTCAGCCCTCCTTCTAGCGCCAATGTTAACGCCAACATCTTTGATGACGTCCCAATCACGTGAGACGCCCTAATCCTGCACAGTAAACACAGTCAACACCAAAAGCTTGACGGCTGGACCGTTGGGGGATAGCTCCGGCGTGAGAGTCAGTACAGGCCGTTCAAGGTTTAACAATGGAGGAAAAATATTGACTAGTGTATGAGTGAGAGAAAAATAGTAGGATTGTGTATTATGTTTTGTTGCCTCTTTTTGTATGTGATCCTTGTCTCATACGTTCCCTAGACCCGGTTTACCGTGTCACCCACTACCTCCTGACACCTCCTCTCACCCCCGGTCATCTCAGCCGAAAGTATGTAGCTTATTTTCCTACCTGCTATCACTGTTACCTCCCGCCGGTAATTGGAGTCCCATCCTCATTGATGCCATGTAGAAAGGTGGTAGACATAACAGTCAACTACTATCCTTTGTGATGATTACCGGTCAAAGATAGGATAAGTGACAGCTTACATAATGGACCAATCCAATGACTAAGCCCAATATCATAGTCAAGTAGCGGGGCCCAAATCATTTGACCCAATACGACAAAAGTAACATAGTCCAAAGGACAAGCCCATTCGGCCTGGCCCAATATGAAAAGTATTATGGCCCAACAATAATGATGATGTTTTTACGATGAATGTGTGATATATGAATAAATGAGGAGGAAGAGTATTTTTGTTGTAATAAATGATAAAAACATGTTAAACATGTCGGTGGGCCTAATTTTTGACTGAAATTTAATTATAGCTTGTAAAATTGTCCGTTTGTGGATTTCGGTCAATTTTTGTTTGGAATTTGGAAAAACTTAAACTAACAAAGTTGTAGAGAATTGAATTTCCTAAGGAATGAATATAAGATTTGAATTTTTCTGATAAAAGAGCTATTTATTATAAATTATTGAAGTTCCAGAATAATTGATTTTTGGAGTTTAAAATGTTTTATTTAAGAAAAATGTTTTTTTGTGGGGTGGGTGGCTGATGTTTTGGACTGGAGGTGTGCGTAGGAATAAAATTTTGAAAATATTATTATTTTGTTAAATTTTCTGCTTTGGTGTTCTAAGCATTCTCCTATAAATAGGGTGCTTAGGTTAGAATTGAAAATCACACCAGAAACTGAAGTTTTCTCTCTTTATATTGTCGAGCGTATTTTTGTGAGTATTTTGATACTTTGAGTGTTGCTATACGGTGCAAGTTTCTTTCAGCACTATATCCAGTATTCTAGTCAGAAATACTGCTCTTTTGAGGTAAAGGATAGTAAGAGTTATTATGTTTTTCATATTCTAAATAGATATTATTCAATACTTATAAGGGGTATTATTTCTTTCGTATTTATGAAGAGAGTTATTTTCTTTCAATACTCGTAAGAGTTATTATGTTTTTCATATTCTGAAGAGATATTATTTTTCGTATTAATATAAATATTATTTTTGTTCAACCGTTGTAAGTAAGGGATTTCTACCAGGGGCAGCTTCATAATTTTTTTGAATCTCAAAAATTCTGGAAAAAAATTGAATTGATAATCTGATGAGTTTTCTAGATTGTCCAAAAAATGGCGATTTTTGGATGTATAGATTAGGAGTTATGAATTTTATGGGAAAAAATTATTTTAAAAGTAAACCCTTATAACTCCTTGTGGTTAACTCTAAAATTAGTAGAATTTTTATTGGGAGTACATGTATATAACATCAGCATATTTTGTAAATTTTAGAATTTTTAGACAAAAGTACAATTTATGATAAATGTCTAAATATTCGGCAGTTTTGGCCATATGAAAAATAGTAAATAAATTTGAAAAATTCTGAGAAAAATATATGATCAATATGGGACTGTATTATGCTAAATCCCAGGAAAAAAAAGTTTCTGAGACTGATTTGATATTTTTCATGAAAATAGACTAGTTATGAGTAAATTAATTAAATATGTTATGTGAAGTAAGAAAATTGGAAACTAGGATTTTATGGCTTGAGAATCCTATATAAGGTATATGCAGATTTTTTATGAAGGTTTTGGTTATTGGTGATGAAATCTTATGAGTTTGGCATTTTAGGATGATTAAATGTATTAATTAGTAAAGTGTAAACAATTAAAATAAATTGTTTCTAAGTTTAAGAAATGATTAAAATATTGTTGTAATATTAATAATATTAGATTATGCGATTATTAAGTGATTTATAATATTTGGATTAAGGTGTTATGAAATTATTGATTTAAAATATTATTTAATGATTAATAATATTAGTAAATGAATTTAATGTTATTATATAATGAATAATATTAAATGGAGTTTATAATATAATGAATAATGTTATTATCTTCGTTAAATATTCATTGAAATATTATTTCCTGTTCAAAACATTTTTGATATAATATTATTCTTAAATTTTACTCCACAAAGCAGTATCGTGTTGACAATTTGGATATTATTAAATTCTGGATAAATTAAATTGATAAAGTCTTTAAAAATTATCCTTTATATCATGTGATTGATTCTGTATATCCTTGTTGTAGACACTCAAAATTTTTTGTACACCTGTCACTAACATTGCAGGAGAGCAGATTCGTCTTTTAAGAGGAAACCCTGAAAGACGTTCCATATCCATGCCGGATACTATCAGAAGTTCAGCATCAACCCCGGATCACAATCTGGGAGTAACAATTCTAATCTCGGAGATAACCCCGAGGCATGCAGATACAATACCGGAACACACACCGGGGAAGACCGATTAATCTCGGAGATAACCCCGAGGTATCCAGTCTCAGTCCCAACCATGGGAATAGCCACTAACCTTGGTGATAACCCCAAGGAATGCAATTTCAGCGATAACCCCAGAAATGCTTATTACAAATACAACCAGCTTCAATCTCGGCGCTCACAACGAGATCCACCATACGGGCCCGGCGATAACATCGGGAAGACAGACACACCTCAAAGATGACAATGAGGACCTTCAACAAATTGCAGCAGTCCAATCTCAGCGAAGCTGAGCAACGCCTGCTTTATCAGCCCAATCTGGCGATAACACCAGTGAGGGGTAACATCGTGTCATCGTCATCTGACCGACACGATGTTACGCCACGTCGTCTTAACATAGCTACGCAACAATGTCCCACAAGACTAACCAATGTCGAGTGACTATTGTGCGGGGTAACAGATAAAAGTTGAAGCTTGAAGACCGGAGGGCACCGTCCCATCTTCAATGACTTCGCACAAACTCTAATCCCATGCCATCGTACAACTCTCGACAACGGTGGTCCGAAATAGGTCCTGTATACCTCAAACGGATGCCCGGATTGCACTTCTGAAAGTTCGAGTGGACATTACAGTGTCCGAGTGCACGTACTTCGAGATGACCCTAGCCGAAAAACTCGGGCCCACCCGGGTTACCTCTGGTACACCTGCGGATCAGTCGCAGGTACACCTACGGCTCAGCCGCAGCGGCTCCATCCTCTATAAATAGAGGGCTTGGGGTGGCCATTTTGTAAGAGAAAACAACGAGGAAGCCCTGTCCAATTTGCTCTGCACTCATCCCAAGCAGTGTACTTTCCCCTTTTAAACACCTGTGAGCTCATATATAGCCCTTTCGTACCTACAAAAGTCTGTGTTTACCCACTCTAAAGATATAGAAGTCTTCTTTGACAGCCTACTGTAAGCCTTCTCACACACTTTAGTGTTCTTTCTCTTCATCTTTGCACACACCCTTCTACACGTTGAGAGTCGTGTTGCACACTTTTGCCCGGACTTCGGTCCGTGATTTATTTTTAGTTTGTATATACATATATATTTATATATATTTATATATATGGACTAACATTATCGAGTTATGCCTCGATTGAGCCTAGACTTCAGTCTGGAGCGTTTAATTGCTTTTGTATATATATATATATACACTTACATATACAAACTGCATGTCGAACTCTGTTCGATGAGCCTAGACTTATGTCTGGTGCGTTTAATGGCTTTCTTATATATATAATTATATATATGAACTGCTATCGAACTTTGTTCAGTGAGCCTGGATTTCACATCCGGTCCGTTTACTGCTTTAATATATATATACTTATATATATTAACTGTTGTTGGACTTTGTCCGATGAGCCTGGATTTTATATCCAGTGCGTTTACATGCTTTTATATATATATATATATATATATATATATATATATATATATATATATATATATATATACATTTCATCCCACCTGGAGTTTACTTCGCAGTGGTTGACCGTTTTTACAACTTTCTATACATTTCATCCCGCATGGAGTTTCCTCCGTGGCGGTTGATAGCTTTTACAGCTTTATTTACATTTCTGATCCCCCATGGAGGTACTTCGTGGTTGGTGAACATGTTTGTATATATATATTTACAGCTTTTATATATATACCTGCTTACTGCTTTTATATAAATTACAGTATTCTGTGCGCCTAGGAATCTTGTGATCATAGATTCATCCCATTGGATCTAGATTTGGTTCCCGTGATGAACATTTCCAGCTGTAAGCAGCTTGTAAATTATTCTGTGGTGTCTGAATTTCCTCAGATGGTTTACATACCCACGAGGGATTCAACACCTTTTGTACATTATTTTCGTACGGATGCCTCGCATCTGTCAAATAAAATTAATCCAGCCGAATACAAAATAAAATGGGAGTGTAAAAGGTCTCAATTACTATTGAGCATCAGGGTTTGAAAAACCTCTTTTATAAAACATCACTGTCATATCTTGCTAAAATTGAATTTTTACATAAATTCAAACCCTGTGTATATAGGTGCGAACGAGGCCTCGCACTACTTCCAAATAACTGCACATTGACTCACACATACACACATTTAGATAACAGTTTCTTGAAAAGAGGCGGTCACCGTGGTAACACGGATGTCGGGGGATGCCTAACACCTTCCCTCCATATAACCAAGTCCTCGGACCCTAATGAATCCCGATTTCACCGACCCGTTTAGCAGTGTCACATCATTGGGTCAATGTGCAAACCTTTTCTCGGTTGTGTTGGTACAACTAGTTAAAAAACCAACTGGCGACTCTTAACAGTCCATCGTCGACATTATACATGTCGGACCTTTTTCACTTATTTTTTCAAACAAATCTCACCTAAAATGAGAACACCAAAGAACAAGTAACGGAAAGGGATAATTAAAAATCCCGACGTCGACAGGTGGTGACTCTGCTGGGGACTCCAGTAAGAGGACTTAAGCCGCTATTATAATTTTTTCAAAATTGTTATCTGCTTGTGTGTGGATGTTGCATTTACATTTTATGATGAATGTGTATGAATGCATTTCCTTACTTAGTGCTTTGCACTATAAATTGCATGTGATCTTAGTGCTTCGCACTATAAACTGCTCATGATATTAGTGCTTCGCACCATATCTACTTGCGATATTAGTGCTTCGTACATGTCATCATGTCATACGGTGAGACGCGATGTATATGAATGTATATTGTGTGGTCCCTCCATCAGGAGGCTATCCCGTCGGTGCTTGATTACTGGACTTGTGAGAAGCTTGATTCTCCGAGGCTCAGGAAAGGCACCACCCAAATTCGCTCCAGTTGAAAGACCGGATTAACTTCCCGTCAAGTAGATTGTGATGATTTAGGAACCTTCATGCCAAAAAGTCGCGAGAGTAACCTAAGATAGGTCAGCCTCTGATAAACCCAAAACGGAGGAAAGTCTCTTCATGCTCTCATTTCAATTACACAATTTCATGCTATATCTATCTCCATGTAATGAGAAATATGAAGAAATGTGTACATATACATATTTTTAGTATGCTACAAACAGCTGACATCTGTTTTGCAGGATAAAATTCCTAAACTGGACACATCGCATCGCATGTTATTATCCACCCTAAAGACTAAACTATGCAAGTCTTTTGTAGGGAATCAATCGGACATATCACCCATTCAAAGTCCAAAAAGGCAACAGGCCTACAGTCAATCATGTCGTCATCCGACCAGACTGAACGTAATCCAGTTTCTCGCAAAGAATTCGACGGATTAAGCAAACAGATTACAGATTTGGCTTTTCTACTAAAAGAATTACACCAGTCTACGCAGGGTCAGAAAATACCCGTACATGCTGAATCTTCCACACATGGAGGAACCCAAGTCATTACAATACCTGAACTGCAGTTAGATCCGACCAACAAAACTCATGATGCTGCCCATCCCACTAGAGACCCAGACACTGGTGACATCAAAAAGAAAGTCCTCCAAATGGAAGAGACCCTTCGCACTATCAAAGGAATTGGAACACACGTGAGTGTTTCATATGCTGATTTGTGTATTTTTCTTGTTATTCATTATCCAGAAAAGTTTAAGACTCCTGACTTTGAAAAATATGACGGGTTAAGAGATCCATACACACATCTAAAGGTGTTTATTGGAGAACTTGGATCTTATGCAGAGGATGAAAAACTCAGAATGCAACTGTTCCAAAAAAGTCTAACTGGAGAAGCCTGTTCGTGGTACACAAGATTAGACAATTCAAAGATCCATAGTTGGGAAGAGCTAGCACACGCTTTCCTCACCCAATACAACTTTCAACCTCAAATGGCTCCTGATCGGTATCAAATTATCAAGATCAATAAATAGTCTAATGAGTCTTTCAGAGAGTATGCTCAGAGGTGGAGACGTCTGGCTGCCCAAGTTAGTCCTTCCATGACAGAATCAGAGATGGTGTGACACCCTTAAATCCGATACTTCGATTCCACAGAATTTGGTGTTCACGATACAAATATCATCTATCTATCTACCCATAATAATGCAAACCATGCAATAATAGAAATAAATTCTTTCCCTTAAGGGTTACAATATCTGAATAATAATACGATCCCAGGTTAAACTAACCTTAAACATCTGTGCGGAATTATAAATAAATAAGTCATAAACAACATCTTTAACTCAAGTCTTAAACAAATACATTATATAAAATAACAAGTCATATCAAATAACAAATCTCCATCATTTACTAACTTTGCCCTTGCCCTTACTAGTGGAAGGTTCGTCAGCTCTTTCGTTCTTAACTGCAATGTTATTATTAAGCTAGAGTGAGCATAAATGCCCACAAGTATAATAATAAAACAACAATATAATAACATGCGAATAATCAAAGACATCTGAATAAAGCTCAACTTTTGAATCAAGAATAAATAACAAGAATCAAAAGAATTCTGAGGGTCATAAGACCTTGAACTATGTCCTAGGTTAACAAGGGTTATACTTGAAACCTTTAACAGTCATAAGACTATGGACCTTCTTCTCGTACTTAGGGGGATCAGCCCTTAGTACCATGCTATGCACAATATCTTAACGCTAAAGCGTAAATAATCCCCTATACAGGGTTGTTCATCTCAGTTTGACATTCGAGTCCGCACCAAAGGAAGTTTGGTTTGGATAATTCATCAAGGGTTCTAAAATTTAGAACGCTCATCAACCAAGGACTAGTTGAATCGTTAAGGTTTCACTAGTCTAATAAGATTCAACAATAATAATATTTAATTTGAACAATAATCTCAAGAAGTATACAATAGAACAATTATTGTATAACTGAATTATGCTTTGAAAAGATAATAAATCTTTAATATAACATTTGAACTTGAATAATGGCAATGATAATTTACTCGAGGTAAATAATAAACTTCAGTAATAATGACAAGTAGGGTTAGGAAACTTGCTCAAATTTAAAAGTTTAAGTTTAGGAAACTTGCCTCATGCGTGGATTACACTTTAACTAAGCACGTTCTTTGAATTAAATCCTATATACCATTCACATAGACAATACCAGTTAATTATAACTTAACTAATCATCATAAACTCATTCTCTTTGTCTACTTTAATTATTGATTATACTTAGTCAAATTATCACATTTACTGCCACATAATATCACTTCATAAATAATAATTTAATTATGTGTTCAATAATTTAATCCACATGTAATTATGTTATTTACATGTTTAAACAACTATTTTTATCATCACATTATACCTCTAACATGTTTACATGTTCATTACATTAATCCACTAACACATCGTTAGACTTAAACATTTTTAATATCTCCTTTCTAAATTTTATGGGGAGTGGCGCTGCGGCGCCACGTTTGTACTGGCTCTTGGCGCTGCGGCGCCGTGGCGCTACGGCCTGACACCTGACGATGTGGTGCAGTGGCGCTGCGGCGCGGGACTTCAGTTCTGGAGTTGGCGCCGCGGCGCGAGACCCCAGAATCTATTTCCCAGTTCGTGAAGAACACAGAGTTCAGCGAAATCAACACATTTTTGACACTAATTTCACCAAATTACACATACCCACATGTTATAATTTATACATAAACATAACCCAACCTTTGTAAAGTTATTTTAACCCATTAAAACACATAATCACAGAATTAAAACATAAAAATTTCCACTGTTCTTGATGTTCTTGAAGTATTGAACATAAATTCCTAAAATTCAACGCCACGGATTCGTTATAAAGCCAAATCCGTTCATTTAAAGCTTGGTCTCTTCGTATTAACATGCATAACAACATACAAGTGCAAAATTTAGGGATACTATATGATTAATACATAAAATATCACGTATAAGGCCATATGGACAAAACCCAAACTCTGTAATTTTGCAGCAATCATATACGACGTAAAATTATGAATTGATGATATGGAATCATGCAATATATATATAAAACATGTTATGCTAGTCGTATTATTACATATATTATATAACAACATAATTTCTCAATTACATAGGCATAACAGAGGTTTTGAAAGCCATATTTCTATGAAAACTAAAAGACGTAAATTATAAATTTGGGAAGGAGAGATTACCCAGAGTATAAGGTATATATAGGAGATGAATTGAAACTCTTCCTTAGACTTTTCTCAAACACCAAGCAAACTTTCTCACAATTCTTCTCAAACTCTCTTTGGTATTTTTATCAGACTTAGAAAGATAATGAAAGAAAAGAAAAATACGTCGTATTCAAATTGGAAGGATCAGACGCGCGTTGGTGGTCAGTTACCCAGTCATGGGTTAACTGACCTTAACCCCTCTTAGTGCCATGTTTGGCTAGCAACTAAGTTAAAAACTCTTTATTTTAATAAAACTTTTTATCATATAGTTTAATTCATGTCACACCCACTTGTACAATAATTCATATATCTTATTTAATTTAATATAAATAAAATATAATACTTTCTCATAATTTCACATAGTCACATAACTAAATATCTCATTAATAAATAATGACAATTTATTAAATCTCTAATTAATAATTACATTAATTAAATAACATCATGCTTAATTAAATATTTCATTTAATTCAATAAGCTCACATAATCACATACTTGAATAATAAAATTTCTCTACATTAATTTAATAAATGTAACACATATAATTAAATTAATCTACCACAATTGCATCAATTAATTATTTAATCCAATAATTAAATCATTGAAAAATATTTATTTAATTCAATAAATATTAAAATTAATTTACAAAAATCTCGTTCGTCACAGATGGTCATGACTTTCATAGACATACAAGAAGCACCTTTCTATGAAAGAGTTTTATCCGGCATCGGCAAACCATTTTCTGAAATGGTCAAACATGGGGAGATGGCTGAAATGGGATTGAAATCCGGAAAGATTCAAGACCTATCTGCACTCAAAGCGGTTGCTGATCACATCCAATCTGGAAATTATGGGAACAACCCCCCGGAGGGTCCATAAAAAGAAAGAAGAGGATGTTTCCCTGATACTACAGGGTCAAAAAGGCAATCAGAACATGCCTATCCAGAGGAGAAATTACACTCCCTTTCAAGCACAGTCTTCAAACCCTCCAGTACCAAAAGGTGGAGAAGCCAAACGACCTCGAGTATTCACACCCTTAGGGGACACCCTCGAGAACATTCTCAATCTTCTAACAACACAGAAGAAAATCACGCATCTTCTTCCACCAGCCAGCCCTAATGGTCGAGGTTTTAATGCTGCTCGGAAATGTGCTTATCATGTCGGGGCACCTGGACATGATACTTAGGATTGTTGGGCCTTAAAACACAAAATCCAAGACCTGATAGACAACGGGGAAATCGTGGTCACCAAACTCGATCAACCTCACGTTCAAGACAACCCTCTTCCTCAACACAAGGAAGAAGAGGTCAACATGATTAATTGGAGCAGTGGACAGAGTACCAATTTCAGCTGTGAATCCTCCCAAACCCCCAAAGATGGTGATGACATATGGGATTATGCCAAGTTCCAATTCATAATGGAACGAAAGTTGAAAGCTCTTTGTAAACAAATTGAGCAATTGGCAGAACTGGTGACTTATCAGCATCAAGTGACTTGTCAGCTAATCAGCCAGGAGCATACCAGTCTCCTACCTATTGTCATGAATATTCCCTCTTCACTTTCATAAAATGAAATGCTGGAAGATAAAGTAACGAAGAGAGCAAATGCTAAGGCCCGTCGGTATTTTGCCAACAAAAGGGAATTCACATATTTGGGCCAACCTATGGAGGAAATCCTTCATATGTTAATCAATGAAGGAAGGATTAGTTCCCTTCTACCTCCAATCAATCCCCGTTAGGGACGATACAACTCTGAGGGAATATGTCAATATCATTCTCAATCTCGCGGTCACAGCACAGAAGAATGCTGGGCACTCCGCCACCTTATTCAAAATTTAATCGACAGTGGCGTACTGCGTCTGGCAGATAACGACACTGTGTTACGGGAAAGTGAGGATTCATGTCCTACTAAGTGGAAGCGTGTAGTAGCAGTCATATCCACTGAAAGTGATAGGGTTAACAAATCACTTGTCATGCCAGTAATTCAACTCAAGGGAATCAACAATCCTTTGAAAGTGGTCGCTCCCGAGCCAATCAACGTGTCGTACAGAGCACAATATCCTATTGTTAGCATGCGCACAGTTTCGTGAAATTATGGAGAAGGTAAAGGATCCACCTCACATACAACTGCTGCAGTGTCGAAGGAAAATCCACTGTATCTTCCCCAACGGGTAATAAAGTCTGTCATCAAGTCTAAGGGGAAAGTACCCATTGAGAAGATTAAAAATTTCCTCCGCACTATGGGTCATAATGAAGCCAAGGTGGTTTTAAGCTTGAAAGAAGATCCACAATAGATATCAATCTTGGACTTGGTCTTGACTTCCGAGACTCACCGGAAGGTCTTATTAAAGGTTTTAGAAGAAGCCTATTTACCGACATCAGTTGATACGAA
Source organism: Panax notoginseng (assembly GCA_016801055.1). Lineage (NCBI taxonomy): Eukaryota > Viridiplantae > Streptophyta > Magnoliopsida > Apiales > Araliaceae > Panax > Panax notoginseng. Next base: position 91,654,187 of record CM029020.1, read on the forward strand.
AAACTTTCAATATCTAGTTGATAACATTTTCAACAACAATGTGATATCCTTCACTGATGATGATATACCGCCCGAAGGAACCGGTCATTGCAAAACGTTGCACATTGCGGTCTTGTCCTCCGAATATATGGTGGCGGGAGTTTTAATAGATGGAGGTTCCTCTCTGAATATCTGCCCATATGCTACCTTGGTGAAGATAAATATCAATCCCAATCAAATTCGGAGTAGCCATACCACCATCAAAGCTTTTGATGGAGCCCGCTATAACTCGGTCGGAGTAGTTGAGCTACCAATTGAGATTGGTCCTCATACCTTCTGCGTATCTTTCCATGTGCTCAAGATAGATTCGGGATACAACCTGCTCTTGGGACGACCATGGATTCACATGGCAGGGGCAGTCCCCTCCACTCTTCACCAACAGTTAAAATACATCATCAACAATAGTCTGGTCACAGTCAACGCTGAACCGGAGATTCCTCAGCACGGGGACATGCCGCTCATCAATGACAATAAGGATGTTGAGCCAATTAGTTTTCATGCTTTGGAAATAAGCAATACCCAATACCATGCTACTGGAACGCCATTGTCCGAACCCTAGATTTCTGCCGAGGTAATGTCGGCCACGCAAGAAATGATATCGTTGGGTCATAAATTGGGACAAAGGGTTGGGTAAAGATTGCCAGGGTGTCAAATACCCTATTCGCTTAACCCAAAAAATTAGGACAGCTGGACTAGGCTATTCTGTCAGCTCTAGTCACAGGAATCCTCATAAGCATCAGCAGATTCCTGCAGCTTCAAACGTGCGGTGTTTAGCTTTGCCTTCAAGCTCCGAGTCCGCACAACCTCCCGTAAAGGTGCCAGCCAATATAATGGCAATGTTATTTCCCAAGCCGGTACCGGTGAAAGAGAAAGAAATCTTTATTCCAGATCCCGCAGTGGAGGAAGAGGAACAAAGAATCAAGCAAGACGTCATCAGGATGATGTCCGGCATACGCATCATCGTTCATGATGAGCATACCAACAGATATACCCTAGACGATGATTGCTCAGACGTAATGGCTATCATTCAGGATAGGAAAGATGATGATAATCCCTCTATCACTGTGGTTCACCCGGAATTTGCTCTTGCCAATTGGAACAGCATTCCTTGCATTGGTCGTCAAGGGTAAAGCGGGCAGAAACTCTTTCTGCCCTATAGATAAAATAACTACATACTTTTCTGTACAGTATTAGCGGTTTATTTTGCCAATATATGCTAACAATGTGCATGATCAACACATTTCATATATACTAAGTGAAAGCATATTTTGTTTCAGGACTCTAAATTTAGATGTGCTTGTGCTTGCTGATACGGTGCCTCTTCTCCATAAGGATTGTACATTTGATGTAGAGATGAATTCAGCCTTGGTGGATATACCATATGACATTGAGGTGCCTCCTGAAATTCAAGAATGGGTCAAAGACAAACCTAAACCCAACCTTGATCAAACTACTCCTTTCAATCTCGGAACCTTAGAAAACCCTAAGTTAATCCAGATTGGTTCAGACCTTACCCCAAACCAACGGAATGACATGGTTACGCTAGTAACCCAGTTCCAGGATGTGTTTACATGGTCTCGTGAGGATATGGTGGGTTTGTCCGCTGACATTGTCCTTCATCGCATTCCCATCAAAGAGGGATTCAAGCCAGTCAAGGAAAAGCTCAGACAATTGAAACCTGAATGGAGTTTAAAGGTGAAAGAAGAAATTGTGAAACAATTTCAAGCCGGCATCATAATGGTGTCTATGTATCCTGAGTGGATATCCAACATCGTGCCCGTACCTAAACCTGGAGGAAAGGTGCGAGTTTGCATGGACTACCGGGACTTGAACAAAGCTTGCTTAAAGGATAGCTTTCCCGTGCCATTTATCCACATTCTCATTGACAATACTGCGCAATACGACATGTACTCCTTTGCAGATTGCTTTGCGGGGTATCATCAGATCATGGTTGCCGAGGAAGATCGTGAGAAAACTGCTTTCATCACTCTTTGGGGAACTTTTTGCTATAGACGGTTGTCATTCGGCCTCATCAATGCTGGAGCTACCTATCAAGGAGCTATGATGGCTCTTTTCCACGACTTAATGCATAAAGAGATTGAGTTCTATGTGGATGACATTATTGTCAAATCCCGGAAGGAGGATGACCATATAGACCATCTCAGGAAATTGTTCAACAGGTTGTGTAAGTACAACTTGAAGTTGAATCCCGCTAAGTGCGCCTTTGGCAATAAATCAGGAAAGTTGCTAGGATTTCTAGTCAGCCACAAATGGATAGAGCTAGATCCTACCAAAATCCAAGCCATCACTGAAATGCCCATTCCTCAGACAGAAAAGGAAATACGGGGATTTTTGGGAAGAATCAATTTCATTAGCAGATTTATCTCCCAACTCACAGCAACCTGTGAGCCAATCTTCAAGCTGTTAAGGAAGAACTCCTCCATGAAATGGAATGAGGAGTGCCAGAATGCCTTCCTTACAATCAAGAAACAGCTACTCAAAGCTCCCATCTTGGTACCACCCAGGGATGATGTTCCCCTATTTATGTATCTGTCCGTAAGTGACAATGCCATGGGCTGCATGCTGGGACAGAAAGACGATAGAGGCCTAAAACGAGCTATCTATTACCTTAGCAAAAGATTCAGCAGCAGTGAACACAAGTACACTCTGATCAAAAAGACGTGTTGTGCTTTAGCATGGGCTGCCATGAGGTTACAACATTATCTCCATGGTCACACAACCCATCTCATATCCCGCGTGGATCCTCTCAAGTACGTGTTCAGTAAACCTATACTGAATTGTCAGCTATCTATATGGTAGTTGATCCTACAACAATTTGACATCGTATATGTGACTCAAAAGTCCATCAAAGGTCAAGGAATTGCGGATCAACTGGCCGCCACACCATCAGGGGATTTCAAACCCTTGAAGACATATTTCCCCGATGAAGGAGTAATGACAATTCAGCAACACCATCAGTACGATACATGTCAAACGTGGAAGATGTATTTTGATGGAGCTGTTAATATGGAAGGTTCTGGAGCTGGAGCAGTTCTAGTATCTGATACGGGGGAGCAGTATCCCGTCGCCGTTAAATTACAGTTTGTCAGCACTAATAATACGGCTGAGTATGAAGGCTATCTTATGGGGCTAAAACTTGCCCATTCAATGGGCATCAGGCGGTTAACTGTCCTTGGAGATTCGGAGTTGGTAATCAGATAATCCACCGGAATTTATCAAACAAAGGAACTACATTTGCTGCCTTACCATCGGCAGGTTTTAAAGATGGCTTTGGTATTCGAAGAAATATCCTTTCTACACATTCGTCGTAATAGGAATGATTTCGCAGACGCATTAGCAACTTTGGCCTCCTTGATTCGCATATCAGACAAGGAACATTTGCCAAGCGTCACAATTTCCCTGCACAAGGCCCCAGCCTACGGGAATTACGTTAGAGAAGTATCGGATGAGCTACCTCCCATCCAACATCCTTGGTATCAGCATATCAAGGAATATCTGCGAGATGGATCTACACCCGCTGAGGCGAGCCCGACTGAGAAAAGGCGGATCCACCGATTGCTATGAAATTCTACCTGAGTGGAGATGCGCTCTACAAAAGAGATGCGGGATTAGGTCTCCTCAGATGTTTAGACAAAGATCAAGCCCAAAGGCTTATGGATGAAATCCATGGCGGAGTCTGTGGCCCCCACATGAGTGGCCCCCTCCTTGTTAAGAAAGTCCTCAGGACGGGACATTATTGGCTATCTCTCAAAGCTGATTGCAATGACCATGTCAGGAGATGCTATCAGTGCCAGATTCATGGGAATGCTATACACGCCCCTCCATGGGAACTTCACAATATGAGTTCACCTTGGCCCTTCTCAATGCGGGGAATGGACGTTATCGGGCCCATTGAGCCTAAAGCCAGTAATGGTCATCGATTTATCTTCACCATGATCGACTACTTCACTAAGTGGGTAGAAGCAGCCTCCTTCCATAGGGTTACTAAAGAAGTCATCATTGCTTTCATCAGAAACAATGTCATTTGTCGATATGGACAACCAGAGGTGATTGTGTCCGACAATGCCAAGAACCTCAACAACAAAATGATGGGGGAATTATGCAGTAAATTCCACATCAAACATCTAAATTCAGTCATCTATCGTCCGAAGATGAATGGTGCTGTTGAAGCGGCTAACAAGAACATCAAGAAGATTATGCAAAAGATGTCCACCAATCACAAAAATTGGCATGGCCAATTGCCTCTGACTCTGTTAGCTGACAGAACCTCAATGCGCACTTCCACTGGGGTAACCCCTACGCCTTAACCTATGAGGTGGAAGCAGTGCTCCCCATAGAAGTTGAGATGGAATCCCTCAGAGTATTGATAGACGCTCAGTTGGATTAAGACCAATGGCTACAAGATAGGTATCACCAATTATCTCTAATAGACGAAAGGTGAACCACAACTATCTTCTATGGTTAGTTATATCAGCAAAGGATCGCCCGATCTTACAACAAAAAAGTCCGACTACGACAATTCAGACAAAATGACTTGGTTTTGAAAAAAATACTGGATAACCAAGATCAGTCTAAGGGAAAATTCGCTCCTAACTGGGAAGGCCCATTTATTGTCAAGGAAGTATTGACAGGAGGCGCTCTCAGATTGTAAGAAATGGACGGCGATGAATTTCCGCAACTCATCAACTCAGACGCCGTGAAATGGTACTATGTCTGAAGTTACCCTAAAGTAAGCATCCTGGTGGTAGATCAGGTCACCAGTCATTCCGGTTCTTTAAACCTTTACCACAAACAACTTTTCTACACTTTGCCCCACAGGGAAACATACCTTTCAAGCCAGGAGCCTGGCTTTCTCCTTTGCGTTACTACAACTTAGGTCATCCCACCATGGATTGAACCTCTTGCGTATACAGTTTGGCTACCCATACCTGGGATCAAACTTTTCACTTGCAGTTTATCCTCAACCCAGGATTAAACTCTCTCCTCCCCGCACTCTGACTTGCACATGGGATTACGCTTTTCATCTCGCCTTGAGGGGCGAACTACGTCGACCTGATCTCCTCTTAAATAGGAGTACGTAGGCAACCATTTCATATGGCCTGGTCGAAATAAAACAAAAACAACAAAAACATTCCTACACCATTCCTGCCCCATACAGCGTTGAACCTCTTACACCAGGTTCGAACTACGCAGACCTGATCTCCTCTTCAGCAGGAGTACGTAGGCAGCCATTCATGGTACCAAAACACAAACCCTTGTCAGTTGGTACTGGGATCATCCTTCAATCCACTACATTTCATTCGGCTTTAGACCAAAGGGATGGAATTACCTGAACTCCTCCCAAATAGGAGATTCGGCGACCATCTAAGCAGCGGTTGTACCTCAAAGAGCAACACCAATCCATAAGAGATGGAATTAACTAGGCTTCTCCTAAATAGAAGTGTTGGCGACCATCTGTGGTGCGGTCAATCTCAGAGAGGAAAGCCACACTCCTCTCCTCATTTCCATACAGAAACCAGTCCTAAGACACCGAGATATGGTAGGGATACGTACAGATCGATGATCCATTCTGAACTATCTAGAGACAACTCAATGTCCATCCACCGAGAAGGAATTCAGAATAAATCACAAGCCCTGAAGCAGCAGGCAAAATATCAAGCAAGCAGCAAGGCATATCTAAAAGGGAAGTAATCAAAAATATATTTCCTTGTCATATATATAATGATGTTTGATATACACAATGTAAATTGTACATAACAAAATGGTTAAGCTAGTCTGTGTAGGAAAATACAAGATCATCTACAAGTCAGGGTATATGCGAGCTAACAAGCCCAACATGGCATCCCTCTCAGAAGATGGAGGTAAAGTTGTGGTCTCTTGTATGAGAATATCCATAAGACTCAACAGATCTGTAGCCATCTGCATGGTGACCATATGGTCATCAATATATGTGCTCATCTTTGTGATCATGCCAGTGGTAAGGGACCTCACTGCAGTACTATCTGTTAAGGCTACATCCCAGGCAGATATGGTGATATCCCGCTCAACTATCACTACATCTCTGGCTGATATTGCCTCATCCCGCTCAACGACGGCGGCCTCGTCTCTCTCCAATAGAGTGGCCTCCCTCCCATCAAGAGCGGTCGTCATCATAGATCGAATCTGATCTCTCTCAAAGGTCATCAGATGAAGACTCTACTCTATGTACTGTGCCGAGTGCTGAATCACAACAGTACTGGTACTAGGAGAATCCGGAAGAAATGCTGGCAACCCAGCTGTGGGCTCTTCCTCGATGTAGGTATCAATGTCCTCCATGGGCTCTACATCATCTAACTCGCTCTCTGGTACTGCAAATACTGTTACAGCCGATAAAATCTCTGTCTCTATCCACGCAGAATACTCTGCTGAATAACCAGGATGACTGACAGAAAAAGCCGCTATCTCGCGCTGATCCCGGCAGGCGTATACCCGAGATCTGTCCTCTGCTGAGAGGTACCGAGAAGCTGAATGCTGACCTATCGCCCCCTCAAAAGAATGAAAATCCTGGAACTGGTCGAACTGTGACATCACGGCCAATGGGTGATAAGTGGTCACTCCCCTCAAACCAGCCCAGGGAAAATAGTCCATGCCCGGAGCATGAGTAATGAAGCTGTATGGTGAGCTAAGCCCCGGACACAGCAATATACTGAATGGATCTCTGATATCTGCCAATAATGTGGACCAGGACAGAGCATATATACACTCTGATGGCTGAAAAGAATATGAAATAGCTACATCATGGGTGAAGCAGTACCCATGCCGTCTAAAAGTGCCAATCGATCTCAAGTGTGACATGAACCACGCATATAGCATGATTGAACTCCCAGTGAACACTCTTGTAGGATACGTGCAACAATATGATGCCGATCGCAGGGTCTCTGCTACAATCATAAGTATAATGGTGCGACCCTCCCTGAGAGCTCTCACGACCATGATAATGCCTATATCAATCTCATCCATATACCACGACATATACACAAATGATAGTACACATAGCATCAGTACGTCAACTCTGGCCAAGCGCCAATGAGCCTCCGGTGTGGTGAAATCCCCGGAATGTCGTGAATGGCTATCCTCCGAGCCAAATCTGTCGTACAGAAAACGATGGGATATCACGTGGCCAGATGTCAACTCATCATGCACCACTCTGCGCCTCAATCTTGTGAGAGTCATGAATCGTCTACTCATGTCTCCCAAAGCCAGATGCACGCAAGGTCTGTCTAGAGGCAGCATCGTCAAATGTGCATACTCCTCAAGAGTAGGAGTCAACTCATGGGTGCCGAATCGGAATACCTGCCTATCTGGTAGCAAATGCTCTATCATCCCGTCCACAAATCCTGCGGGAACCTGAAAAGTCAAATAGGTCATGGTATGCTGCAATAAATGATCTACAGTTACCCTGTCTGGTGGTGACATGCTATCATACCACGATCTCATACCCGATGCCACCACTGACGGTGGGGTATGATCTATGCGGCTAACTGTCGAAGAAGACATCCGTGCAGGCCGTGTCATAAGACCATCCAGGGGTCAATACCAAATATCTTTGGATATACATACATATGCATAACATGATAATAGATGGCCATATGATATAGGGAATGAAAAAAACAGTGCATACATTCCTAAGTATATCATCATCTAATACATCATCTCTGTACAGCTACAAATACAGGGAAATGGGGCACAACCTCCCAATATCTAACAAAGGCCTATCAAAAGATATAGCGAGAATGGGGCACAGCCACCCAATATCTAACAGAGGCCTATCAAAAGATATAATGAGAATATACATCAGAAGAAGACAATGGTGTCGATGTCCATATCATCAATCCTGTCCACCTAATGTAACTCCTCCTGAGTCACTGGATCTCTATCAACAGGGATGTCAGGCCTATATAAAGGAGGATCTGCGCCGGCAAAACCGAATGGGTCACCTGAGGGGCCAGCGCCTGAGTTAGAAGGATCAAATGAAGCCGCCTCTGTCGGGTCTCTGCCCAAATGCCGAATAAATATATGTGTCTGGTCCAACTGCTGGGTCAAACTATCAATCTGGGTCATATGAGTCGGTTCTCAGACACAAGCTATCCAATCCGTCATCATCAAGGATCCTGGAACCATGTCCCCCATAAACTGTGTGGCGCGGGACTGAGCTCCAATAGTACGAGAGGACCACCACCGATGGAACGTCTCCTGAGTACATGGACCCTCTGACAATGCAAAACCTTCAACCCCCAATAATGGGATATCAATGGCGGGTGGATGCGATACAGGCCAATAATGCCTGGCAGGAGGCAAGATCGGTATACGAATCTCCCCTGTGGTGTTCCTAATAGCACGCTCTCCTAAATAGAGCTCCCAGCCTCCATCTGTGAAGAGAGGAACTCTCCTGGTGGAAATCATATACTCGACTCCAGTCAGGTATCCATCCTCAAAACCCACAATTAGGTGTTCCCCAGAATAGGGAAGTCATGTGATGGTGTCGGCCGTCAGCAACTCCAGCTGCATACGGCAATGAGTGAATCCCTCAGCTACAGGGACCTCAGGCAGAATCGAATGATGCCATCGTCTTCCTCGTGGATAGGTGTCTAAACATAACACACTCACTGGACGCAAGCATGGAAGCCTCTCATATGCCTAAAACTGTCAACACAAAGGCAAACATCTGCTATCAGTTAACACTCTTAACCTATACATGGTAAATGACAAGAGAAATACTCACCAGCAGAAATAGGTAAAATCCTATCCAAGCCTCGGTCAAACCCTGTGAGCGCATACGCATGCCCCGGAGGAAATAGGCAAAGGTGTAGGAGCCCCAATCATATTCTTCAATACGGTCCACATCACGTGTAGCGCTGATCAAAGCGAAAGATACCGTAGAAGAGTTATCTGCTATGAAGCAGCCTCTAATGATCATCAGGAACAATCGCCGCAGAACACGATCTCTGATTCTGACATCATCAGGCATAGGCTCACTCAATAGCCCGCTCATAGCATCTACGCACAAAGGACTTGAACGGATAGTCCTGCCTTTGAGCGCCACCGTCGGAACTCTTAATAAGGATCTAACGGCAGTAGGGGTAATATTTGCCATGCGAGGCACTGGCTCCCCTCCAAACTCCATACCTGTGATAAATCGCCAATCCTTAGGCGTCATCATCACCTCGCAATCTAGCAGATGGAGTGACTGAGTCTGATGAAACCATCGCTCAGACAATGCCCTGAGGTAACCCCAGGGACAACGACGGGGAAGGATGGAGAAAAATGCCCTAAATCCCCACTCATGCACTACCGCTCTATAGTCAGGATGAAGCACCTGATACATGGAGTGAATGTTAAACCAGTTCCCTCGAGGCTGTGTAAAACCAGGAACCTGCATGAAATGCAGATCAATATCAAAACCCTTTAATCCTCATCAATAGGAAAGAAGGAAGATCAAAGTCTAACGCCATACCTCGTTAGCATGCAAATACATCGATGGATGTCTACCCAAATCACCCTGTAATTCTGGGTTCACCACCTGAATGCTCGGAAGCTCCTTGCGAGGGACATGTGCAGCAAGAGCGGGATCCTCTATCAGAATATCCGCCTCCTCGTCATCAACGTCGGGAACATCTACCTGGACAGGACGTATAACGGCCTCCACCAACCGTCGAGGCTGTCTGACAGAATGGGGATGAGGTACTTTAGAAACCCTCCGCCGTACACCAAAAGTGGTCCTATAGGAACTGTTCGGCTGATCCGAATCCATAGTATCTGGACAACAAGTCTCCAAATCACCTCAAAAAGGGTGTGGTATTTCCTTACCTGGAGCTTTGCATTTTATGACTATATGTATGCATGCATTTACTTTAACATATATAATAGAGTTAAAATACATGACTACCCAATGCCTACATTTGGAAAAATTTTACCATAGTCCTCTCTGAAAATAGGACTATCCACATGCATACAGCCATGTCTAGGTGGCCATTCAGTAGCACACCTGTCCCAAAGTTATATACATAATATATGCTTTAAAGATTAAAATCATCATGCATCAAGCCAACCACAATACTAGGAGTACTTTGCCTTGCTACCTTATGCTCATTGGACCTCAAATAGGACAAAAAATAGCAGAAAAAGGTGCCAATTTTACTGTCTCCAAAGTCAAATTTTTTCACATCATTATGTTCAGCATGGTTTAATACTAACATTTACTATGTTGAATATTTTTTATCTAGTCATTTGTGCATACATAATCACAACTATGTGTTTAGATGCATCTCATGCGATAACTCAAGATCCAACGGACAGAAATGAGAGAAAATACAGGCATATGTTACCAAGATAGTGTTGAACACTCGTACGGTGATAGAATTTGTAGAAAGCAGCCCAAACTCAACAGATCTGAAGATGGCTCACGTATTTTCCTTTGCGCAACAAGTTGAAAGTGACTTATGAGTCCAACCTGCTGGAATTTATCATCCATGGTTGGCCACAGGCCCATCTGCGGCTGCATCAAGTGCACCTGCGGCACTCCCATGCGGGTACCATCACTCCGGCTCGGTCCAGTTCGAGTTGCAAAGGAGTTCTTACAAGCTGAAAAGGCCAAACTCGGGATAAAAACGCTACACGATTGAGCAGAATAGCCTGAAACCTTGGTTTTTTCTGGATCCAACTATGGCTTTCTTTTCATCCATTGGTATTCCCCCCGAACATAGGGTTTACTATACCAATGATTCAAGTCTTTGCATACCACATTCGGTAATACCGTACAGAGGCCCGATGCCATCAGCGTAAGGTTGTCACCCCAATCTTTTCACACAAGCAATCCCCGACGGGGGTTACAACGTGAAATCCCCGGTGGGGGTTACAACGTATGCTCATCCGTTGACACACAAATCAATGAAGGTCAAGCAGCCTTGACGTTTTTTCAGCCGATGGCAAGTAAACCCATCGAAGTATGGAAAGTTATCCAATCATTGCGTACGTTTATATTCATCACTCCCCAGTGGATCCCCGACGGGGGTTACAGCGTGAAATCCCCGGCGGGGGTTACAACGCATGCTCATCCGTTGACACACAAATCAACGAAGGTCAAGAAGCCTTGACATTATTACATCCGATAGTGATTAAAACCTATCAGAGCTCTAGAGCCATTCGAGGTTTTCACACCCGACCGCTCAGATCCCCAGCGGGGGTCATAACGCAATGTTCCGGTGATCTACACGACAGCGGAGGTCAAGCAACCTTGACAGGCATTGATGCACATGTTGGTGAAGTACACGTCAACGATGGTCAGGCATCCCTGACAGCATTTACTGTTGGCAGTAAACCCAACAGAATCTTGGCATATTCTGGCGATACTAACCAGAAGAGGTCAATGTCATCAAAGAGGATAGATGATGTAATATGTTATACACATCCTCAAACAGATCAAGCTTTATCCCCAAAGATCTCTTACATAAAAAAGGTACATCTGTAGGATCAAGTCATTATCCATGAAGTTGATGATAACTCCAACATCAACATCCTACCAGATTCAGATAACACATCAAATCTGGTCATCATTGCCAATCCCCAATTAAAGCAACACGGAGCCAGCAATCATCCCCAGCATGTTGGGCTACAATCCCGTACACATGCGTCATGCATTTGCATCATGTTGCTATCCATAGTATCATGTTTATCTTATTGCATTTCAAGTGTCTAGGATTCTTTATCCTACCCATGCATCACCATGCATGAGTATGATAAAGAGGGGCATCTGTAGACACTCAAAATTTTTTGTACACCTGTCACTAACATTGCAGGAGAGTAGATTTGTCTTTTAAGAGGGAACCCTGAAAGAAGATCCATATCCATGCCGGATACTACCGGAAGTTCAGCATCAACCCCGAATCATAATCTGGGAGTAACAATTCTAACCTCAGAGATAACCCCGAGGCATGCAGATACAATACCGAAACACACACTAGAGAAGACCGATTAATCTCAGAGATAACCTCGAAGTATCCAGTCTCAGTCCCAACCATAGGAATAGCCACTAACCTTGGTGATAACCCCAAGGAATGCAATTTCGGCGATAACCCCAGAAATGCTTATTACAAATACAACCAGCTTCAATCTCGGCGCTCACAACGAGATCCACTGTACTAGCCTGGTGATAACATCGGGAAGACAGACACACCTCAAAGATGACAATGACGACCTTCAACAAATTGTAGCAGTCCAATCTCAGCAAAGCTGAGCAACGCCTGCTTTATCAGCCCAATCTGGTGATAACACCAGTGAGGGGAAACATCATCATCTGACAGACACGATGTCACGCCACGTCGTCTCAACATAGCTACGCAACAATGTCCCACAAGACTAACCAATCCCGAGTGACTATTGTGCGGGGTAACAGATGAAAGTTGAAGCTTGAAGACCGGAGGGCACCGTCCCATCTTCAATGACTTCGCACAAACTCTAATCACATGCCATCGTACAACTCTCGACAACGGCGGTCTAAAATAGGTCCTGTATACCTCAAACGGATGTCCAGATTGCACTTCTAAAAGTTCGAGTGGACATTACAGTGCCCGAGTGCACGTACTTCGAGACGACCCGAGCTGAAAAACTCTATAAATAGAGAGCTTGGGGTGGCCATTTTGTAAGAGAAAACGGCGAGGAAACCCTGCCCAATTTGTTATGCACTCATCCCAGGCAGTGTACTTTCCCCTTTTAAACACCTATGAGCTCGTATATAGCCCTTTTGTACCTACAAAAGTCTGTGTTTACTCACTCTAAAGATATAGAAGGTTCTTTGGCAGCCCACTGTAAGCATTCTCACACACTTTAGAGTTCTTTCTCTTCATCTTTGCACTCACCCTTCTACACGTTGAGAGTCGTGTTGCACACTTTTGCCCGAACTTCGGTCCGTGGTTTATTTTTAGTTTGTATATACATATATATTTATATATATATATGGACTAACATTATCGAGTTATACCTCGATTGAGCCTAGACTTCGGTCTGGAGCGTTTAATTGCTTTTATATATATATACACTTATATATATGTACTGCGTGTCGAACTCTGTTCGATGAGCCAAGACTTATGTCTGGTGCGTTTAATGTCTTTCTTATATATATAATTATATATATGAACTGCTATCAAACTTTGTTCGGTGAGCCTGGATTTCATATCCAGTGCGTTTACTGCTTTAATATATATATACTTATATATATTAACTATTGTTGGACTATATCCGATGAGCTTGGATTTTATATCTAGTGCGTTTACATGCTTTATATATATATATATATATATATATATATATATATATATATATATATATTTACATTTCGTCCCACCTGGAGTTTACTTCGTGGTGGTTGACCGTTTTTACAGCTTTATGTACATTTCGTCCCGCCTGGAGTTTCCTCCGTGGCGGTTGATAGCTTTTACAGCTTTATTTACATTTTTGATCCCCCATGGAGGTACTTCGTGGTTGGTGATCATGTCTGTATATATATATATTTATAGCTTTTATATATATACCTGATTACTACTTTCATATAAATTGCAGTATTCTGTGCCCCTAGGAATAATGTGATCACAGATTCATCCCATTAGATCTAGATTCGGTTCCCGTGATGGACATTTTCAGCTGTAAGCAGCTTGTAAATTATTCTACGGTGTCTGAATTTCCTAAGATGGTTTACATACCCACGAGGGATTCAGCACCTTTTGTACATTATTTTCGTACGGATGCCTCGCATCTGTCAAATAAAATCAATCCAGCCGAATACGGAATAAAATGGGAGTATAAAAGGTCTCAATTACTATTGAGCATCAGGGTTTGAAAAACCTCTTTTATAAAACATCACTGTCATATCTTACTAAAATTGAATTTTTACATAAATTCAAACCCTATGTATATAGGTGCGAACGAGGCCTCGCACTACTTCCAAATAATTGCACATTGACTCACACACACACATTCAGATTATAGTTTCTTGAAAAGAGGCGGTCACCGTGGTAACATGGATGTCGGGGGTGCCTAACACCTTCCCTTCGTATAACCAAGTCCCCGGACCCTAATGAATCTCGGTTTCACCGACCCGTTTAGCAGTGTCACATCACTAGGTCAATGTGCAAACTTTTTCTCGGTTGTGTTGGTACAACCAGTTAAAAAACTAACTGGCGACTCTTAACAGTCCATCATCGACATTATACATGTCGGACCTTTTTCACTTGTTTTTTCAAACAAATCTCACCTAAAATGAGAACAACAAAGAACAAGTAACGGAAAGGGACAATTAAAAATCCCGAAGTCGACACTTGTCATGATCCTCATGCTTATATTGTGATAAAAGTCATCTTTGGCCTGTAGTGTATAGATGGACTGTTGTTTATTGGTTTTACAGGTGTATGCCTTTGGCCTGTAGTGCAAAGAAGAACTATTGATTGATATCTTTGGCCTGTAGTGTAAAGATGACCTTTATTGAATATCTTTGGCTCGTAGTACAAAGATAACCTGTTGTTGAATATCTTTGGCCTGTAGTGCAAAGACGAACTGTTAATGAATATCTTTGGCCCGTAGTGCAAAGATGAACTTATTAGTATGATTATGAACAGGAATTGTGATTTGGTATAACCGTGATCTTTGATGTTTCAGGTAAGGACAGGTGATGAAAATTATCTTCGTCCTGGATGAGAAGAAGAATTTAGAACCACGATTATGATTATGAGTTATTCATATGATTATAGACCAGAACTGTTGATTGATTTTACAGGGATAAAATATTGTTGGTGGACTTTTAACATGGAGAAGATAATAGACTTTATGGTCTATTTGACTCTTCTAATGGATTGCTCGTTCCGCTGAACTATGGTTGAAAAGTTTTATCATCTACCATATGTTCTAAATCTTTGATTCATTACTGACAAATGCTATTGATAATTTAATTATCTTTAGTCATGATATTCTTTACTGGGCTAGTTGTGCTCACCCTTTTGCTTCACAATTCCTTTCAGGTAATAAGAGTGTAGCTGGGTCGAGCGGGAGTAATAGGGGAATAGAACGATGGTCTCTAGCTGTGGAGGTTCTCCCTAAACAATATGAAAATAATTTTATTGAGAACTTTAGAATAGTGTGTTGTATTTTATACATCATTTGGTAGTTATATTTGGTGAATCAAATAGGGTGAGGCGAACCCAACGTTGGAAGGGTGTTTTGCCACTATCATACAAGATGTCTAATGACCTACGACTTCGTGTTATCATAAGACAGGGTTGTGCACATCCACTCACTGAGTATATCTACGAGTACTACCTATATAATCTTGGAGTTTGGTTGAAATATAATTCTCAATTGGAGACAATGGAGATAATTATATATCAAGAGAAGACTCATCATTGGAAAGAACATGATAGCAATCTTCTTATTTTTCTTTGGGGTCTATTGGGTCAACCAAAGATAATTGTCCAGTCATATGATATTTATTATAACTTAGATGCATGGCCTCCAATGTACGAAGGTTTCCTTGAGTATTTTCCAAATAGGGCTTAGGATTTAGACTTCCACTATCCTGTACAGGTTGAGGATTATTTTTGGTATGTAATGGATCGCAGGACGATGACTTGTATCACAGAGCAAGAGTGCTATGAAGCAGTGTAACATAGAATGTCTTCGTAGGTTGCGAGAAAAAAAAAGATAATAAACAAGTCATGATGAAGGTTGATAAGATGTAAATCCTCATTTTTGAAATAAATAAAGGGATATGATGAGGTATTTCTGGAATTTTATTATATATGATGTAGTAGCAGTGAGGCTATTTTTGTTATGGTTTAGAGCAAAAATGAATAAAGATATCATTATTTATTGAGATATATTATGTGTTATCTAAAAGTGGTTGAAATAAGCTTAAATGTTTTGATACATGAATGAATGATGATCTAATAGTGAAAATTTTAAATAGTAAGATGCCGCCTAGAAGAAGACAACATGGTCAACAGACCCCCGAGGAATATACATACAATAATGAAACTGACACCAATTTGGTGCCGTAGTTAGTGAATTTGCTGGTCGGAGCACTTACAAATCAACTAAATTCGTGGCTGTATAGTCAAATCGCAAAGTTTCAACCGAAGTCATTCATAATAGGGCTGGAAAGGACGATTGTCGTAGATGGGGAAGGTAATACGCTGACATGCAATCAAGAGAAGAGGGAAAAGAAAGGTGAAAATGGAGATAAGGCAGGAGGTAGCCATAGGGGTAATGTTTAGAAAAGAAAGTGGAACGAAAATGTCACTATTGGAAATCAACAAGGGAATGAAAATAATAAGGTGGAGGCGTATAGCAATTGCGAAAAGAAACATGTAGGTGTTTGTTTGAAGGGATAGAGGGTGTGCTTCAATTGTGGATTGAGGGGGCCACATTGCACCAAATTGTCCAAGCCCGAGGAAGGGAGCATATTTCATGTGTGGGTCAAATGAGCACCTGGCTCGTGATTGTCGAAAAAAGTGGCTAGAAAAGCAAGCGGAAGCAAAGGGGCCAGCAGTAGTGTCAAGTTGGTTATTATATAATCAGCTTCATCGAGTCGACCAATAGAACATTCATTCAACATGACGATGTAGGATGCAATACAAGGTATGGTTGCGATCAGAGATCTAAACGGTTGCGTGTTATTTAATTCAAGTGCCACTTGCTATTTTATGTCCGGCCAATTTGCTAGAAAAATTTATTTGCTTCAGAAGGAATTAGACCATTCCCTAAATATAGAAATTGCGAATAATGATTTCTATTACGTTTATTCATAGAAAATATCGGGTAAATATTAAAGGTCACGTGATGTAAGCTAAGAGGTTGTTAAGAAGTGTGTGTGGGAAACACAAGTTTTCAAAATAGGAATTTGGATAAAGCGTGTGCAATTTCTAAGTTATGTGATTGATTAAAAAAAATTTACTACAAGGAAGGGTGTCCGACTCACGATCCAAATATAGCTATAGTGGTGTTTGCCTTGAATGTTTGGAGGGTATTATTTCTACAGGAAGATTTGTGAGATATGTATGGACCATAGGTGTCTGAAGGGTATCTTTACATGAAAAGATTTAAGTATGCGTTAATGGTGATAGTTGAAGTTGGTCAAGAATTACGATCGTAAAATCCTAAACAAATGTGGTTGTGATGCCTTAAGAAGAAATGTCAGAGAGAAAGTATCTTTGTTAACTGCTCTACAAGAGCTTATAATAGAAATGGTTAAGTTGTGGGTGGAGGTAAGATGTCCAAAGAAGTTGGAAGGAAAGTTGTTCAAATGGAAAACCGTTCAACTTTATTGGACAAAGTAAAAGGGAGAATAACTCCAAGACGAGGGGTGTGAGAAATACAAAAGAAGGAAGGATGTCAAATTCAAGATTGATATCGAAGGGTAGCTAAAATTTGAAGAAAGAAACTAGGTTTCGCCAGTATCAGGAGTTGAAGAGGTAGTTTTTAATAAAACTCATAGTTCGAGATATTCGATTCAAGTAGGGAGCACGCAAATGAATCAAGACATTTGAAGATACTTTTGATAGAAAAATATAAAGTGAAAGGTTGCTAAGTGTGCTACAAAGAGCTTAACATGTCAAAAGTCAAAGCAGAATGTCAGAAGCCAATTGGTTTGTTACAACTATTAAAGTTGGAGTGTATGGCGATAGATTTCGTGGTAGTTCAAAGTCAGCATATTCTTTCCGATCAAAATGAGATTTTATTTGGATTAGTTGGCAAAGTTATATGCCAAAGGAGTTGTTTTAAGGCACGGTATTTCAATATCAATCGTGTCGAACCGAGATTCACAATTCACATCGAATTTTAAAAAGAAAATAAAAAAAATTAGGAAGAACACGTGGAAAGACAAATAGAAATAAGTATGTCATATCGTCTGTAAACTAATGGACAGAATGAAAGGACAATCAAAATATTGGAGGAAATGTTAAGCAGTTGTGCAATGGATTTCAAAGGGGATTAGAATCACCATTTATATTTAGTTAAGTTCGCTTACAATAACAGATAACATGAAAAGCATTGGTATGAAGTTATACGAAGCATTGTATGGAATGAGAACGTTGACTGCTAGGGCCAAGTTAGTACAACAGACTGTAGAAATCGTCAAAGTGATTAGAGCGAGATTGATAGCTGCACAGCATAGGTAGAAGAAATATGCTGATCAACACCGACAAAATCGAGAATTTGTAGTCTCATAATTTGTTTTCTTGAGAGTGTTTCCCTGAAAAAGGTAAAATTCAATTTGGTAAGAAGAGGAAACTGAGCCCGAGGTTCACCAGACCCTTCGAGGTATTGCAAAGAGTTGGTGAAGTGGCGTATGAGGTAGCTTTACCTCCGGAATTATAACACTTTCATAACGTTTTTCATATTTCAGTGTTACGACTATACAAGTTGATTACAAACATGTCATAAAGTATGAAGTTCCAATTTGAGAAAGATTTATCTTATGAAGAAGTTTCTATCTAAATTGTTGATAGGAAAGAACGATTACTCAGAAACAAAGTAATACCTTCTGTTAAGATTGTCTGGAGAAACCACAACACTGTACAAGCTATGGGGGAAATCGAAGACAAAATGGTGGAAGATTATCCTCAGTAATTTGCTTAGTATGTGTATAGCGATTTTGGGGACATAATCTTTTTAAGTGGGGAAGAATGTGACGAATGAATTTATTGAATTGTGATTCTAGGGACATAATCCTTTTAAAAAGGGAAGAATGTAACGAACGAGAATTTTGTGTTTCATTTTAAATATTTATTGAATTGAATAAACATTTGAGTTAGTTTATTTATTAAGTTAAATAAATATTTGATGAAATTATTGTATAATAATTTAGTTTAGTGTGTATATTAACTAAATTAATGTATGGTAATTTTATGGATTGAAGATTTAATTTAATGAAATAATTAAATTAAAATAGTTGTTTAATAATTAAAATATTATGTAATGGTGTTATTTTAAATTAATTGATTAATGGAATTAAAGGAATGATTAATTTAGAAGGTTAATATTTATTAAATAAATATTAAGAGTTATGCTGTCTAAGTAAATATTATGTGGATAATTAAAGATTATGATTTAAATTTAAGAAGTGTGACATTTGTATACTATATAATAAGGAAAACATGAAAATAAATTAAAAGGAGGTTTGAAAGGGTTTTACCAAACATGGTCTTGTGACCTTTTGCATAATTTAACTGATAAAGTTTTTGGATTTTTTTACCTAATGACTTAAGTTTGCACTTAATGTTATATCATTTTTGTGTTTTATGTGTTTTATCAGCTTAGTATTATACATATATTTTTCCAAGTCTAAAAGTAAGAAGGAAGAATACAGATAAGAGAGAAATTGAGAGAATTGAGAGACAAGGTTGAGAATCAAAGAAGGTGAAGAAGAAGTCTATTCCAAAAATTAAAGTGGTAATAACCTATTCTACAAACTCTAGTGTATGTGTTCTTAGAGTTTTCTTTTGAAACTTGAATTTTAAGGGATGATTTGATAAAAATAGATGTTATATATATGTTGGTAGATGATTATAATCTGTATATGTTGTCTAGAAATATTTTTTAGAAATCTAAATCCATGGAAACGTGTCTAGGATGAAGAACTTGGTTATGTGCTAATATATGTATTTTGGCTTACTTTGAGACCAAATTTAGTGGTTAAATTGTGTGTTAATATGTAAATTGGTAATTGTTTGTGTTAATACATTCAAAAACAAAAATAACACAAGTTGAATGAATCAATTTGGTTAAGAAATGAAATTCAAGTGAATGAATTCGCTAGACATGTTAAAACATTAAAATTTAGTATAAACATGAGTTTTGGGTCAAGATTTGGGTTAGTTAATATTTTTGTAAATTGTTAATTCTTTGGTATATTGTAGTTCTACGAATTAAGAATCCATATAATCGAAAACAAACTAATTTGGATGTGTATAGCTTGAGTTATTAAGATTAGAAGGAGAAAAAAGGTCAAAAATCGCAAGAACAGTAAACTGCTAATTTTGGTTCTGCTAATAGGCGCAACTGTGACAACCCGCAAAATCGAATCGCAAGAATAGTAAGGATTGTGGGGAGGATTCTAGTTACGAGCTAGACTGAACGAGTAAGAATTTTCATGATGAAAATAAAAAAATTTCTGGCAACAAAAATATTTTCGGGGAAAAAGACGAAATAGGTAATATTCTCCCGACGAAACCTAAGGATTAAGGTTTGAATAACCTAAGCCTTTTCGAGAGTTCAGTATGTCGAAATAACATTATGTCGAAAGATTTGACGATAATATATCGTGAAAAGTTAAGTAAGCTGATAAAAGTTTTTCTCGAAAAATGTGCAGAAATCGGACGAAATAAAAACGACGAAAAATATTGTTATGTTCTTTTCATACGTTTAGCTACGTTAGGAGAAAACGTGACAGAAAACGCTTAACGTCAAAATATGTTTTTCAATTTTTCGGAGTTCCGAAGAATGCGTAAAAGTTAAACTGTAGAGGAAAGACGAAATATCTAAAAATATTTGAATTTCGAGAATAGCAATTTTTCGAACTGTCAGACGAATTCTACAAGACGGAAGCACGAAGCTTCCAAGGGAAGCTTTGTGAATAGTAAGGTGGTTTAGTAAGGAGGTGGGAATAGTAACCTTAGGGGCAAAATGATTATTTTGCCCCTAGCTTTGAAAATCTATAAAAGAGAGGTGTTAGTTGATTTCCTTGGAAATCAACCAACACTTCGAGAGAGAGAGAAAGCTTGAGAGCTTGGAGAAGAAGAAGAAGGAAGAGGAAGAGCATGGATGCTCCGATCGAAGAAGATCGAGAAATTGAAAAGCTTGTGAATCGTCGGCTTTATCTAGAGGAAGAAAAATAAAAAAGAAAGTTACTAAGAAACCTAACCTTTAAGTTAATTCTCTTTAAGTTTTATATGTTCAAGACATATCTTAATAACAATAAGAAGTAAAAGATGTAATGAATGATTTCATATGGTTGAAATCACGAAGAAATGAAGAAAATAGAATTAGAAGTTTATTTTATAAATTTCTTAAGTATAAGATTCGTAATGAATTTGAGCGATTCGAATGAATCATATGAACGATTCGGAGAAAGAAGTAAGGAATAGTGTTTTCTAACATCAAATTATAATAAAAAGTGAAATCGTAATCGAAATATCAATTAAAAAATAAATAACGAACGAAGAACACGAATAACACGCGAAGAACACGAAGAACGTTGTTGATGGATAAATTTAAAACCATCGTAGTATAACTTGTTGTAGATGGACAAGTTTAAAACCATCGCGTATAAGTTAGTTGCTTATTGCTTGGTTGGGAACGATAGAAACGTTCATGAAGAACAGATTAAACTAAGCTATAACGAATTTATAGCAAAATTTTTCGTAAAAGACAAATGAGAAATAGAAAGTGTGTAAATGAACCCGAATGAGTAGGGTTTCACAAGAATGTAAGAGAACATAGAAAACGTTAGTCATGGACTCAAGAACAAACGAGTTTCGAGTTTGGATGACCGAATTACGGACGAATGGACGAAGAACATTAATAACAAACGAAGAAGATTAAGCCAAGTGAATGGCATGTTAACGGATTCGGAATTGATTTCTGCCCAAGGGAAGTTGAAGTACGTAAGATAAGGAAGAGAATGGCTTTGGAACGACCTTGTTCCGAGCTATAACGAAGAAGATATGAGATCATAAAGTGAGCGTCTCAAACTAGTGCAAGACTTAAGAATTTTTTTTTAAAGTTTCATGCTCAGCGCCGCAGCGCCTGCTGAGCCTTGGGTGGTGGTGCCACAATGCGAGCTCAGGCCATCAGCTACTGCTGAGTGGCGCCGTAGAGCGAGATGTAGAGAAGGAATTGGCGCCGTAGCGCCAGACCGGGGAAGGAGGTACTAAAGGGTCGCGCCGCAATGCGAGGAGAAAGAATTGGATCGGCACTGCAGCGTCGATGCAGGGCAAGACCCAGTGATTCGAATTTCATTGCTCAATTACTGGGGGATGTGCAAGAAAGATTAATAAAGATAATGTAACACTTAAACAAGTGATTTAAACCTTTAATGAAGGTTGAACGAAGAGATGGAACGAGATTAAAAGATAAAGAGCGTAATTGCAACGCAGTTGCTATGCACGAGCGGTCTTAGCATATAACAAACTGTATGGTTTCGACATTAAGAAAGATTAATGAACGTGGGGTTCATGTAATGAATAAACGAATGAAAGCCGTAACGAACGGTAATGAGATTAATGAAAGTCCGAATGTAAGTCGGATAGAGAATGTTAGAATGAAGTAAGCGTTAAACACTTTAGCCGACATGAGAGTTGAGTGTACGCGAATATTAAATGGGCAGAACCTACACTCTATGTATGATTTAACCATAAGGTAATGAAGAATGTTGATTAAACTGTGAACGGTGAAGAAACTAAATTGAAGACAATAATGTATAACTTTAAGAAGCCAAGTTAATAAGTATAACTTGGACAACGTTTCGAGTCGAATGAACCGGATGTTGTAAGGTATGAATAAGTTAATATAAAATGTTTAACGCTATGACCTCATAGTATTTACATTGAATGATCATTCTGAGTATACAAAAAACTGTAGAACTTAGACGATAAGAAATGAATCCTGAGCTATGGCATTCAGTTGCCAGAAAGCCGTAAGAAATAAGAATTTGACTTAACGAACATTATAGTTTAATGGTTCAGATATGTTAAGATAAAGTTAGGTTGTGGTACAATCGTAATCTTTGATGGATGACATATGGGAGCTGGGCTAAACAATTCTTTCAGAGAGCGGAGGTATATACGAAATTGGCAACCAATCTAACTCATTGTGAAAGACAGTGTAGACGAGACGGGAACTTGTTTGTTGGTTGTTTGTGGGAAACCACTTAGAGTACCATATGGACTACTAGCAGAGACGCGATGTTTCTATGAGATGAATTGTTCTATGATTGAGTTGTTCAATATGCGTATGTTTTGTTTATACATGAACCGTGATTGTTAAGTATGTGCTAATGATTCTAGCTAGACATGATGTGTATGGAAAAGGTAGAAGAATGAAAGTATATCAAAGTGTGTGACAACCTGAGAATATAGATATTTATTAAAATCTTAAAATAATGAATTAATGTTAAATAATAAACCTATACAGAAAATAAGTGAATGGATTTGACATTTCTAGGAAGAAATTTTGTGAATTTAAAATTTTTATGGTGAATTATTCAGGATTAATGGTATAAGTGTATATGTTCTGTGTATATGACTGTATATGTGTACAGTATGTGGTAAAGGGTCAAGGATTGACCAGATAACCTATATCAGTGGAAAACCCTAGTATTATATTAAGAAGATTAAAATAAGAATTTCAAAAGCTCTAAGGCTTTGTTTGGCAAAGCAAAATTAAAACTCTTTTAATTTATTTTCATAACTTATTTATAATATAGTTTATTGTCACACTTTATTCAATTAAATTCCTATATTCAAATTTAATTAAATTAAAGCTAACAACAACTTATTAAATCAATTTTCTACATAAACCAATACAACAAAATTATAATTTCCATTATAATTTTATTTAATAAATTACTATATCACTTTAATTACTAAATTAAATTAAAAAAAATTATAGTAATTTATTTAATCCTTATCAACTCTCGAATTTAATTATTAAATTAAATTAGAATATTATCTCATAAAATTTAATTCATCACTCTTTTATTTTAATTAACTTCAAAATACCAAATTACAAATTATCAACTTAATTAACATATTACCTTAATAAAGTTAATTCCCCACAACTCATGAATTATTTATTTAACAAATAAATAATCAAATTAAACAAAATATATTTAACAATAAATACATCAACTAAAATATTTATTTAATTCAATACATATTTGAAATTAACATTGAAATATTTGAATTGTTATATCCTTCCCTCCTTACAAGGATTCAGTCCCCAGAATCACAACCTAAACAATTCATTCGTCACATTCTTCCCTCCTTACAAAGATTTTGTCCCCAGAATCAAAGATACAAATCAAACAAATAACTCAGGATAAATTTTCCTCATTTTGTCTTCAAGTTCCCACGTAGCTTCTTCGATATTGTGGTTTCTCCATATCACCTTCACAGAAGGTATCACTTTGTTCCTGAGCACTTGTTCTTTTCTATCAACTATCTGGATAGGAATCTCCTTATAAGAAAAATCTTTATCAAACTGTAACGGTTCGTACTCGATCACATGTTTGTAGTCGGGTTTATACGGTCTCAATACTGAAACATGAAAGACATTGTGAACATGTTCCAATTCTGGAGGTAGAGCTACCTCGTAAGCCACTTCACTTACCCTTCGCAGCACTTCAAAGGGTCCAATAAACCTTGGGCTTAGCTTTCCTTTCTTACCAAATCGGATCTCCCCCTTCCAAAGATAAACTTTTAGGAAAATAAAATTTCCAATGTCAAATTCACGATTTTGCCTGTGTTGATCAGCATACTTCTTCTGTCTATCTTGAGCAGCTACCAATCATGCCCTGATGAGTTTGACAACCTCAGCGGTCTGTTGTACCAGTTTCGGTCCTAACAGTTGACGTTAACCAACTTCATCCCAGCACAGTGGAGTCCTACACTTTTTGCCATACAATGCTTCGTAAGGTAGCATGTCAATGCTTGCGTGGTAACTGTTGTTGTAGGCAAATTTAGCCAACGGTAAGTGATCATCCCAGTTTCCTTTGAAATCCATAATGCACGCTCTTAACATATCTTCTAACGTCTGGATTATTCGTTCACTTTGGCTGTCCGTTTGAGGATGGTACGCCGTATTCATTCTCAACTGTATTCCCATGCACTCTTGTAGTCTCTTCCAGAAGTTTGACGTGAACTACAGATCTCTCTTTGACACAATTGACACTGGAACTCCATGTCTCGAAACGATCTCATTGACGTACAACTTTGCATACTGATCAAGATTAAATCTAATCTTTATCGGCAAAATGTGTGCTGATTTCGTAAACCTATTGTAAGACCCCGAATTTTATGAAATGAAAGTATTAAATTTTCTTATAATTATTATTTTATTTAGTAAATGGTTAAATTGATAAAGGGTTAAAATTAAGGGTGATATGTGAAAATTTTACAAAGTAAGCAAGTTGTCGTAAAATATTCGTTTGGTCAGTAAATATTCTTTTTGTCTGGGAATATTCGTACGACGACACAATCATTAGTGGACCCCACAATGGAGGTATTGTCGGAGTTAGAAAACAACATAAATATTTTTTAATAAAAATAACGGCGAAAGTTTTACCGTTAAACTGTTGAAATACCCGGTGGTAAAGGTACAATAATGCGCGTGGTTGCATAGTAGCACACGATATTGATTATTGATTCTTACGTGAGAAGTCACTCAATTATACTCAATTACTGCTACAGTAATTACTGCATAGTATCGCATATTATTGATTCAATTACTATCACAGTATCGTCAACATAATATTTTATATTATTAAATCAATAATTGAGACGACAAAGTTATTCATATTATTATTTGCATTATTGACGATGTCTAGCAAGTTCTGTCGAGGAAAAGGGTTTGGTCACCTAATTACGCGCCATAGGAAAAAATTCTTATCGAAAAGCCCCATCTTTCCTGTGAATGATCTGGTTGTTAAATATTGTGAGTTATAATATTAATGATGAATAAGTTTGTATTGATTAAAGATGAAATTGATATTTCCATTGTGTTGTGATTATTATTGTTAGTAGAAATCGACATTTATTTCGATAATAATTGATTTCTGGTTGTTAAATTGACCAAACGGGCAATTAATCGGATAAATGAGCAATTAATTGCTATTGGTTCACATGCAAATTACTATTTGTGACGCCCCCAAAATAGGTATACATCACCCATTATGAGTCGCCAAATACATGGTACAGAAATAAATACAACTTCATTAATACAATTATCGTGCAAAATACGACAACACATATACTGTGAGTTTAAATACAAATATTATCTAATAGACGGTATTCAAACTCAAAAGGAGTCCTCATTACAATTATTATAACACTATTTTATAAAATAGTGAGGACTGCTAACACAATTGACTGGAAACATCACTCCACACCCCGATTAGTTCCTGCTATATTCTCGCCTTCTAAGAAAAATGGAACAAAAAGGAAAAGGGTGAGCTCAACTAGCCCAGTAAATAATATTATGACAAAGATAATATACAACAACTTATCATTAGTATTCAATAGGGAAAAATCTGATATAATATAATAGACAACAAATTTTAGATCAACAACTGCAGCGGAAACAACAATCCATTAGAAAAGTCAAGTAGATAATGAATTCTACTATCTTCTAAGATTTAAAAGTCTATTATCAATATTTTATCCATGTGACATCAATCAATATAGATCTTGAATCAAATATTCATCTTTGCACTACAGACCAAAGATATTTATTTGTATTACCAGTTTGCCATGTTCATCTCTACACCTGTTCAACTTTGCACTACGGGCCAAAGATATTCATCAGTTAATCATTCATCTTTGCACTACAGGCCAAAGATATTCAGTAATATCATCATTTAGGACTGAGGATGTTGAAAAATATTTTAAAGAACACGAATCCAGTGAGACAAAAGGACAAATATTAGGGATTCGTACTATAGTTTATCCAAGTTCAAAAATACTCCATAATAAACCATAGTGGAGTAAAATTCAAGAATGAAGATCAAAACATGGATACAATCAAGGATAGTAACCATACTAGACATCTTAGACAAAGAAGATAAAATATCATTTTTCTGTAAATAGTGTCGTATTCGTGAATAGTGCCATATACGTGAATAGTGCCATATACGTGAATAGTGCCGTATACGTGAATAGTAATCTCGACACAAAAATATAGAAATTTCATAATAAAATTCATATCAATATTTCAGCATAATGATATTGAAGAAAATAATATCATTTATGAAGAAAATAACATTCCTTACCTCAAAAGAACAGCACTTTCGGCTGAAATATCAGATATAAGGCTGAAGGAAACTTGCACTGAATAGCAACTCTCAAAGTATCTAAATACTCACAAAAATACGCTCGATAATATAGGGAGAGAAAACTTATGAGTTCTGGTGTGATTTTTAATTCTAACCTAAGCACCTATTTATAGGTGTAACGATCGAGAAATTTATAATTTAATTTAAATATTTATTGAATTAAATAAATATTTTAAATAATTTATTTATTGAGAAAAATAAATAATTTCTGAATTGTAGTGAATTAATTTGGTAACTAAATTAATTAATGACAATTTTATCTAATAGATTTAATTAAATTAAATAAATTATTTAATATTTAAGAAAATAATTAAATTAAATGAATTGTTTAATTTAAAGGAAATAAATAAATTAAATAAAGTGATGTGTCTAATTTATTAATTAAATTGGATATATAATTATTTATTAAATTATAAGTATAATGATAATAAGATTTTTATTATTATTTTTATAAGCTATTTAATGTGTTGCATGTGTTACAAGTGGAACTATATAATATAAATATAATAATAATAATCTAGTTTGGGAGTTTTGATTAGCCAAACATGGCCTTGTGGCCTTTGGCCTTGTGTAACTGACGTGAGCCTTTTTGTTTTTTCAACCTAACGTACGTGGGAGAGGCCAGTTATATTGCATATACGTCTTATTTTTCCTAAGTCTAGTTATCAGTAAAGAGCATAGTGAGAGCTTGGAAGCAAGAGAGAAAGCATTGTGGTTGTGAGTTTCTAAGATTGTTAAGAGGAAGAAGGAGAATTTATAAGCCCAAACACTGTCTTTTTCTAACACTCAATCAAGGTAAGCTACCCCTAATTTTAATATTGGGTTGTTGAAATTTTCTATTCATTGGAAATTTGGGTTTTGGTTGAATTGTTGAAGAAAATGTTGTTTATATGTATGTATTCTCTTTCAAAATTTGTTAGTTATCCTTTATAAGTCTATGTTAGTATTCAAATACGTGAAAATTGAACTATATGAAGGAAATATAACTAACAGTGTTTATATTTGAAAATGGCCTTAAAAAGTGAAAAAAAATCCATGCTTTATATGTGTTATAGTCTATAATTTGTTATTGGATTATGTTAATGTGTTAAGAAACAAAAGCGACGTATTTCGAATCGTATCGATTGATTAAGAAATGAATTCGTGGAGATCGAATTTGTTAAAAGTGTCAAAATAGAAGAAATTTGAAAAATTATAGTTTTGATTATTCAAATTCGTGTATGTGTGATGTTTTTAAAAATATAATGATGAGTAGCTTGTGTAGCTATGTTAGTACAAAGCTTTAGATGTTGAATTTGGGAGGAGTTCTGTAGAATTGGGATTTTTTGGCCTATAACAGAGTATTAGTTCGAGTCTGTAAAAAACTAGAACTGAAGCATCGCACGGGCGCGCGGTTGTCGCGCGGGCGCGCGGTTGTCGCACGGGCGCGCGATTGTCGCGCGGGCGCGTAGCTTATGGGCGCGGGCGCTCTGCGTCGCGCGGGCGCGCAGTTACTCAGTTTATTACTCGCGCGACTGCGCGAGTAGCCAGTCTCAGACAGTGAAGTCTGCTTAATTGCAGGTCATGTGTAATGGACTTATGTTAGTTTAGCATGCATGTTAATAATGTTAAGGCACAATATAAACGACAATAACAGATTGTCATGCGTTGTGATATACAGTGTAAAAGAATGTAAGTGATCACTTGAATAAGTTATGTAATGAACCAAATGTGATGTTTTCAAAAGTTAAATATAAATGATAAGGTTTATAGTGTGATTTCAGAATCGTTAAGGTGTTAACCAACGTGGTTAGGTGATATGATAGGGTTATGACCTAAATGATGGTTTAATACCCATAGTGTTAATATTCCTACAACTAATTGTTGTTGCGATTGTAATGATGTATGTAGAGTAAGTGGAGATTATTTTACACTTGTGTAGCTTACAAATAAGGCAAGTTCTCTAACTCTACTTTCATAGTTGTGCAAGTTTCTAAACTTTAACTCTCTACATTGAGCAAGCTTTCTAACTTCATTCTTTTATTAATGAATGCAAGTTCCTAAATTCTATTAAGCAAGACTATTGATTCTATTCTTGTCTACGATTGAATAAGCACTTGTAACTTAATTTGTTACCTCAAGCGAGTTTTACCTCTCTAAACCTTGATATTATTATACAAAGCATACATTGTTCTAATACGTCAATTCAAATGAGATTGTCCTAACTCTTATGGATATAGTACTTTGCATGTGTATCATGTTTATTCAGTTATATATTGTTAATATCCGATCTTTGACTTTGATAGCCTTGTTCAATTATACATTCTTGCATTAAACTTTTATTGATGAAAATTGAATAAGTGTTCTAAATTTCTAGAAACACTGATAAGCTAGTTCAAAACTAAATTTTCTTTAGTGCGAAAATTCTAAATTCAAACTGAGATGAACAACCCTAACATAGGGGATTTTGTACGTGTAACGTTTAGATGTTTGTGCACAATACATGGTACAAAGGGTTGATCCCCCTAAGTACGTTAAGAAGAGTATGTACAGTCTAATGACTGTTAAGGTTAAGGTAATAATACCTAAATACCGGAGACATAGTTCATGGTCTTAAGACCCTCAGATATTAAATTCGAACTTGTTTTCTATTTCCGATTCATAGAACAAGTTCATTATTGTTGTTCAGCATTCGTTGTTCATTCTCATATGTTAATATTACTATCTTCTATATCAGTGAGCAATTGTTTGCTCACTCTTACAATTAACAATGCAGCTAAAGTCTAAAGAGTTAATGAGCCATCTACTAGCAAAGGAAAGGGAAAGATGTCCAAGTGATGAAAAATTATTTATAATTTATTTATAAGGCATGATGTTATAAGACTGGTTTTCTTTTATATTGTATTCCGCAATTGATGTAATAATTTTAAGGTTAGATTACATGGGATTGTTTTTGAGACGTTGATGTAACCCTTTAATGGGAGAGATTATTGTTGAAGTTATTTAAATTATGTCTTTATCCTTTGATCATGGGTAGTTAGATGTAATGTTTTGGTTCGTGAACACCAAATCCTGTGGAAATGAAGTACCTGGATTTGGGGGTGTCACAGGTTGGTATAAAAGTATTAGGTTATGAACCTTAGGTGGGGAAACCTTAGGAAGTAGCCTTTAAGCAAACAGAAAACATAGAGGTGTTTAACTCTTATCGGGTTTTAAGGAATTGATTAAGGCATCCATTGAAACTAAACAATAAAAAACATTATGTGCTATGTGTTAATAACTTATGTGATAACGCATATCGATAATGTTAAGTTAAACTTAAAATATTTTGTTGTCAGGATGTCTGGCGAAGGAAAATCCATTCCAGCTAGAGACGTGATACTTCAGGTACCTATAGACGATGAACCGCGGGATATTCATGTAGTGCGGGAACAGTTGATCCAGGAGGATGAGCCTGTGGCCGATCCCGAGGAGGATAGTCCTGAGGAGATAGAGGAGGAGGATGATGAGGAAGAGGATCCTGTGGAGTTTCCACCAAACTCCGTATCGGCTGAGATGTATGATGCTTTATACGACCGTAACATAGAGTTATAGGATAATATAGAGGAACTGAATGAGATGGTTGATATGCATCATGTTGCATTAGAGCAGAAGGATGTAGAGATTCAGGAACTTGACTCAAAACTTGGAAACACAGAGTGGGACCTAGTTCATACCAAGGGTCGAAATGAGGACCTATTGGCAGTAAATGAGAAGATGAAGACTGACATGGAGAAATTAAAAGATGACTTCAAAAAGGAATCAACTAAGCGTACAAGAGCAGAGGATGCTTGGATGAAGGCGACTCAACGTGCAGATCGTGTTGAGGCTAAGGTCTAAGTGAAGAAAGCCAAGATGAAGGAAATGAATTATGCTTTTAATTCTGCGATTGATAGGGCCCAGGATCAAGTCTTTTATTACCCGCCTCTGTTTAAAGACTCGTCGTGGTTCGTGATGGATCGTAGAACGGCTTACCGTATCTTGGAGGAAGAGCGTCGAGAGGCCTTACGACGTCTTAATATGCGTAGATAGAAATAAGAGTAGTAATAGTATGTGGTTAATTATGTGAATAAATAAATTGTGAATCCCTTATTTTGAGATGAATAAAGGGATAGTATGAGTATGTAATCCTGAAACTTGTCTAGTTCAGGAAAGTGGAGGTTTATAGCAGTTATGCTATCTTTAGCATGTTTTAAAAACGTTGTGAATAAATAAAATACTAGAGTTTATTTGAAATATTATGTAATAAAGCTTTAATCTTGGAATGCTTAAGTTAAACTTCAAATACCCAAAAAGTTGAGTAATGAACTAATAAACGTATATTTTAACAGAAGATGCCTCCTAGAAGAAGACAACCACGTCAACAACCACCTCCTGAGGGGTCTACTAACAATAACAATGAGGCCAACACTAATTCGGTTCAGTAGTTGGTAGCTTTGTTGACGGGTGCACTTGCGAATCAACCGCAAGCTCAAGCTACGACTTTTAAGGAATTCAAAGCGGTTGGACCGCCAGAGTTTTAAGGGTCTATGAATCCAGTGGAAGCCAAAACCTGGATCATGGAAATGGAGAAAGTGTTCGACGTAGTAAGAGTTAACGAAGATCAGAAGATTGCCTTCGTAACGTTCATGCTGAAGTCTGAAGCTAGCTACTAGTGGCAGGCAAATAAGGTTCGTGGGGGACAAGGAGTAATAGCGTGGGATAGATTTAAGGAGATGTTTTTCGAAATGTATTTTCCAACGAGTTCTCGAAATCAGTTAGAAGTCCAATTTCTGGAGCTGAAGCAAGGACCAATGACGGTGCCTGAATATGCTGAGAAGTTTAACAAGTTGGCAAGGTTTGCCACTTATCTAGTCAATACTGACGAGCGTAAAGCGAGAAGGTTCGAACAAGGATTAAAACCCTGGCTGTATAGCAAGGTTTCGATGTTCCAGCTGAATACATTTACAGCTGTACTGGAAAAGGCAATTATTGTGGAAGGTGGAAGCGATGCCTTGACCAAGTACAACCAAGAACAGAAGAAGAGGAAGAATGATAGCGAGAATAATGATGGTGGGAGTAATGTTAGAAGTAACAATCAGAAGAGGAAGTGGAACGAGAGTTCGACTACGGGAGGACAGCAGGGAAATCAGCAGAAGAAAAAGTTTAAAGCTTGTACGACGTGCAGGAAGAACCATACTGGGGTATGTTTGAAGGGAAAGAGGGTGTGTTTTAACTATGGTCAGGAGGTACACATTGCACCGAACTGTTTTAGTTCGAAGAAATGAGCATGCTTTACCTGCGGTTCAAAAGACCACATGGCTCGTGATTACCCTAAGAAGCCAGCGGGAAGTGCAAGTGGTGGAAAAGGAAACAACAACGGTGGTGGTGCATTGACTATCACTGGACCAGCACAGTCAAGCCTACCTACTGCAAG
Source organism: Panax notoginseng (assembly GCA_016801055.1). NCBI lineage: Eukaryota > Viridiplantae > Streptophyta > Magnoliopsida > Apiales > Araliaceae > Panax > Panax notoginseng. The sequence goes on from CM029020.1 coordinate 91,686,811, forward strand.
AACTTTTAATATGACTGTGCAGGATGTTGTACAGTCTAAGGATGTGGTGTCAGGTATCGTTCCGATTAATGGTATTAATGTTTATGTACTATTTGATTCGGGTGCTACTTGTTCATTTATATCCGATGAATTTGCTTAGAATTTAGATTTGCCTCAGGAAGAATTAGAATTTTCCTTAAGTATAGAGATTGTGAATAAGGAAGTCATTCCTGTCAGATACATATATAGGAATTGTAGAGTGGCTATAAAATGTCACGAGATGATGGTAGATTTGATACCAATTAGACTTGGCGAATCTGATGTCATACTGGGAATGGATTGGTTATTCAATTACAGGGCAGTAATTGATTGCCAAAGGAAGTGTGTTAACCTTATGACTCCATCAAAGGTTGTGTTTTATGGTAGCAAGTCACCTCGACAATCAAGTTGTCTGACGGTGATGCAAGCCAAGAAGTTATAGAGACAAGGATGTGTAGGATACCTAGCCTACATAGTTGATACACAGAAGCAGAATGCAAAGTTAGAAGAGATACTGATTATAAAATATTTTGCAGACGTATTTCCAGATGATTTGCCGGGTTTTCCGCTGAATCGAAAAATCGAGTTCGTGATTGATTTACTACCAGGAACGGCCCTGATATCTAAAGCACCATACAGAATGGCCCCGGTAGAGATGAAAGAGTTGATGGTGTAATTGCAAGAGTTGCTCGACAAGAAGTATATTCAGTCGAGTGTTTCGTCATGGGGAGCGCCGGTGTTGTTTGTTAAGAAGAAAGACGGATCGATGCGGTTCTGCATTGATTACCGAGAATTGAATAAGGTCACGATTAAAAACAAATATCCGTTATCGAGAATCGACGATCTGTTCGATCAACTGAAGGGTGCGAGGTATTTTTCAAAAATAGACTTGAGGAGTGGTTATCATCAGTTGAAGGTGAGGCCAGAGGATGTACCGAAGACGGCATTCAGAACTCGGTATGGTCATTACGAATTTCTGGTTATGTCATTTAGTTTAACCAATGCACCTGCAGCGTTCATGGATTTGATGAACAAGGTGTTTAAACCATTCTTAGATAAATTTGTGGTGGTGTTTATTGATGATATCCTGGTGTATTCTAAGACCAAGGAAGAACATGTTGAACACTTAAGGGTGATATTGGAGACATTGAGAAAAGAGAAGTTGTACGCAAAATTTTTAAAATGTGTGTTTTGGTTGGAACGTGTATAGTTTCTCGGACACGTTATTGATAAAGACGGAATATCGGTAGATCCGTCAAAAGAAGAAGCTGTAGTAAACTGGGATCAGCCGAAGTCACTGTCAAAAGTAAGGAGTTTCTTATGATTGGCAGGTTACTATAGGCGTTTTAGTAATGACTTTTCTAATATCGCGACCCCGTTGACGAATTTAACCAAGAAGGCGGTTAAGATTGTTTTGACGGAGAAGTGTGAGGAAAGTTTTCATGAATTGAAGAAGAGGTTGAGCTCAGCACCTTTGTTGTCATTGCCTGATATACAGGGAATTTTGTGGTGTATAGTGATGCTTCGCATAAAGGACTAGGTTGTGTGCTTATGCAGAACGACAAAGTTATTGCGTATGCATCATTTCAATTGAAAGATTACGAGAAATGGTATCCGACTCATGACTTAGAGTTAGCGGCGGTGGTGTTTGCCCTAAAAATTTGGAGACATTATCTTTATAGAGAGAGGTGTGAGATATATATTGACCATAAAAGTCTGAAGTATATCTTTACATAAAAAGATTTTAACATGCGACAAAGAAGATGGTTGGAGCTGATCAAAGACTATGACTGCAAGATTTTCTATCATCCCGGAAAGGCGAATGTTGTTGCTAATGCTTTAAGCAGGAAGGGACGGGAGAAGTTAATGATGTTGATAGCTCAGGAGAAGTTAGTGTAAGAAATTGCTAAGATGGAATTGGAAATTAGATATCCGACAGAATCCGACGAAAAGTTGTTCCAAATAGGAAACGATTCAACGTTGGTAGATAAGGTGAAAAATGCACAACTTCAGGATGAAGACTACGAAAAAATAAAATAGAAGATATCTCTAGCGGAGGAAAGCAAATTAAAAATCGATTTGGAAGGGTTACTTCGATTCGAAGGGAGAATTTGGGTTTCGCCAGTTCCGGAAGTTAAAGAGGAGATTTTGAATGAAGCGCACAACTCAAGATATTCGATTCACCTTGGAAGTACAAAGATGTACCAAGATCTTAGACATCATTTTTGGTGGCCGAATATGAAGAGTGATGTGGCTGAATGTATGGCAAAATGCTTAACGTGTCAGAAAGTTAAAGCTGAACATCAAAGGCCAAGTGATTGTTACAACTGTTGGAGATACCAGAATGGAAGTGGGAGCATATCACAATGGATTTTGTGGTAGGTCTTACAACAACTCAGCAAGGTCACGATGCCATTTGGGTGATTTTTGATCGATTGACGAAGTCGACACACTTCTTACCAGTCAAGATCAGATTTAACCTAGATCGGTTAGCAAAACTATACGTGAAGGAAATTATTTCAAGACACGGTGTACCTGTGTCCATTGTATCAGACAGAGATCTACGTTTCACATTCAATTTTAGAAACGATTACAAGAATGTTTGGGAACTCAGTTGAGAATGAGCACAACGTACCATCCTCAAATAGACGGACAGAGTGAGAGAACCATCCAGACACTAGAAGATATGCTCAGAGCATGTATTATGGACTTCAAGGGAAATTGGGATGATCATTTTCCATTGGTAGAGTTTGCCTATAATAATAGTTATCACGCGAGTATTGGCATGCCGCCTTACAGAGCGATATACGACAAAAAATGCAGAACTCTGTTATGCTGGGATGAGGTAGGTGAACGTCAACTTTTGGGTCCAGAGTTGGTATAACAAACTGTTGAGATTATCAAGGTGATTCAAGCAAGATTGTTAGCTGCACAGGATAGAGAGAAGAAATATGCCGATCAGCATCGACAAAATCGGGAAAAATGTTGGTAGTTATGTGTTCTTGAAAGTGTCTCCCTAGAAGGGGAAAATTCGATTTGGCAAGAAGGGAAAAGTAAGCCCTAGGTTTATAGGTCCTTTTGAAGTGCTTCGACGAGTTGGTGAAATGGCGTACGAGGTAGCTTTACCTCCAGAGTTGGAACATATTCATAATGTTCTCCATATATCGGTATTGAGGCCATATAACCCTGATTATAAGCATGTTATAGAATATGGGCCCTTACAGTTTGAGAAAGGCTTAACATATGAAGAAGTTCATGTTCAAATTGTTGACAGAAAAGAGCAAGTACTGAGGAATAAGGTGATACCTTATGTTAAGGTAATCTAAAGGAACCACAATGCTGAGGAAGCTACCTGGAAACTTGAAAGCGTTATGATGAAGAATTATCCTCAGTTGTTTGTTTGATCTTGTATAGCGATTCTGGGGACAAAATCTTATTAAGGAGGAAAGAATGTAACGAATAAATTTTTTCGAGTTGTGATTCTGGGGACAAAATCCTTTTAAAGAGGAAAGGATGTAACGATTGAGAAATTTGTAATTTAATTTAAATATTTATTAAATTAATAAATATTTTAAATAATTTATTTACTGAGGAAAATAAATAATTTATGAATTGTGGTGAATTAATTTGGTAACTAAATTAATTAATGACAATTTTATGTAATGGATTTAATTAAATTAAATCAATTGATTAATATTTAAGAAAATAATTAAATTAAATGAATTGTTTAATTTAAAGGAAATAAATAAATTAAATAAAGAGATGTGTCTAATTTATTACTTAAATTGGATATATAATTATTTATTAAATTATAAGTATAATGATAATAAGATTATTATTATTATTTTTATAAGCTATTTAATGTGTTGCATGTGTTACAAGTGGAACTATATAATATAAATATAATAATAATAATCTAGTTTGGGAGTTTTGATTAGCCAAACATGGCCTTGTGGCCTTTGGCCTTGTGTAACTGACGTGAGCCTTTTTGTTTTTTCAACCTGACGTACGTGGGAGAGGCCAGTTATATTGCATATACGTCTTATTTTTCCTAAGTCTAGTTATCAGTAAAGAGCATAGTGAGAGCTTGGAAGCAAGAGAGAAAGCATTGTGGTTGTGAGTTTCTAAGATTGTTAAGAGGAAGAAGGAGAATTTATAAGCCCAAACACTGTCTTTTTCTAACACTCAATCAAGGTAAGCTACCCCTAATTTTAATATTGGGTTGTTGAAATTTTCTATTCATTGGAAATTTGGGTTTTGGTTGAATTGTTGAAGAAAATGTTGTTTATATGTATGTATTCTCTTTCAAAATTTGTTAGTTATCCTTTATAAGTCTATGTTAGTATTCAAATACGTGAAAATTGAACTATATGAAGGAAATATAACTAACAGTGTTTATATTTGAAAATGGCCTTAAAAAGTGCAAAAAAATCCATGCTTTATATGTGTTATAGTCTATAATTTGTTATTGGATTATGTTAATGTGTTAAGAAACGAAAGCGGCGTAGTTCGAATCGTCTCGATTGATTAAGAAATGAATTCGTGGAGATCGAATTTGTTAAAAGTGTCAAAATAGAAGAAATTTGGAAAATTATAGTTTTGATTCTTCAAATTCATGTATGTGTGATGTTTTTATATATAGAATGATGAGTAGCATGTGTAGCTATGTTAGTACAAAGCTTTAGATGTTGAATTTGGGAGGAGTTCAGTAGAATTGGGATTTTTTTGGCCTATAACAGAGTATTAGTTCGCGTCTGTAAAAAACTGGAACTGAAGCATCGCGCGGGCGCGCAGCTTATGGGCGCGGGCGTGCGGTTACTCAGTATATTACACACGCGGCCGCGCGAGTAGCCAGTCTCAGACAGTGAAGTCTGCTTAATTATAGGTCATGTGTAATGGACTTATATTAGTTTAGCATGCATGTTAATAATGTTAAGGCACAATATAAACTACAATAATATATTGTCATGCGTTGTGATATACAGTGTAAAATAATGTAAGTGATTACTTGAATAAGTTATGTAATGAACCAAATGTGATGTTTTCAAAAGTTAAATATAAATGATAAGGTTTATAGTGGGATTTCAGAATCGTTAAGGTGTTAACTAACGTGGTTAGGTGCTAGGATAGGGTTATGACCTAAATAATGGCTTAATACCCATAGTGTTAATATTCCTACAACTAATTGTTGTTGCGATTTTAATGATGTATGTAGGGTAATTAAAGATTATTTTACACTTGTGTAGCTTACAAACAAGGCAAGTTCTCTAACTCTACTTTCATAATTGTGCAAGTTTCTAAACTTTAACTCTTTACATTGAGCAAGATTTCTAACTTCATTCTTTTATTAATGAATGCAAGTTCCTAAATTCTATTAATCAAGACTATTGATTCTATTATTGTCTATGATTGAACAAGCACTTGTAACTTAATTTGTTATCTCAAGCGAGTTTTACCTCTCTAAACCTTGATATTATTATACAAAGCATACATTGTTCTAATATGTCGATTTAAATGAGATTTTCCTAACTCTTATGAACATAGTACTTTGCATGTGTATCATGTTCATTCAGTTATAAATTGTTAATATCCGATCTTTGACTTTGATAGCCTTGTTCAGTTATGCATTCTTGTATTAAACCTTTATTGATGGAAATTGAATAAGTGTTCTAAAATTCTAGAAACACTAATAAGCTAGTTCCAAACTAAATTTTCTTTAGTATAGAAATTCTAAATTCAAACTGAGACGAACAACCCTAACATAGGGGATTTTGTACGTGTAACGTTTAGATGTTTGTGCACAATACATAGTACAAAGGGCTGATCTCCCAAGTACGTTAAGAAGAGTCTGCACAGTCTAATGACTGTTAAGGTTAAGGTAATAATACCTAAATACCGGAGACATAGACGCTCAGATATTAAATTCGAACTTGTTTTCTATTTCCGATTCATAGAACAAGTTCATTATTCTTGTTCAGCATTCGTTGTTCATTCTCATATGTTAATATTACTATCTTCTATATTAGTGAGCAATTATTTGATCACTCTTGCAATAAACAATGCAACTAAAGTCGAAAGAGTTGATGAGCCATCTACTAGCAAAGGAAAAGGCAAGATGTCCAAGTGATGAAGAATTATTTAGAATTTATTTATAATGCATGATGTTATAAGACTTGTTTTCTTTTATAATGTATTGTAATAATTTTAAGGTTAGATTATCTGGGATTGTTATTGAGATGTTGATGTAACCCTTTAATGGGAGAGATTATTGTTGAAGTTATTTAAATTATGTCTTTATCCTTTGATTATGGGTAGTTAGATGTAATGTTTTGGTTCGTGAAAACCAAATCCTGTGGAAATGAAGTACTTGGATTTGGGGGTGTCACAATAGGAAAATGCTTAGAACGCCAAAGCAGACTAAATTAATAAAATAATATATATATTTTTTCTTCTCTTCTACGCATGCCAACGAAGACCAGCCCTCCACCTTTGAACAAAAAATTCCAACACATGTTTTCACAACAAAAAAACAAAATTGGGTCCCACCCATAATTTTAGTAAAAATATTTAATTTCCGAAACTTCAATAATTCATAATAAATAACCATTTTAAGTTTTTCCAAATTCCAATCAGAAAATGTCCGAAATCTACATACGGATGATTTTTAATACCTTCATTCCGATAAAATACTGATAAAATACCTCAGCATTAATTCCATCATTTATATCCACATATAATAAATATTTTCTTATCATATAAATCAATAATTAATTATTCACAAATAATATTACATAATCACAATTATGACAACCAGGTCGTTCTCAGGAAAGAGGGGCTTTTCGATAAGAATTTCTCCTTACTAGCACGCAATTAGGTGACCAAACCTCTCATTAGACAGAACTTCCTTAGACATTGCAAATAATGCTATCTAATAATATTGTTCAAATAATATGAATTATTGATCTGATAATGGAAAATACTGTGCAGTGACAATTATTAAAATAACAATAATATAAAATATCAACGTAGCAATTATTGAATCAATAAAATGAAATATTGAACAGTTATTACTGTAACAATTACTGAGTAGTGCCTTCTTACGTAAGAACAAATAATTCAACAATACTGTGCAATACCGTGTGCTACTGTGCAACCACGCGTATTACTGTACTTTAACCACCAGGTATTCCAACAGTGTTAACAGTAACAACTACGCCATTATTTGTAAAAACTCAAACTTGTCGTTTTCTTCATCCGACCGTTTTCCATTGTGGGGCACACAAATGGCTGCGCCATCATACAAATATTTCCCGACAACAATGAATATTTTATAACCACTTGCTTACTTTGCAAAATTTGCACATATCACCCATAACCAAAGCATTATATAAATTTAACACCTTACTATTTAAAATAATAATTAGAGGAAATTCAATTTTATTTATAAAAACTTGGGGTCTTACAACCTCCCCTCCTTATGAAATTTCATCCTCGAAATTGGCGTACGTACCTGGTATTTCAAAAAGGTGAGGATACCTCGCTTTCATTTCTGATTCCAACTCTCTGGTCATTTCTTCAATAGCATGGTTCCTCCACAAAACCTTAACTTGTGGTATAACCTTGGTGCATAGGACATGCTCTTTCCTATCCAAGATCTTAACAGGTACTTCCTCGTATGTTAAATATTCGGCTATCTCGTCTGGTTCTTACTCAATTATGTGGTTCGGGTCTTTCACATATTTAAGAAGCATAGATATGTGAAAAATATTATGAACATGAGACATGCTTGGAGGTAATGCGAGTCTATAGTCAAGAATCTCAAATGGACCAACCAATCTTGGATTGAGCTTTCCTCTCTTCCCAAATCTTGTAACTCCCTTCCATGGAGCAATACGTTACAATACATGATCCCCAATATTAAATTCCACGTCCTTTAGATGAAGATCCATATAACTCTTTTGTCAATCATGTGCCGTTTGTATACGTTGTCAGATCATTTGGATCTTCTTTGTAGTCATTCTTACCAACTCTGGTCCCAACAACGTTGCTTCTCCCACCTCATCCCAGCATACTAGAGAGCGACACTTTCTTTCATACAACGCCTCGAATGGAGCCATGCCTATAATTGCTTGATAACTGTTGTTGTAGGAGAATTCCACTAATGGAAAGTACTTATCCCAACTTGCTTTGAAATCTAGGACATAGAGTCTTAATAGATCTTCAAGTGTTTGAATAGTTATTTCTGATTGCCCATCCGTTTGAGGATGGTATGCCGAATTGAATCATAAATCCGTACCCATAGCTTTCTGCAAGCTAACCCAAAATGGTGAAGTGAATCTTAGGTCACGATCCGAAACTATGGATACTGGCATGCCATGCAATCCCACAATCTCATTCACGTACATACAAGCAAGACATTCAAGGGAATAAGTCTCCTGTATAGGCAAGAAATGATCAGACTTGGTTAATCTATCAACAATAACCCAAATCGCATCTATACCTTGAGAAACCTTGGGAAGACCCATAACGAAATCTATAGTAATGTGTTCTCACTTCCATTTTGGAATTTTAAGTGGTTGCAATGGACCCTTTGGCACTCGATGCTCTGCCTTTACACGTTGGCAAGTTAAACACCTCGAGATAAACTCCGCGATCTCTCTCTTCATATTGCTCCACCAAAATGTATGTCGAAGATCATGATACATTTTGGTACTCACAGGATGGATTATAAACGGTGTGTTGTGTGCCTCCATCATGATTCTATGCTTCAAGTCAAAATTGTCAGGAACACAAAGTCTGGAGTTAACTCAAAGTATTCTTTCTTCATCGATTCTTGCTTCTGGAACAACACTTTCTTGCACTTTCTTCTTCATATGCATCAGCTCCATGTTCGTAGTTTGAGCAACTTTAACTTTATCGATTAAAGTCAGTTCTACTCGTATATTTGATATCATCATGTGGGTCCCTAAAGTCTTTAACTCTATCTCCATCCTTTTCAAGTCATACCAAATGGGCCTTTGCGTTGACAATATCGCACTCATACCCGCATATGCTCTTCTACTCAATTTGTCAGCTACTACGTTCGCTTTTCAAAGATGGTATTGGATGGTATGATCGTAATCTTTCAATAGCTCAAGCCAACGTCGTTGTCGCATGTTAAGTTCCTTTTGGGTGAAGAAATATTTAAGGTACTTATGATCCGTATAATTCTCCACTTTCTCCCCATATAGGTAGTGTCTCCAAATCTTCAATGCGAAAACGACTGCTGCCAACTTTAGATCATGAGTAAGATAATTCCTCTCATATTCTTTAAGTTGTCGCGAGGCATAGGCTATGACTTTCCCATGTTGTATGAGAACACACCCTAACCCATTGTCTGAAGCATCGCTGTAGATAACAAATCCATCCGAACCAGATGGTATTGTCAAAACATGTGTCAAAATGAGCCTCCTCTTAAGCTCTTGGAAACTCTTCTCGCATTCCTCGCTCCATACGAATTTTGTATCTTTTTGAGTCAGCCGAGTTAACGGAGTAGCGATTCGAGAAAATCCTTCCATGAATCTTCGATAATAACCAGTTAAGCCCAGAAAACTACGTACTTCGGTCACCGACTTCGGTTGCTCCCAACTTTATATAGCTTCAATATTCGTCGGGTCAACAGATACTCCATGTTTTGACACCACGTGCCCAAGGAATGCCACTTCCTTAAGCCAGAACTCACATTTCTTCAGCTTGGCATATAGTTTGTTATCGCGAAGCCTTTGAAATACTAACTTCAAATGGTGCTCATTATCTTCACAGATTTTAGAATAGATGAGGATGTCATCAATAAAGATAACAACGAACTGATCCAAATATTCCTTGAACACACGGTTCATCATATCCATGAAAGCAATAGGAGCTTTAGTCAATCCAAAAGACATAACTAAGAATTCATAACGCCCGTACCGAGTTCTAAAAGCAGTCTTCGGAATATCCTCAGTTTTAATCTTTAGCTAATGATATCCAGAACGAAGATTGATCTTTGAAAAGAATTGTGCTCCTTGCAACTGGTCGAACAAGTCATCAATGCGAGGCAGCGGATACCTATTCTTGATGGTGACATAGTTTAATCCCGTCATTTTTCTTTACGAATAAAATAGGAGCACCCCAAGGAGATGTACTAGGACGAATGAAACTGATGTCTAATAACTCATGTAGTTGGACCTTTAACTCCTGAGGTTCAATAGGAGCCATTCGATATGGGGTTTTAGAAATGGGCTTTGTACCAAGTTCAAGGTCAATAAAGAATTCAACTTCACATTATGGGGGTAGACCGGGAAGTTCTTCAGAAAATACGTCAGAAAATTCACTAACAATAGAAATATTATTCAAATCTGACGTGTTTTTGTTCAAGTTCGTGACATGGGCTAAGAAAGCTTGACATCCTTTTTTCAATAAATGACTAGCTTTATGGCTTGATATGACAGTAATTGACTTTAGTGGTTTGGTTGCTTTAATTTGCATAACAGGTTGGTTAGGAATATGAAATCTAACAACCTTACGAAAATAATCAATTTTGGCATGATGAATAGTTAACCAATCAATCCCTAAAATCACATCAAATACAAGTATTTTCAAAGAAATAAGATCGATAGGTAATGTGATGGTACCAACTTGGATCAAGCAAGATTTATAAATAGTAGACGTAATGAAAGTTTCTCCTAACGGAGTCTCAACAAATAAGTCAAAGTCTAATTTCTTTGTAGTCAAGTTCAAACGTTGAGCACAAGCAGGAGAGATAAAAGAATCGGTAGAACCAGTATCTAATAAGGTATAACCTTCGGAAGAGTTTATGATTAGCTTACCCGTGATAACCTCGTTCCAGTTTGTGACAACCCGAGAATTTAGAAATTTTTTACATTTTTTATTAATTGATTTAAGGTGCAAAATTAGAACCTAGAAAGAAAATAAGTGTATGCGTTTGATATTTTTGAGATGGAATTTTGAGGATTTCAAAATTTTGTGAAGGATTTAGGTGAATTATTCAGGATTAAGGGAATACGTGAATATGTTCTGTGAGTATGGTCAATTATGTGTACAGTATGTGGTTAAGGGTCAAGGGTTGACCAGATAACTAATATCTGTGTCAAACCCTAAGTATATATTAAGAACGTCAACGTTCAGTTAGAAAACCCTAGAAATGGATAACAAACCCTAGAAACAGGTTCTGAAACCCTAAGTTCAGTTCCGGGGATTTTTTAAACCCTAATATATGATTTTGACCCTAATTGCTTAATTAGCGAGTTTAATTAGGAAATACTAATCCTAATTAGCAATATTTAAATTTTGATTAAGGAATTTTAATATAATTAGAAAATTATAATTATAATTTAAAAATATTAATTATCTATTTTTGAAAACCTAATTTGGAAATTTTAGAATTTATTTTCAAAATCTAAGGGTTTTAACCCTAAAGCCTAAACCCTAACTCAAACCCTAAACCCTAAGGGTTAAGGCAAATGACAAGAATGCCTTTAAAATTAAATGCGAAATGTCTAAAATACCCTTTTCTTAATGATTAAGTAAAAGACTTGTCAAATCTTGTTGACTTATCCATTTAGATATTGGCATGTGCTAAATATCTTACCATATCTGCTCTTTGGTTCCACCTTGCAACACTACATTCATTGAATCCAAAAATCAAAGATAAAAGTTAAGTAAAATACTTACTTTACTTTTTATTTTGTCCAAGACTTTTCCATCTCTAGAATTTGAGATCTGAGAGTAAATATGAGTGTTAAGTTAGGGCTAGATCAACCTTTAACTTTCCAATATCAGATCAGAGATCAGAAGTTCAAGGATCAAAGTTTTAAAGGTATAAAACCCTAATTCTAGAAATCTCATGATTTGATGTTAGATGTTGTTAATAATTGGTTAAAGTTGTGTATTAGGGTGTTAATAAGTGATCTGGGTTGTTGGATCATGGATCCATAACACTTGGATGCAAAAAATTAGCATTTTAAGAAATCTGGAAAAACTGGGAAAATAAGGCATGACAACTTAATGTCAGGGCCTCTAGATCTTAAGGTGTTTGATGTTTTGTGTGTTTTATGTTTTAGATCTATTCTATGTCATGTAGGCTTTGATCTGAAACTGGATACAGGGTCGGATCAAGCCTAGATCTTCTGATATACTCGGTCAAAACTCGTTGACCGATCACGAAAAACGATTCTGGGTAACCTATAATTTTTCCAGAATTCCTAACAAGCTTTTGCAGGCGCTAGATCTTACTAGGTTTAAGTTGTTATGTAATTTTGTTGGTTGTAACGTGTAGACTGACATGCAGGCTCTACATCTATACCTTTAGATCACTCCGATCCGTAACAGAATCGTAGCTAATCGTAGTCAAACCCACGTTGACCACCAGCCGGATGAAGAAATCTGGAAAACCCAGATTTATGAAGAATAGTTCTTGACCCCTATATTGACCGGCCCAGATCTTGAACATGTGATGTTGTTAGGTTGAGTTAGTGAGATGGTAGTGTATACTGACATGAGGTCTACAATATTGAACCTTAATATCACATAAACATGGCATGGAAATCAAATATTTAAGGCTGCATAGAAGGACCCTCAACACTGCTTGAGTTTCTGGGCAACCCAGAAACTCAAAAAAGCAACATTGTCAGAATATTGAGAAGCTTTGATCTCTCTGATTTCGTGTCATATGGCCATAAACTTAGTTTGTAGTTGTTGTATTACATTAGTAGTATATTATTAAAACAAGAACAAGTCTAGAAACTTAAGGATCAAAAAGTTACAACCGGTCAAACTAGCATACTCGGTGTCTGACATGCATTTTCTGGGCAGGCATCAAGAACACCAAGAATACCTATAGCGACAGTTCTGTCGCTACAGGGCCTTTTAGCGACAGTTTCTAATTAATTTGTTTTTTGATTTTCCGAAAATTAATTAAAAATAGAAAAAAATGGTTTTTAATTATTAAAAATACAAAATAAATTCTGAAAAATTATTTTAAAGTCTGAAAAATAGTTTTTAATTATTTTGAGTATATTTCATAAATATTTAATATTTTTGGAATATAAACGATATTTATTTATTTAATTATAATATTAAATAAATTATTTAAAAATTATTTAAATACATGAAAAATCATGAAAAATAATATTATGGTAAAAGAAAATATTTTAAGTTATTTTTAGTGACTTTTACTATTTTGTGATGAATTTCACTAATTAATCAATATTAATGATAATTAGTTTATTTAATAAATATATTAAATAAATTATGAAAAAATAGAATTAATGAATTATAAATCATATAAAAATGATTTAAGGGGTATAAAAATATTTTAAGTTATAAAATATAACTTTTGATATTTTACCATGAAAATATTAAAATTTTAATATTAATAGCAATTATCGGATAATGAATTTAATTGTTTAAAAATCATATAAAAGGTGATTTTAATGTATTAAAAATACTTTGTGATATTATAAATATATTATAATATTATGACATGAATTTCATTAATATTTAATAATAAATAAATATTAATGATAATAGAATATTGGGGTATTTAATTCATTTAAATACGAGTTAATAATTGAAAAATCATGATAAATAGTAATAATTACATGAAAAATTATTAAGAGCTTAGGAAAAATTATTTTGACTGATATTAAAATTATTTGAGTCAATTGTTAAGTGTTTAGGCAAAGTTTAATTGAACTTAGACTCGATAAAAGTCCGACTAGACCGTTGGGATGTCAGATTGTGTCAGGTTCAACTCAGACTGCAAAAGTTTGACTTGATACCGAGTCTTATGTGTGTTATAGACTTATAGGGTTATGTGTTATGTGTTTAGATTATTCTATATATATATATATATATATATATATATATATATATATATATATATATATTATACTGTGATGATATTATTCTAATTTGTATATCGATATTATTTATATATTAGGTCTTCGACCAGACAAATCTTATTAAATTGCATAGCGGTAATCAACGGTTCAGGCAAGTTTATTTTTACTTAACTCTACTAAGAGTTGTTTCATTCGGATAAGCTTATGGTTAATCATTGCTGGTTGCCATGAATTGTATTTTGTACATATTACATGTATAAGTCAGGTATGAAAGGCTGATCACCTTCATTACCAGTTGGTTCAGATATATTTGTTCATGTATAATACTTGTTCAGTCATAAAGTTTGTTCCTACTAGTTCACAATTATATTGTTGAATTATAGCCAGCTTATTATTTAGACTATTTCAATCATGATATGTCTTAATAAATTTTAACTTGTTGGGAAACTTTCATACTCACCCTTGCTATATCATGATTTAACATTGCAGATTAAGGCGAAAACGTCAGATACAGGAAAAGGATAGTGTCAAGTTCAGCTTAGAATAAAATGTGCAGCTAATTTGTAATAGAATAGTTTAATAAATATGTTATATGTCTGATAGTTTATGAATTGAGTATAAGTTAAGGTTACTCGGTTTTGGGGAAAATAATGTGTACATTTATTGTATAAACAATTTATATTTATATCATCCGCAAATAGTGATAGAATGATTGTACCGGATCTGCGTTGATTTGGGACCCGGATTCGGGGCTCTCACAGTTGGTATCAGAGCTGTTGGTTATAAACCTTAGGTAGGGTTACATGAGACTAATAACCGCAGTGATTAGGGTAAGTACTAACCCAAATAGAGTTAGTGTGTCGGTAAGGTTCAAAGACGGATCTCGATGAGTTATAAGATACAGAGTTCCCTAACTCTGATAATAAAGTTGAACAGTAGTGGTGAATAGATAGAGTTTAAAAGACTGATAGTACAATGATAGGAGATCGTAAAACAAAACGATCATATAATAGAAATGAATCGTAATATATACGATAAGATCACCCCGTGATCTGATAAGGTGATAGCAGGGAGAAGAATCAATTTAATGATTGAACAGTTTATGGCAAGAATATTGTGTGACAGTGGTACTATGAATTGGTACAGATTCAGGAAAGGATTATGAATACGGATTAAATAAAATTTGTATTGAGAAGGGAGTAGGTTTAGGTGAGGATTCAATTGAGGACTCGTGTCAGTAGCTGAGTTGTATGATTCCTTGTTATGGGCGGGGAATTGTACTTGGTGTAAAAACCACTTAGTTTCTGGCACTGATAATCATTGAAATATTTGTGTCGCGCTATTTGCTATATACATGTTAAGAGGGTGATTCCTTTCTCATGTGTATAACAGATAGATAGGTTATAGGTAGAGAATATAAGGTTAAGTACGAGTTCTTAAAACTCATACTTATGGTATGTTCGTGACTCATAATTATATGAAATGTTTATGAACCCCTCAGCGAATGGACGCCAAAGGTCTATCTAGGACAAGTTCTTAAACTCATATGATTGTGGCAAGTTCCTGAACTCCTGAACTCATAAGTGTGGTAAGTTTGACGAACAGGGTATAGTTTTTTGTTAATGGAGTATTAAGGATAATAGGAATAGATAGACTATTTAAACAAATGATTATTAGTGGAGACATAGGTTTTCCAAAATTCCTAGCCATGCTAGACTTCGAATTTTTGGACATCAAGCTAAATACGCACTATGTGCTTTAAAAAAAATGAAGACTCGTAATCATTTTTGAAACGGTCTAAAGTATAGTCTATGCTACTTGTTTCAGCTAGACGAAGATGATTTGAAATATCAAAATTTATTTTTATTTATCACTCATGTACCATGTAGCCTGGTGCAGAGATGATAAAAAGGTGATAGAGTTATAAATACAGGAATACTTAGTGTGAATTTGATCTAAAAATCATTGTTCCACTATTATATAATGTGTTATGACAAAGTCATATAATGATAGCATCCTCAAACGGACTGTTAATACAATACGGCATCATGACGTCATTCTCAAAAATATTTTCAAAAATTTTAATTTGCCAACGGGGTTTGGCTACACCTAAATAATTCGATTGAATTGAATTATTGATATGAGTCTACGCTATTCAATTCAGCTAGACTAATGTTATAAAAACTCCAAGTGTTCATTGAAAGAAATTTTCCAAACCAAATTGTTTTGGTGCGTATTCCGATAAAGACTGAGGTAGAATTTTGTGCCTATGGTAGAGACGAGAAACAGATTCGACTAGCAGTACTTATTAAGTACAGGGCATATCGGGCTAATTACCCACTATGTTCGTAAGTTAAGATGGTTAGCGGATGAATTTTCATACAACCTTTGTGAAAATGACAGTCAATAGTCTGTAAAACCCCTCACCACAATTTCAAAACTTTAATTCTTGTGAAGAATGCATTGGGTAGCATGCGATGTTGTGTAAGAATGGTGTATGGTGTAAGGTAAATTTCGGGGACGAAATTTTTAGAAGAAGGGGTGAACGTGACTGTAACGATCCGAAATTTCAAATTGTAATATTAAATATTTATTAATATATAAATATTTATTTGATGCGCTTATTGTTGAAATTGATGAGAGAAATATTTTATTGATGTAATGGTTACTAGTAAATATTTACTAATCTAAATTCATTAGATAATATTCTAAATTAAATTAATTTATAATTTAGAGAGTTATAATATAACATGAGATGTTATATTATTGTTTTAATTTAATAATTTAAGGTGGTATATTAAATTATTAAATAAAATTATAATGAGATTATAATTTTGTGATATTTGGTCAAGTGAAAAATTTATTTAGTATATGGTAATTAGTTATTTAATTAGGATTGGATATGGAAATCCAAGTAAACAATGTGGGACAATAAACTATATTATAAATAACTTATGAAAATAAATTAAAGGAGTTATTAAAATAAATTAAAAGTGCCTATTAAGTCTTTAATCTAATTGTGTTATACCAAACAAGGCATAAGGATTAATTGATTATTTTTTTAGTGGTTAGCCAAACAAGCCTTATGGCTTTTGATTTTCAAAAACTTACATAACTGATATAAGTTATATCTATATTTATATTTATCATTAATATATATTATTACTATATACGTTATACTATTCTACGTATGTTAGAAGAGAAAAGAAAGACTCAGTCGAAGAAAAGGGAGAGAAGAAGAGAGAATGCAGAGAAGAAGAAGAAGAAGAAGAAGAAGAAGAAGAAGAAGAAGAAGAAGAAGAAGAAGGAGAAGAAGAAGAAGGGGAAACCTTGAGAAAACAAAAGAAAAGCTTTCATCATCTCCATATTTTCTCCTAATTCAACCTAGAAAGGTATCAAACTAACACTTATACTAAATTAAGATGTTGTGTATTTAGTCTTTGTAAAATTAGGTTTTCATGATTATGTATTTATATGTATATATGGTGTTCATATGTGATTGTATGCCATGAAAGGATTTTCACAATACAAGTGTTGTAAAAACAAGTTTAAAAATCATGTTCTTCTATGTTTTCATAGTTTTAGAGTTTTATAGTTGTTCAAAAGTTTCAATTCACAAAGATATGATGAACATGATGAAATCATGGTCATAGTGTTTGATTATGAGTTATATGGTTGTTCTAGCAATTCAATCCATGTAATTTTGATGAACAAGAGGAATTGGGTTCATAATGTTTTTTATGAAATAATTTCTGAAAAATAGCTTTTTAAACTATTAAATTGATATTTGGTTATGATTTATTATTGAAATTGATCGTGTATTGTGTTAGTATGTTAAGAATATGAGTTATCACAATTGAAATTACTTGAATTGGTTTAAAAACGAGTTCATGGTGAATAATTTCGCTATGAATGTTAAAAGAAGAAGAAAGAAGAGAAATAGTGAAATTAAAGGTTATAATCTTTGATGTTTGTGTTGTTTAAATGGCTAGAAACGCGTTAGAAAACATTAGATTATGTTTCTGCAAATCTATTACACATTGGGTAGGTTGGTATGATTGTTAGAAAGGAGCTTGGAGGCCTAATTTGGCTTTCCGTAGTATTCTAGAGCTGAAATCGCGAAGTCGCAGCAGAGACCCCCGCCCTGACAGGCCCCCTAGTGTAAAAACCCCCGCCCCCACGGGGGGGTATTCTGTCAAGACAAAATTTTGGAAAAAAAAACTGATCGGACATAGTTTACTAAAATGAGTATAACTTTTTCATACGAACTCTGATTGATGCGATTCAAGATGATTCGGAACGAGGACGAATAGGCCTACAACTTTTATTCATTAAGGTTTTCAATTTGAAATCGTTATGAAGGGTCAAAATGGTCATCTTTAGGACTATTGTGTTTTCGAAGGCAATCGGAGGGCGTTAGACATGCACGTATGCTAGTGTAGTGCTCTTGACGATAAAAGATGTTATTCTAAGTTATAAAACATGAATGTTAGTAAATATAATGATGCTTAACATTAATATAATGATGTATTAGATAAGTTATAGAAGCATAGTAAGCATACACAAAAGATGCAAATCGGGCGTGTGACGAATAAATGTCGAAACGCCGTGATAATTGTTAATGAATGTAAAAAGTATTTTTAGTCAAATGAAATGAATATTATAAAGTATGAAATGGGTTTAATATAAAACCAATAATGATTCCTAGCAAAATTTGAACACTTTAATGAATTTCGAATATTACATAAGTCGAAAAGTTAACATAATCTAAATGAACATTGTGTGTTAACTAATAGGAAAGATTATGAGATGTGGAGTAGAGTTTACATTACAATTACTATGTGTTGTTATGTGACTAATAGTTGATGTGTATGATTATATAATTGTGTAAGGCACGTGAAGTGCAGATAACTGTAAGCTGTTAAACTGTTATTGGTAAACAACGATCAAGGCAAGTCTTTCGGTTCCTATTTTCTACGTGGACTTGATGAACTGTTTTAAATTGCATGATATGTTATACATGTTGAAATCATGAAATGTTAAAGTCAATATATGACTGCATTGTTTTGGCTAAGTAATGATGATTGAGTAAGGAACTCAATCTTTATATTTTCTATGTGAGTTAAAAGCATGTAAGCCATGTTACTTTAATGAGTTGTATATCGAGCATGTTATTATGTGCTATGTGATGCATGAAAACTGTTAGACTTTGCTGGGCTGTCGAGCTCACTCTTGCAAATAACCACTTTTGCAGGTCAAGATTTTAAGATAAAGATATGTGCTAAATGAGTTATAGAGATCTATATTCACGAAGATTACTTATGTTTTATGAGAAATGTATTTCATAGTTTGAACGTAACATGTTGAATTGTAAGTTGAGTTATCCAATGTATATGGATATTTAGTTATGATGTAAGACTTTGTATAGTCTTTTTGTTGTAACGATTCATGATATAAGATTGAATCAAAGAGGTGTAATGTAAAGGTTGCGATTCAGGGCAAGAAAGAAGGAAATGTATAAACGTTCTAAATATTCCAAAATTTTAGTGTTTTTAATATCGAATAATGATGTAAAATTTGAGTTTTAATATGTGGTTAACGACCGAAGTTGAGATTTAAATTGTATGGATTTTTGGGGTCGTTACAGTTGGTATCAAAGCTGTAGGTTATAAACCTTAGGTAGGAGTACCTTAGGCTATAACCTTAGAGAAGGAAGGTGAATATAATGAAAGAATAAGCTCAAATAGAGTTTGAACAATAAGAAGTAATTTAAGAATTTATAAAGAAGGGGTTAAAACTTGCGTGAAATGATTCAAAGAAGAATCTAACAGAGGTATAAGGAATATGAATGTGGGGTTACCCAACTCCAATAATAAGGATGTAAGGTGATAACAAATAGACAATGTCTATAAAAAGAGAATGATAAAGAAGTTTAGAATAGAGAGTTATATTTAAGTATGGTGCAATTGTACTCTTTAGTAGTTGATGTATGGTATCTGGGCTAAACGATTTCTTCATAGAGCGGAGGTATATACGAACTAGCAACTCGGAACCTAGTTTGTTGGTTGTTTGTGGGAAACCACTCAGCGTACCATATTGAAACTGTTAGAGACTCGATGTGTACCAAGTATAGAAATGGACACGTATGATGAGAGTATAGAACTTGAATGAAATTTTGAGCGATGTAAATAAAGTTGAAAATTCTTAAAGGAAGAATTGTTATATAAACAAGAAGATTCAAATAAGAATCTTGAAGAGATATAAAGATTAAAAAAAAAGCCAAGATAGCGAATAATGTCGTAAATGATGAAAAAAGAGAAAGAAAGAGGATCGTAAAACAAAACGATCACGAGTTAAGAAAAGAATTTTAAGGGAGATGATTATAGAATAAGATCACGACGTGATCTGTTTAAGTTATAGAAGAAAGATGGTCTGTAATGTTTGAATAATTATAGCTTAATGCTATGAAGATGGTGTACTATGAAATAGTACGAGATAACTCACGAGGAGTTATAAATGATGTGATACGAGGAATTCGTATCGAGCAAAGAGCAAGTTAAGAGCAATATAGAGTTAGGTGGGGTCGTTACAGTTGGGATTTCAATTGAGGACTTATGTGATGGCTGAGTTGTACAAACCTTTGTATGGGCGAGGGTTTTGTGCTTGCACTCAGATTATCACATTGATAATCATTGGAATGTTTGTGTCGCGCTATTTGCTATATGCCTGTTGAGAAGGTGATTCTTTTCTCATGTGTATAACAGATAGGTAGAGTATAGTTAGAGAATATTATAAGGTTAAGTGCGAGTTCTTAAAACTCATACTTATGGTAGGTTCGTGACTCATAATTATATGGTATGTTTTTGAACCCCTCAGCAAATGGACGCCTATGGTCTGACTAGGATAAGTTCTTAACTCATATGATTGTGGCAAGTTCCTGAACTCATAACGTGTGGTAAGTTTGACGAACTGGGTGTAATTAAGTGTGAATCGAGTATTGAGGATGATAGGAATAGATAGACCTATTAAGCAATGGATCATTATAGAAAGTGGAGTTGATGGTGGAAGCATAGGTATTCTAAATCTACTAGCTATGCTAGACTTTCGAAATTTATTGACTTCGTGCTGATGTTTACACTTCTATTTTCTTGAAAAATATTGGATCAAATGATAGAACCAATGAGTTTTAACAACAATACTGTTATTCGTATGTCTATGCTAATTGCTTCGGCTAGACAAAAATGATTTGCAATATATCAAAATATATTTTATATCATTAATGCATCATGTAACCTGGTGCAAAGATGAAAAAAAACGATGGAGTCATCAATGCAGTATTACCTAGTGTTGGATGTGATCTAAGGATCGTCAGCCCACTATGGTATGATGTAGTATGATAAAATTAACAAATGACGGAATTCTCAACGGACTGTAAATACAGTGCGGTATCATAACGTTATAAAAAGATTTTTGAGATTTCTTTAAGATATGAGAATACATATGTATGTATGTATATGTATATTTCGATTGATGTTCGAATTGTTGCAGAGGTCTATGCTATTTGATTCAGCTAGACAAATATTGAAAGATGTTCATGAAATGCATACGTTTCTTAAGAAGTTATGCCAAACTAAATTGTTTTGGTGCGGATTCAGATGTTGAAAAAGCTGAGATGAACAACCCTTTTATAGGGGATTACGCGGAGGCGTTGAGATGTTTGTGCACAATACATTGTACGAAGGGCTGATCACCCTAAGTACGAGGAGTCCCTATAGACTTATGACTGTTAAAGTTTAAGTTGAAAGATTACTTATAAGTATGGACATACGCATAGCGTTTAAATGTTTGTGCACAATACATCGTACGAAGGGCTTAACACCCTAAGTACGGGGGTCCTTATAGTCTTATGACTGTTAAAGTTGAAGTTGAAAGATTACTTGCAACTGTGGACATAGTTCGTGGTCTTATGACCCTTAGCATGATTTGGAATCTTTTAAATTCATGTTATTCATATCGCTTCCCAATTATTGAGCAATTGTGGAAGATTCTTGATATTCTAAAAGGTGAATGTGGTAAGGATGATTTTTCTTAGAAAGAAGTGAGTCGTAGAATGCGACACTAAATGATGAATATGTTGAATAAGTGATAAAAGAGATTTTGAAGTGAGAACGATATGAGTTATCAAAGAATAATGTGAAACTTTTAATATAAAAGTTAATAGTTGTAGAATGATAATTGTGGAAAGGAAGTAGTTATAGAAACCAATGAATGAATGAAGTAGTGACGTAAAATCTATTTTGATAGATTGAATATTCATTGATAAAATTTTGAGGACGAAATTCTTAGAAGAATGGGTGAATGTAGTATCCAGAGTGTTCATGATAACGATCCTTAAAAAAACGGAAATGAACGGGTTAAAGAATATGTAATACTCAAATATAATTGAGTCTGAGTAAAGGTTATGAAATAAAACTTACAAGAAGAATTTATTTTGAAGAATGGTGGGAGTAGGAAATATAAAACCTATATTAAGGTAATGTGTTGAAGTTATTCAACGAAGAGATTTGACGAAAACCTGAGTAAGGTAGGGTTTCAGTGATTCCGAGGACGGAATCCTTATAAGGTGGGAAGAATGTAACAATCCAAAATTTTATTTATAATTTTAAATATTTATTGAATTAAATAAGTATTTTTAATTGACGTGTTTGTTGTTTAGTAGATATTTATTGGATTATTTATTAGTAAGTAAATAATCCATGAGTTATAGAAATTAACTTAATTAAGATAAAAGAGTGAAGAATGTGGCGATTTGATTATTTGAGTTGTGATTTTGGGGACAGAATCCTTGTAAGGAGGGAAGGATGCAACGATCCGAAATTTCAAATTGTAATATTAAATATTTATTAATATATAAATATTTATTTGATGCGCTTATTGTTGAAATTGATGAGAGAAATATTTTATTGATATAATGGTTGCTAGTAAATATTTACTAATCTAAATTCATTAGATAATATTCTAAATTAAATTAATTTATAATTTAGAGAGTTATAATATAACATGAGATGTTATATTATTGTTTTAATTTAATAATTTAAGGTGGTATATTAAATTATTAAATAAAATTATAACGAGATTATGATTTTGTGATATTTGGTCAAGTGGAAAATTTATTTAGTATGTGGTAATTAGTTATTTAATTAGGATTGGATATGAAAATCCAAGTAAATAATGTGGGACAATAAACTATATTATAAATAACTTATGAAAATAAATTAAAGGAGTTATTAAAATAAATTAAAAGTGTTTAATTTAGTTTTTTCAAACAAAGCCTAATGCCTATTAAGTCTTTAATCTAATTGTGTTATACCAAACAAGGCATAAGGATTAATTGATTATTTTTTTAGTGGTTAGCCAAACAAGCCTTATGGCTTTTGATTTTCAAAAACTTACATAACTGATATAAGTTATATCTATATTTATATTATATCATTAATATATATTATTACTATATACGTTATACTTTTCTACGTATGTTAGAAGAGAAAAGAAAGACTCAGTTGAAGAAAAGGGAGAGAAGAAGAGAGAATGCAAAGAAGAAGAAGAAGAAGAAGAAGAAGAAGGGGAAACCTTGAGAAAACAAAAGAAAAGCTTTCATCATCTCCATATTTTCTCCTAATTCAACCTAGAAATGTATCAAACTAACACTTATACTAAATTAAGATGTTGTGTATTTAGTCTTTGTAAAATTAGGTTTTCATGATTATGTATTTATATGTATATATGGTGTTCATATGTGATTGTATGCCATGAAAGGATTTTCACAATACAAGTGTTGTAAAAACAAGTTTAAAAATCATGTTCTTCTATGTTTTCATAGTTTTAGAGTTTTATAGTTGTTCAAAAGTTTCAATTCACAAAGATATGATGAACATGATGAAATCATGTTCATAGTGTTTGATTATGAGTTATATGGTTGTTCTAGCAATTCAATCCATGTAATTTTGATGAACAAGAGGAATTGGGTTCATAATGTTTTCTATGAAATAATTTCTGAAAAATAGCTTTTTAAACTATTAAATTGATGTTTGGTTATGATTTATTATTGAAATTGATCGTGTATTGTGTTAGTATGTTAAGAATATGAGTTATCACAATTGGAATTACTTGAATTGGTTTAAAAACGAGTTCACGGTGAATAATTTCGATATGAATGTTAAAAGAAGAAGAAAGAAGAGAAATAGTGAAATTAAAGGTTATAATCTTTGATGTTTGTGTTGTTTAAATGGCTAGAAACGCGTTAGAAAACATTAGATTACGTTTCTGTAAACCTATTACACATTGGGTAGGTTGGTATGATTGTTAGAAAGGAGCTTGGAGGCCTAATTTGGCTTTCCGTAGTATTCTAGAGCTGAAATCGCGAAGTCGCAGCAGAGACCCCCGCTCCGGCGGGCCCCCCTAGTGTAAAAACCCCCGCCCCCGCGGGGGGGTATTCTGTCAAGACAAAATTTTGGAAAAAAAAAAGAAACTGATCGGACATAGTTTACTAAAATGAGTTTAACTTTTTCATACGAACTCTGATTGATGCGATTCAAGATGATTCGGAACGAGGACGAATAGGCCTACAACTTTTATTCATTAAGGTTTTCAATTTGAAGTCATTATGAAGGGTCAAAATGGTCATCTTTAGGACTGTTGTGTTTTCGAAGGCAATCGGAGGGCGTCAGACATGCACGTATGCTAGTGTAGTGCTCTTGACGATAAAAGATGTTGTTCTAAGTTATAAAATATGAATGTTAGTAAATATAATGATGCTTAACATTAATATAATGATGTATTAGATAAGTTATAGAAGCATAGTAAGCATACACAAAAGATGCAAATCGGGCGTGTGACGAATAAATGTCGAAACGCCGTGATAATTGTTAAAGAATGTAAAAAGTATTTTTAGTCAAATGAAATGGATATTATAAAGTATGAAATGGGTTTAATATAAAACCAATAATGATTCCTAGCAAAATTTGAACACTTTAATGAATTTCGAATATTACATAAGTCGAAAAGTTAACACAATCTAAATGAACATTTTGTGTTAACTAATAGGAAAGATTATGAGATGTGGAGTAGAGTTTACATTACAATTACTATGTGTTGTTATGTGACTAATAGTTGATGTGTATGATTATATAATTGTGTAGGGCACGTGAAGTGCAGATAACTGTAAGCTGTTAAACTGTTATTGGTAAACAACGATCAAGGCAAGTCTTTCGGTTCCTATTTTCTACGTGGACTTGATGAACTGTTTTAAATTGCATGATATGTTATACATGTTGAAATCATGAAATGTTAAAGTCAATATATGACTGCATTGTTTTGGCTAAGTAATGATGATTGAGTAAGGAACTCAATCTTTATATTTTCTATGTGAGTTAAAAGCATGTAAGCCATGTTACTTTAATGAGTTGTATATCGAACATGTTATTATGTGCTATGTGATGCATGAAAACTGTTAGACTTTGCTGGGCTGTCGAGCTCACTCTTGCAAATAACTACTTTTGCAGGTCAAGATTTTAAGATA
Source organism: Panax notoginseng (assembly GCA_016801055.1). NCBI lineage: Eukaryota > Viridiplantae > Streptophyta > Magnoliopsida > Apiales > Araliaceae > Panax > Panax notoginseng. Next base: position 91,712,290 of record CM029020.1, read on the forward strand.
AAGATTTGTGCTAAGTGAGTTATAGAGATTTATATTCACGAAGATTACTTATGTTTTATGAGAAATGTATTTCATAGTTTGAACGTAACATGTTGAATTGTAAGTTGAGTTATCCAATGTATATGGATATTTAGTTATGATGTAAGACTTTTTATAGTCATTTTGTTGTAACGATTCATGATATAAGATTGAATCAAAGAGGTGTAATGTAAAGGTTGCGATTCAGGGCAAGAAAGAAGGAAATGTATAAACGTTTTAAATATTCTGAAATTTTAGTGTTTTTAATATCGAATAATGATGTAAAATTTGAGTTTTAATATGTGGTTAACGACCGAAGTTGAGATTTAAATTGTATGGATTTTTGGGGTCGTTACAGTGACAACCCGAGAATTTAGAAAATTTTTAAAATTTTTATTAATTGATTTAAGGTGCAAAATTAGAACCTAGACAGAAAATAAGTGTATGCGTTTGATATTTTTGAGATGGAATTTTGAGGATTTCAAAATTTTGTGAAAGATTTAGGTGAATTATTCGGGATTAAAGGAATACGTGAATATGTTCTGTGAGTATGGTCAATTATGTGTACAGTATGTGGTTAAGGGTCAAGGGTTGACCAGATAACCGATATTTGTGTCAAACCCTAAGTATATATTAAGAACGTCAACGTTCAGTTAGAAAACCCTAGAAATGGATAACAAACCCTAGAAACAGGTTCTGAAACCCTAAGTTCAGTTCCGGGGATTTTTTAAACCCTAATATATGATTTTGACCCTAATTGCTTAATTAGCGAGTTTAATTAGGAAATACTAATCCTAATTAGCAATATTTAAATTTTGATTAAGGAATTTTAATATAATTAGAAAATTATAATTATAATTTAGAAATATTAATTATCTATTTTTGAAAACCTAATTTGGAAATTTTAGAATTTATTTTCAAAATCTAAGGGTTTTAAACCTAAACCCTAAACCCTAACTCAAACCCTAAACCCTAAGGGTTAAGGCAAATGACAAGAATGCCTTCAAAATTAAATACAAAATGTCTAAAATACCCTTTTGTTAATGATTAAGTAAAAGACTTGCCAAATCTCGTTGACTTATCCATTTAGATATTGGCATGTGCTAAATATCTTACCATATCTGCTCTTTGGTGCCACCTTGCAACACTACATTCATTGAATCCAAAAATCAAAGATAAAAGTTAAGTAAAATACTTACTTTACTTTTTATTTTGTCCAAGACTTTTCTCTCTCTAGAATTTGAGATTTGAGAGGAAATATGAGTGTTAAGTTAGGGCGAGATCAACCTTTAACTTTTCAATATCAGATCAGAGATCAGAAGTTCAAGGATCAAAGTTTTAAAGGTATAAAACCCTAATTCTAGAAATCTCATGATTTGATGTTAGATGTGGTTAATAATTGGTTAAAGTTGTGTATTAGGGTGTTAATAAGTGATCTGGGTTGTTGGATCATGGATCCATAACACTTAGATGCACAAAATTAGCATTTTAAGAAATCTGGAAAAACTGGGAAAATAAGGCCTGACAACTTAATGTCAGGGCCTCTAGATCTTAAGGTGTTTGATGTTTTTGTGTGTTTTATGTTTTAGATCTATACTATGTCATGTAGGCTTTGAACTGAAACTGGATACAGGGTCGGATCAAGCCTAGATCTTCTGATATACTCGGTCAAAACTCGTTGACCGATCACGAAAATCGATTGTGGGTAACCCAGAATTTTTCCAGAATTTCTGACAAGCTTTTGCAGGCGCTAGATCTTACTAGGTTTAAGTTGTTATGTAATTTTGTTGGTTGCATCGTGTAGACTGACATGCAGGCTCTACATCTATACATTTAGATCACTCAGATCCGTAACAGAATCATAGCTAATCGTAGTCAAACCCACGTTGACCACCAGCCGGATGAAGAAATCTGGAAAACCCAGATTTTTGAAGAACAGTTCTTGACCCCTATATTGACCGGCCCAGATCTTAAACATGTGATGTTGTTAGGTTGAGTTAGTGAGATGGTAGTGTATACTGACATGAGGACTACAATATTGAACCTTAAGATCACATAAACATGGCATGTAAATCAAATATTTAAGGCTGCATAGAAGGACCCTCAGCACTGCTTGAGTTTCTGGGCAACCCAGAAACTCAAAAAAGCAGCATTGTCAGAATATTGAGAGGCTTTGATCTTTCTGATTTCGTGTCATATGGCCATGAACTTAGTTGGTAGTTGTTGTATTACATTAGTACTATATTATTAAAATAAGAACAAGTCCAGAAACTTAAGGATCAAAAAGTTACAACCGGTCAAACTAGCATACTCGGTGTCTGACATGCATTTTATGGGCAGGCATCAAGAACACCAAGAACACCTATAGCGACGGTTCTGTCGCTCTAAGGCCTTTTAGCCACAGTTTCTAATTAATTTGTTTTCTGATTTTTCGGAAATTAATTAAAAATAGAAAAAAATAGTTTTTAATTATTAAAAATATAAAATAAATTCTGAAAAAATATTTTAAAGTCTGAAAAATAGTTTTTAATTATTTTGAGTATATTTCATAAATATTTAATATTTTTGAAATATAAAAGGTATTTATTTATTTAATTATAATATTAAATAAATTATTTAAAAATGATTTAAATACATGAAAAATAATATTATGGTAAAAGAAAATATTTTAAGTTATTTTTAGTGACTTTTAATATTTTGTGATGAATTTCACTAATTAATCAATATTAATGATAATTAGTTTATTTAATAAATATATTAAATAAATTATGGAAAAATAGAATTAATGAATTATAAATCATATAAAAATGATTTAAGGGGTATAAAAATATTTTAAGTTATAAAATATAACATTTGATATTTTACCATGAAAATATTAATATTTTACTATTAATAGCAATTATCGGATAATGAATTTAATTGTTTAAAAATCATATAAAAGGTGATTTTAATGTATTAAAAATACTTTGTGATATTATAAATATATTATAATATTATGACATGAATTTTATTAATATTTAATAATAAATAAATATTAATAATAATAGAATATTGGGGTATTTAATTCATTTAAATGCGAGTTAATGACTGAAAAATAATGATAAATAGTAATAATTACATGAAAAATTATTACGAGCTTAGGAAAAATTATTTTGACTGATATTATAATTATCTGAGTCAATTGTTAAGTGTTTAGGTAGAGTTTAATTGAACTTAGACTCGATAAAAGTCCGACTAGACCGTCGGGATGTCAGATTGTGTCGGGTTCAACTCAGACTGCAAAAGTTTGACTTGATATTAAGTTTTATGTGTATTATAGACTGATAGGGTTATGTGTTATGTGTTTAGATTATTCTATGTATATATATATACATATATATAGTAATATTATACTGTGATGATATTATTCTAATTTGTATATCGATATTATTTATATATTAGGTGTTCGACCAGATAAATCTTATTAAATTGCGTAGCGGTAATCAACGGTTCAGGCAAGATTGTTTTTACTTAACTCTACTAAGAGTTGTTTCATTCGGATAAGCTTATGGTTAATCATTGCTGGTTGCCATGAATTATATTCTTTACATATTACATGTATAAGTCAGGTGTGACGCCCCCAAAATAGGTCCATTCCACCCAACCCATTCTGAGTCGTCAAATATATGGTACAGAAATAACTACAACTTTATTATTACAATTATCGTACAAAATACGACAACACATATACTGTGAGTTTAAATACAAATATTGTCATCTAGACAGTATTCATACTCAATTAAGTCATCATTATACTTATTGATACACTATTTTACAAAATAGTGAGGACTACAAAAATAACTGTCTTGAACCATCATTCCACACCCTGACTAGTACTCGCTACATTCTCGCCTCCTGAGAAGAAAAATGGAACAACAAGGAAAAGGGTGAGCTCAACTAGCCCAGTAAAGAATATTATGACTAAGATAATATACAACAAATTATCGTTTGTCTTCAACAGGGAAAAATTTAATTGAATACAATAGACAACAAGTTTTAAATCAATATTCGCAGCGGAAAATAATAATTCATAGAAGAGTTACGTAGAGAATGAAATCTTCGATTATCTATGAATTTAAAAGCCCATCATCAATATTTTATCCCTGTAACATCAATCAATAAATATCTTGAATCAAATAGTCATCTTTGCACTACAGGCCAAAGATATTCATTTGTATCACCAGTCGATCATGTTCATCTCAACACATGTTCATCTTTGCACTACGGGCCAAAGATATTCATCAGAAATCATCAATCTTTGCACTACAGGCCAAAGATATTCATCATAAAATCATCAATCTTTGCACTACAGGCCAAAGATATTCAGTAACATCATCATTTAGGACTGAGGATGATGAAAAATATGTTAGAAAAAACGAATCCAGTGAAACAAAAGAGTAAATATTAAGGATTCGTATTTCAGCTATTCCATGTCCAAAAATACCTCATAAATAATCATAGTGGAGTAAAATTCAAGAATGATCAAAACATGGATACAATCAAAACTAGTATCCAGAATAGATATTTTGGACGAAAAGAAGAAAATTTCATTTTTCGGTGAATAGTAACTCGTGAATAGTAACTCATGAATAGTAACTCGTGAATAGTAACTCATGAATAGTAACCCCGACATAAAAAAGTTCCAAATTTGATAAAAATTTCAGATCAATACTCCGACATAATGATATTGAAGAAAATAATATCATTTAAGAAGAAATAACATCCCTTACCTCGGAAATACGGTACTTCTAACTGGAATACTAGATATAGTGCTGAAGGAAACTTGCACCGTATAGCAACACTCAAAGTATCAAATACTCACAAAAATACGCTCGATATAGAGAGAGAAAGAGAGAGAAACTTGTGTTTCTGGTGTAATTTTCAATTCTAACCTAAGCACCCTATTTATAGGAAAATGCTTAGAACACCAAAGTAGAAAATTGAATATAATAATATTATATTTACAAAATTGTCAAGCCCACCTAAGAAATCTGATTTCAGATCATGTATAACACATGTGAGCCACTCAATTCCAACAAAAAATGTTTTTCTCAAAAAAAACATTTTAAACTCCAAAAATCAATTATTTCGGAACTTCGGAACTTCAATAATTCATAATAAATAGCCCTTTTATCAGAAAATTCGAATCTCGCGAGTTTTTATAGGAAATTCAATTCTCTACAACTTTGCAGAAGAAAGTTTTTTCAAATTCCAAACAGAAATTGACCGAAATTCACAAACGGACGATTTTACAGTCAATAATAAATTTTCGGTCAAGAATTATGTCCACCAACACACAAAACATGTGTTAATCATTTAATGTCACAAAAATACTCTTCCTCCTCATATACTCATATATCCCACAGTCATTGTAAAAATATCACCATCAATATATTATTAAAATAATATATTTAAATGAATTATTTTATCAGAAAAAGATAAAATATTAATTTTCAACAATTGTCACATTAAAATTTTTCTCTATCTATATCCACATAAAATCACTATTTTTCTCATCATATAAATCAATAATTAATTATACACAAATAGTATTACAGAATCACAGTACTGGCAACCAGGCCGTTCCCAGGAAAGAGGGGGCTTTCCAATAAGGATCTCTCCTTACTGGCGCGTAATTAGATGACCAAACCTCTCCTTAGACAGAACTTTCTAGACATTACCAATAATGTTATCTAATAATATTATTCAGATAATATAAATTATTATTCCGATAATAGAAAATACTGTGTAGTGACAATTATTAAAACAACAGTAATATAAAATATCAACGCAACAATTATTGAATCAATAAAATATAATATTAAACAGTAATTACTGTAACAATTATTGAGTAGTGCCTTCTTACGTAAGAATCAATAATTGGTGCAATACCGTGTGCTACTATGTAACAACGCGTATTACCGTGTTTTAACCACCGGGTATTCCAACAGTATTAACGGTAACAACTACGCCGTTATTTATAAACAACTTGTTTTTGTCATTTTCTTCATCCAATCGCTTTCCGTTATGGGGCCCACAAAAGACTGCGCCGTCGTACGAATATTCTCCGACAGTAAGAATATTCCACGACCAAGCGAATATTCCCCGACAACAATGAATATTTTATAACCACTTGCTTATTTAAAATATTTGTGCATTTCACCCATAACTAACCACATTAATCAAATCAACCCTTACTATTTCAAAATAATAAATAGAGGAAATTAAATTTCATTTATTAATAATTTGGGGTCTTACAACCTCCCCTCCTTATGAAATTTCGTCCTCGAAATTGACATACGTACCTGGTGTTTCGAAAAGATGAGGATACCTCGCTTTCATTTCTGTTTCCAACTCCCAGGTCATTTCCTCAATAGCATGGTTTCTCCACAAAACTTTAACTTGTGGTAAGACCTTCGTGCGTAGGACATGTTCCTTCCTATCCAAGATCTTGACAGGTGCCTCTTCGTACGTTAAGTCTTCAGCTATCTCGTTTGGTTTTAACTCAATAACGTGGTTCGGGTCGTCCACATATTTACGTAACATCGATACGCAAATAACGTTATGAACACGTGACATACTTAGCGTTAAGGCGAGTCTATAGGCCACAGTTCCTACTCGATCGAGGATTTCAAATAAATTAAAGGCTTGAGCTTTCTTCTCTTCATCGACTCTTACTTCTAGAATAACACATTCTTGCACCTTCTTCTTTATATTCATCAGCTCCAGGTCTGTAGCTTGAGTGGCTTTAACGTTATCGATTAAAGTCGATTTTATTCGTATATCATCATGTGGGTCCCTAGAGTCATTAACTCTATCTCTATCATTTATATATTATACAAAATAAGTCTTTGTGTTCAACAATATCGCACTCGTACTCGCATACGATCTTCTACTCAATGCGTCAGCTACCGCTTTCACATTTTCAGGATGGTATTGGATGGTATGATCAAAATCTTTCAACAGCTCGAGCCAACGTCGGTGTCGCATGTTGAATTCTTGGAAGCTCTTCTCGCATTCCTCGGTCCATTCGAAGTTTGTATCTTTTCGAGTCAGTTGAGTTAACGGAGTAGCGATTCGAGAAATCCTTCCACGAATCTCCGATAGTAACCAGCTAAGCCTAGAAAGCTACGTATTTCGATTACTGACTTAGGTTGCTCTCAACTGTGACTCATATCCCAATCTTGGATAGCACGTCACAATGACACCTATCAGTTTACTACCACACGAATATGGTATCCCCTACGGAGAGTCTGGCTTCAGTGCATTCCACAAAGGAAGTCACCAGATAGAGGCTCGGGTATAAACTTCTACAGTTGGGGTTTTAACTCCTGAAGTTAAATAGGAGCCATTCGATATGAGATTTTAGAAGTGAGTTTTGTACCAGATTCAAAAATGATACAAAATTCAATATCACACGTAGGCCAAGAGATTCTTCAGGAAATAAGTCAGGGATTTACTAACAATAGAAATATCATTCAAATCTGACGTATTTTGTTCAAGTCCATAACATAGCTAAGAAAGCTTGACATCCGTTTTTCAATAAACGAATGACTTTACGGCTTGATATGAAAGAGTTTGACTTCAATGGTTTGGTTGCTTGAATTTGAATAACAGGTTGCTTAAGAATATGAAGACTAACAACCTTACGAAAGCAATCAATTTTGGCATGATGAGTAGTTAACCAATCAATTTCTAAAATCACATCAAAAGCAAGTATCTTTAAAGAGATAAGGTCAACAGGTAATGTGATGGTGCCAACTTGGATCAAACAAGATTTATAAACAATGGATGTGATGAAAATTTCTCCTAACAGAGTTTCAACAGATAAGTCAAAGTTTAATTTCTCCGGAGTCAAGTTTAAACGTTGAACGCAAGCAAGAGATAAATGAATGGGTAGAACCGGTATCTAATAAGAAATAGACTTCGCAAAAATTTATAATTAACTAACCCGTGCTAACTTCGTTCGGGTTCCTCGCATTCTGACCAGTCACGAAAAACGCTCTTCCAGGAACCGTTGACTTTGACTTTTCTGGGATAACTTTTTGAGTCACCACCCCCGTTGGACTTGGTTTCGCTACAGTGCAATCTCGAGCGATATGTCCTTCCTTTCCACAGTTATAACATACCTTAAACTGTTGTGGACAGTTTGGGATGATATGTCCTTCTTTTCCACATTTATAGCATATGACCGATGGTCGTTCTCCTCCCTTGGAACCAGTTGCTGCTGGTGCTGACGTCTTCGTATTGTCATTGTTGAATCTCCTCTTTTTAAAATCTCCTCCCGACTCGCTTCTTCTATATTCATGGCCACGATTACCACCAGAGTGGTTGCCGTTCTTGTCCGTATTCTTCTTTCTCCACTGGTTATCGTTGTTCTGATGACTGCTGTCACCGGTATAATCCTGGTTGTGGTCTCTCGATTGACCATACTAGCTATCTCGCTCTAATAATTGAGCCCTGTTGACAACATCTGAATAGAGAGAAAATTTATGAGAAATGAGATATTGACGTATGCCGGGTTTCAAACATCTCAGAAACATCCGCGTCATACGATTTACGATTTAGTTCGGCATACCATCCTCAAACGGACGGACAATCAGAGAGGACTATTCAAACTCTTGAAGATCTATTAAGACTTTGTGTCCTAGAATTCAAAGGGAGTTGGGATAAGTACCTACCATTGGTGGAATTCTCTTACAATAACAGTTATCAGGCAAGTATAGGTGTGGCCCCATTTGAAGCATTATATGGACGAAAGTGTCGCTCTCCAGTATGCTGGGACGAGGTGGGTGAAGCAACATTATTGGGACCAGAGTTGGTACGCATGACTACAGAGAAGATCCAAACGATTCGACAACGTATACAAACGGCACAGGATCGACAAAAGAGTTATGCGGATCTTCATCGAAAGGACGTGGAATTTGACATTGGGGATCATGTATTGTTGCGTGTGGCTCCATGGAAAGAAGTTACAAGATTTGGAAAGAGAGAAAAGCTCAATCCACGATTTATTGGTCCATTTCAGATTCTTGACCGAGTAGGAAATGTGGCCTATAGACTCGCGTTACCTCCAAGTATGTCTCGTGTTCATAATGTTTTTCATATATCTGTGTTACGTAAATATGTGAAAGACCCAGACCACGTTATTGAGTTAGAACCGGACGAGATAGCTGAAGACTTAACGTACGAAGAGGTACCTGTCAAGATCTTGGATAGAAAGGAGCATGTCCTACGCACGAAGGTCATACCACAAGTTAAAGTTTTGTGGAGAAACCATGCTATTGAGGAAATGACCTGGGAGTTGGAAACGGAAATGAAAGCGAGGTATCCTCATCTTTTCGAAACACCAGGTACGTACGTCAATTTCGAGGATGAAATTTCATAAGAAGGGGAGGTTGTAAGACCCCAAATTATTAATAAATAAAATTTAAATTCCCTCTATTTATTATTTTGAAATAGTAAGTGTTAAATTGATTAATGAGGTTAGTTATGGGTAAAATGCGCAAATATTTCAAATAAGCAGGTGGTTATAAAATATTCATTGTTGTCGGAGAATATTCGTTTGGTCGTGGAATATTCTTCCTGTCGGGGAATATTCGTACGACGGCGCAGTCTTTTGTAGGCCCCATAACGGAAAGCGATTGGATGAAGAAAATGACAAGTATATGTTGTTTATTAATAACGGCGTAGTTGTTACCGTTAATACTGTTGGAATACCCGGTGGTTAAAACACAGTAATACGTGTTGTTACACAGTAGCACACTGTATTGCACCAATTATTGATTCTTACGTAAGAAGGCACTACTCAATAATGGTTACAGTAATTACTGTTCAGTATTTTATTTTATTGATTCAATAATTGCTGCGTTGATATTTTATATTACTGTTGTTTCAATAATTGTCACTACACAATATTTTCCATTATCAGATCAATAATTCATATTATTTGAATAATATTATTAGATAACATTATTGGCAATGTTTAAAAAGTTCTGTCTAAGGAGAGGTTTGGTCATCTAATTGCGCACCAGTAAGGAGAAATCCTTATTGGAAAGCCTCATCTTTCCTGGGAACGGCCTAATTGTCATAAATGTGATTCTGTAATATTATTTGTGAATAATTAATTATTGATTCATATGATAAGGAAATATTTATTTTTTTGTGGATATAAATGAGGGATATATTTTTGTGGTTAAAAATGAAGGAGTTAATGTTGAGGTTTTTATCAGTATTTTTGTCGGAATGGAGGTATTAAAAATCAGGGTTTTTGAGATATTTTGCGGGGGTTATAATTTTTAATCCGACCGTTGGATCGCGGTAATTTTTGGATATGTTATACATATATAAGTTGAGTATATGTCCACAAATTTTGAACCGTTAAAAATGAATGTATGATTTATTATGAATTTTACGAGATGACTGGTTCAGAAATTGTTGAATTTTCGGAGTTAATCATTTTGGTAGAAAATTCTAGAATTGGTGGGCCCCACTCTTGGTTGGTGAAGAAATGTGCTGAGATTTTTATTCAAATGTGGTGGGTGGGAATAGTAGCAGGTAAAGCCATCAGGTTGCAGGTTAAGTCTGCTTCGGCGTGCTAACATTTTCCTATAAATAGAGGGCTAAGTTAGAATTGAAAATCACACCAGAAACAAGTTTTCTCTCTTTCTCTCTCTAGATTATTGAGTGTATTTTATGAGTATTTAGATACTTTGAGAGTTTCTATTCATCAGAGCAAGTGTCTTTCAGCCTTATACCGGTATTCCGACCAGAAGTACTGTCTTTACGAGGTAAGGGATATTATTTTATTCAAAAATGATATTATTTCTTTAATATCATTATGCCGAAATATTGGTTGGAAATTTTTATCAAATTTGGAACTTTTCACGTCGGGGTTACTATTCATGAGTTACTATTCACGAGTTACTATTCACGAGTTACTATTCACCGAAAAATAAAATTTTCTTCTTTTCGTCCAAAATATCTATTCTGGGTACTAGCTTTGATTGTATCCATGTTTTGATCATTCTTGAATTCTAATTCACTATGAATAATTATAAGGTATTTTTGGACATGGATAAATCGAAATACGAATCCTTAATATTTGTTATTTTGTTTCACTGGATTCGTTTTTTTTTTTTAGATATTTTTCATCATCCTCAGTCCTAAATGATGATATTACTGAATATCTTTGGCCCGTAGTGCAAAGATGAATGATTAACTGATGAATATCTTTGGCCCGTAGTGCAAAGATGAACAGGTGTTGAGATGAACATGACCGACTGGTGATACAAATAAATATCTTTGGCCTGTAGTGCAAAGATGAATATTTGATTAAAGATGGTTATTGATTGTTGTTATAGGGATAAAATATTGATGATGGACTTTTAAATCTTAGAAGATAGTAGAACTCATTCTCTACTTGACTCTTCTAATGGTTTGTTGTTTCCGCTGCAGTTATTGATTTAAAACTTGTTGTCTATTGTATTCTATTAGATTTTTCCCTGTTGAAGACTAACGATAATTTGTTCTGTATTATCTTAGTCATAATGTTCTTTACTGGGCTAGTTGAGCTCACCCTTTTTTTTTTATTCCATTTTTCTCAGGAGGCGAGAATGTAGCGAGTACTAGTCGGGGTATGGAATGATGGTTCTAGAAGTTACTTTAGTAGTCCTCACCATTTTTGTGAAATAATGTATCAATAATTGTAATGAGGACTTATTTGAGTGTGGATATTGTCTAAATGACAATATTTGTATTTAAACTCACAGTTCTTGTGTTGTAATAATAAAGATGTAGTTATTTCTGTACCATGTATTTTGGCGACTCAGAATGGGTGTTGTATACCTATTTTGGGGGCGTCACAGTTGGTATTAGAGCTTAGGGATATGATCTCTGGCGGAGATCGGGGAATAGAACTAGGAGGGGAGAGACGAATAAATCCTTCGCTAGTGTGTCCTACCTAAGCTTATTTATTGGTCAGTCATAATATAGGGGTATTATGTGATTTGTTAATTTATTTAATTAACCCTTGTTCTATGGCAGTATTTGAGAATGTCGACTGAGAATGTTAACAGTGGAGTAAATGAGACCGTGGAGACACCGGTGCTTACCAACGAGGAGAACGTACAACAGGCTGGCAATGTTCCTCCTGTGAACAACACCAATAAGCAGATGATGAATGATGGAATGTTTAGAAGTTTTTTGCAATTCATGCAAAACCAGACGAGGGAGACTCGTGTTCAAAATACAGGAGGAAATGATAGCAATTCACGGTTTGTCACAGCCAAACAGTTCAAAGAATTGGGACCACCAGAATTTAAGGGAAAGCCGGATCCGATCATGGCGGAAACGTGGGTCAAGCAAATTACCAAGATATTCGATGTCTTGGGATGCACAGAGGAACAGAAGGTTCCATTCGCCACCTTTATGTTCTGTGGCGAGGCAGATTACTGGTGGGAGTCTGTGAAGCGTACCCATCCAACCGCACTCAGCATGTCTTGGGAGACATTTCAGAAACTGTTCAATGACAAGTACTTTCCTGAAAGTATTCGTCATATGAAGGAGGTAGAGTTTATTAGACTGGAGCAGAATAACATGACGGTGTCTCAGTACGAGGCGAGATTTGCAGAGTTGTCCAGGTTTGCACCTCATTTGGTGGAGAATGAGGAACGTATGACGAGGATGTTTTTGAGAGGTTTGAAACCCGGCATACGTCAATATCTCATTTCTCATAAATTTTCTCTCTATTCAGATGTTGTCAATAGGGCTCAATTATTAGAGCGAGATAATGAGTACGGTCAACTGAGGGACCACAACCAGGATCATATCGGTGACAGCAGTCATCAGAACAATGATAATCAGCGGAGAAAGAAAAATACAGACAAGAACGGCAACCACTCTGGTGGTAATCGTGGCTATGAAAATAGAAGAAGCGAGTCGGGAGGATATTTTAAAAAGAGGAGATTCAACAATGACAATACGAAGACGTCAGCACCAGTAGCAACTGGTTCCAAGGGAGGAGAACGACCACCGATTATATGCTATAAGTGCGGAAAAGAAGGACATATCAGCCTAAACTGCCCACAACAGTTTAAGGTATGTTATAATTGTGGAAAGGAAGGACATATCGCTCGAGATTGCACTATAGCAAAACCAAGTCCAGCGGGGATGGTGACTCAAAAAGCTGTCCCAGAAAAGATCAAGTCAACGGTTCCTGGAAGAGCGCTTGTCGTGACTGGTCAACATGCGAGGAACCCAAACGAGGTGATCACGGGTAAGCTAATCATAAATTCATGCGAAGTTTATACCTTATTAGATACCGGTTCTACCCATTCTTTTATCTCTCCTGCTTGTGCTCAACGTTTAAACTTGACTCCGGAGAAGTTAGACTTTGATTTATCTGTGGAGACTCCGTTAGGAGAAACTTTCATCACATCTACTGTTTATAAATCTTGTGTGATCCAAGTTGGCACCATCACCTTACCTGTTGACCTTATCTCTTTAAAGATACATGCTTTTGATGTAATTTTAGGGATTGATTGGCTAACTACTCATCATGCCAAAATTGATTGTTTTCGTAAGGTTGTTAGTTTTCATATTCCTAACCAACCTGTTGTACGAATTCAAACAACTAAGCCATTAAAATCAATCACTGTTATATCAAGCCATAAAGCCATTCGTTTATTAAAAAATGGATATCAAGCTTTCTTAGCCCATGTTATGGATTTGAATAAAGACACGTCAAATTTGAATAATATTCCTGTTGTTATTGATTTTCCTGACGTATTTCCTGAAGAACTTCCCGCTCTACCCCCGGAACGAGAAATTGAATTCTTTATTGATCTTGAACCTGGTACAAAGCCCATTTCTAAAACCCCATATCGAATGGCTCCTATTGAACTTCAGGAGTTAAAGGTCCAACTACAAGAGTTGTTGGACATCCGTTTCATTCGTCCTAGTACATCTCCTTGGGGTGCTCCTGTTTTATTTGTAAAGAAGAATGACGGGAGTATGCGACTTTGTATTGATTACCGGGAATTAAACCATGTCACTATTAAGAATAGGTATCAGCTACCTCGTATTGATGACCTGTTTGACAGTTACAAGGAGCACAATTCTTTTCAAAGATCGATCTTCGTTCTGGATATCATCAGCTGAAGGTTAAAACTGAGGATATTCCAAAGACTGCCTTCAGAACTCGGTACGGGCATTATGAGTTCCTAGTCATGTCTTTTGGATTGACTAATGCTCCTGCGGCTTTCATGGATATGATGAACCGAGTATTCAAGGATTATTTGGATCAGTTCGTTGTTGTCTTTATTGATGACATCCTCATATATTCCAAAAGTCGTGAAGATCATGAGCATCATTTGAAGCTGGTACTCCAAAAGCTGCGTAAAAATAAGTTATATGCTAAGTTGAAGAAATGCGAGTTCTGGCTTGAGGAAGTAGCTTTCCTAGGGCACGTGGTGTCAAAACATGGAGTATCTATTGACCCGGCGAAGATTGAAGCAATACAAAGTTGGGAGCAACTAAAGACGGTGACCGAAGTACGTAGCTTTTTGGGTTTAGCTGGTTATTATCGGAGATTCGTGGAAGGGTTTTCTCGAATCGCTACCCCGTTAACTCAGCTGACTCGGAAAGATATCAAATTCGTATGGAGCGAGGAATGCGAGAAGAGTTTTCAAGAGTTTAAGAGGAGACTCATTTCGGCACCTGTTCTGACAATACCATCTGGTTCGGATGGATTTGTTATCTACAGTGATGCTTCAGGCAAAGGGTTAGGATGTGTTCTCATGCAACATGGGAAAGTCATAGCCTATGCCTCGCGACAACTCAAAGAATATGAGAGGAATTATCCTACTCATGATTTGGAGTTGGCAGCAGTAGTTTTCGCGTTGAAGATCTGGAGACACTACCTGTATGGGGAGAAAGTGGAGATCTATACAGATCATAAAAGCCTCAAATATTTTTTCACCCAAAAGGAACTCAACATGCGGCAGCGACGTTGGCTCGAGCTGTTGAAAGATTACGATCATACCATCCAATATCATCCTGGAAAAGCAAACGTAGTAGCTGACGCATTGAGTAGAAGATCATATGCGGGTACGAGTGCAATGTTGTTAACACAATGGCCCATTTTGTATGACTTGCAAAGGATGGGGATAGAGATGAAGGCTCCAAGTACCCACATGATGATATCAAATATACGAGTAGAACCGACTTTAATCGATAAAGTTAAAGCTGCTCAAGCTACGGACATAGAGCTGATGCGTATGAAGAAGAAAGTACAAGAAGGTTCTATTCCAAAAGCAAGAATCGATGAAGAAGGAATACTTCGAGTCCACTCCAGACTTTGTGTTCCTAACAATTCTGATTTGAAGTACAAGATCATAATGGAAGCACACAATACACCATTTGCAATCCATCCTGGAAGTACCAAAATGTATCGTGATCTTCGACATACATTTTGGTGGAATAATATGAAGAGAGAGATTGCAAAGTTTATCTCGAGGTGTTTAACTTGTCAACGTGTAAAGGCGGAACATCAAGTGCCAAAGGGTCCATTGCAACCACTTGAGATTCCGAATAGAAGTGGGAACACATTACCATGGATTTCGTTACGGGTCTTCCCACGGTTTCTCAAGGCATAAATGCTATTTGGGTTATTGTTGATAGATTAACCAAGTCTGCTCATTTCTTGCCGATACGGGAGACTTATTCCCTTGAACGTCTTGCTCGTATATACGTAGATGAGATTGTGAGACTGCATGGCATGCCAGTATCCATAGTTTCGGATCGTGACCCAAGATTCACTTCAAGATTTTGGGTTAGCTTGCAAAAAGCTATGGGCACAGATTTACGATTTAGTTCGGCATACCATCCTCAAACGGACGGACAATCAGAGAGGACTATTCAAACTCTTGAAGATCTATTAAGACTTTGTGTCCTAGATTTCAAAGGGAGTTGGGATAAGTACCTACCATTGGTGGAATTCTCTTACAATAACAGTTATCAGGCAAGTATAGGTGTGGCCCCATTTGAAGCATTATATGGACGAAAGTGTCGCTCTCCAGTATGCTGGGACGAGGTGGGTGAAGCAACATTGTTGGGACCAGAGTTGGTACGCATGACTACAGAGAAGATCCAAACGATTCGACAACGTATACAAACGGCACAGGATCGACAAAAGAGTTATGCGGATCTTCATCGAAAGGACGTGAAATTTGACATTGGGGATCATGTATTGTTGCGTGTGGCTCCATGGAAAGGAGTTACAAGATTTGGGAAGAGAGAAAAGCTCAATCCACGATTTATTGGTCCATTTCAGATTCTTGACCGAGTAGGAAATGTGGCCTATAGACTCGCGTTACCTCCAAGTATGTCTCGTGTTCATAATGTTTTTCATATATCTGTGTTACGTAAATATGTGAAAGACCCAGACCACGTTATTGAGTTAGAACCGGACGAGATAGCTGAAGACTTAACGTACGAAGAGGTACCTGTCAAGATCTTGGATAGAAAGGAGCATGTCCTACGCACGAAGGTCATACCACAAGTTAAAGTTTTGTGGAGAAACCATGCTATTGAGGAAATGACCTGGGAGTTGGAAACGGAAATGAAAGCGAGGTATCCTCATCTTTTCGAAACACCAGGTACGTACGTCAATTTCGAGGATGAAATTTCATAAGAAGGGGAGGTTGTAAGACCCCAAATTATTAATAAATAAAATTTAAATTCCCTCTATTTATTATTTTGAAATAGTAAGTGTTAAATTGATTAATGAGGTTAGTTATGGGTAAAATGCGCAAATATTTCAAATAAGCAGGTGGTTATAAAATATTCATTGTTGTCGGAGAATATTCGTTTGGTCGTGGAATATTCTTCCTGTCGGGGAATATTCGTACGACGGCGCAGTCTTTTGTGGGCCCCATAACGGAAAGCGATTGGATGAAGAAAACGACAAGTATATGTTGTTTATTAATAACGGCGTAGTTGTTACCGTTAATACTGTTGGAATACCCGGTGGTTAAAACACAGTAATACGCGTTGTTACACAGTAGCACACTGTATTGCACCAATTATTGATTCTTACGTAAGAAGGCACTACTCAATAATGGTTACAGTAATTACTGTTCAGTATTTTATTTTATTGATTCAATAATTGCTGCGTTGATATTTTATATTACTGTTGTTTCAATAATTGTCACTACATAGTATTTCTCATTATCAGATCAATAATTCATATTATTTGTAAGACCCCGAATTTTATGAAATAAAAGTATTCAATTTTTCTTATAATTACTATTCAGTAAATGGTTAAATTGATAAAAGTTTAAAGTTATGAGTGAAATATGATTTTTTTCAAAATAAACAAGTGGTTATAAAATAATCATTGTTGTCGGGGAATATTCGTTTGGTCGTGGAATATTCTTTCTGTCGGGGAATATTCGTACGACGGCGCAGCCATTTGTGGGCCCCATAACAGAATAACTGTCGGGTGAAGAAAACGACAAATTTGAGTTTTTACAAATAACGGCGTAGTTGTTACCGTTAACACTGTTGGAATACCCGGTGGTTAAAATACAGTAATACGCGTTATTGCACAGTAGCACACGGTATTGCATAGTATTTTTGAAATTATTGATTCTTACGTAAGAAGGCAATACTCAATAATTGTTACAGTAATTACTGTTCAATATTTTATTTTATTGATTCAATAATTGCTACGTTGAAATTTTATATTATTGTTGTTCAATAATTGTTGCTGCACAGTATTTCCCATTATCAGATCAATAATTCATATTATTTGAATAGTATTATTAGATAGCATTATTGGCAATGTCTAGAAAGTTCTGTCTAAAGAGAGGTTTGGTCATCTAATTGCGCGCCAGTAAGGAGAAATCCTTATTGGAAAGCCCCCTCTTTCCTGGGGACGGCCTGGTTGTCATAAATGTGATTCTGTAATATTATTTGTGAATAATTAATTATTGATTCATATGATAAGGAAATATTTATTTTATGTGGATATAAATGAGGGATATATTTTTGTGGTTAAAAATGAAGGAGTTAATGTTGAGGTTTTTATCAGTATTTTTGTCGGAATGGAGGTATTAAAAATCAGGGTTTTTGAGATATTTTGCGAAGGTTATAATTTTTAATCCGACCGTTGGATCGTGGTAATTTTTGGATATGTTATACATATATAAGTTGAGTATATGTCCACAAATTTTGAACCGTTAAAAATGAACGTATGATTTGTTATGAATTTTACAAGATGACTGGTTCAGAAATTGTTGAATTTTCGGAGTTTATCATTTTGGTAGAAAATTCTAGAATTGGTGGGCCCCACTTATGGTTGGTGAAGAAATGTGCTGAATTATATTTCAAATGTGGTGGGTGGGAATAGTAGCAGGTAAAGCCATCAGGTTGCAGGTCAAACCTACCAAAATTTTCCTATAAATAGAGGGCTAAGTTAGAATTGAAAATCACACCAGAAACATAAGTTTTCTCTCTTTCTCTCTCTATATTATGAAGCATATTTTGTGAGTATTTAGATACTTGTGAGTTTCTATTCATCAGTGCAAGTTTCCTTCAGCCTTATACCGATCAGAAGTACTGCTCTTTTGAGGTAAGGGATAGTAAGGGATAGTAAGGGATAGTAAGGGATTTTAAGGGTTGTTATGATTTTCAGTTTCGTAATTTTTCTGATCTTCAAAAATTCTGGAAAAATTTAAAATGATATTTTGATGAGTTTTCTTGATTGTGTCCAAAAATGGTGATTTTTGGATGTATAGATTGAGAGTTATGAATTTTATGAGAAAAGACTATTTTAAAAGTAACAGCTTATAATTTCTTATCGTTAACTCCAAAATTGATGAAATTTTTATTGGGAGTACATGTATATGATAGAAGTATACTCTGTAAATTTTAGAATTTTTGGACAAAAGTACAATTTTTGATAAATGTCTAAATATTCGGCTATTTTGGCCATATGAAAAATAGTAAATGACTTTTAAAAATTCTGAGAAAAATATATGTTCACTATGGGACTATATTATGCTAAATTCCAGAAAAGAAATATTTTTGGAACTGATTTGGTATTTTTCATGAAAATGGTCTAGTTATGAGTAAATGAATTAAATATGTTTTGTGAAGAAAGAAAATTGGAAAATAGGATTTTATGGCTTGAGAATCCTATATGAGGTATATGCAGATTTTTGATGAGGGTTTTGGTTATTGATGATGAAATTGTAAGAGTTGGCATTTTATGATGATTAAATGCATTAATTAGTAAAGTGTAAACAATTAAAATAAATTGTTTATAAATTTAAGTAATGTTATTCTTTCAATATCATTATACCAAAATATTGGTATGAATTTTATTGTAGAATTTCTATCTTTTGTGTCGGGGTTACTATTCATGAGTTACGAATATTACTCTTGAGATTAAAACTATATGTTGATCATATTATTTTTATCATCATATATAACATTTTTATAACCCTGATGTTGAAATTCTCTTTCACTGGAGTGTAAAGATGGGTAGATTATTGGTATGATCATGACTAGGGTTCTCTTTGGCCTGTAGTGCAAAGTTGAATTGTGACTGGTATGATCATGACCATTGAATTTATAATTGAATATCTTAAGCTTAAGTGCAAAGGTGAATTGATCAACATGGTTATAATTATTGTTTATATAAATTCTGAAATGATTATATATTTCTTTGAGATATGAATATATTTGGCCTGTAGTGCAAATATGAATTGTTGATGAATATCTTTGGCATGTAGTGCAAAGATGGCCTGTTGATGAATATCTTTGGCCTGTAGTGCAAAGATGGACTGTTGTTGAATATCTTTGGCCCGTAGTGCAAAGATGGTTTGTTGATGAATATCTTTGGCCTGTAGTGCAAAGATGAACTGTTATTGAATATCTTTGGCCCGTAGTGCAAAGATGGTTTGTTGATGAATATCTTTGGCCCGTAGTGCAAAGATGGATTTGTTAGTATGATTATAAACAGGAACTGTGATTTGGTATAACCATGATCTTTGATGTTTCAGGTAAAGACAGGTGATGAAAATATTCTTCGTCCTGGGTGCGAAGAAAAATTTATAGTCACAATTATGATTATGAGTTATTCATATGATTGTGGAAAGGAACTGTTGAGTGATGTTACATGGATAAAACATTGTTGGTGGATTTTTAACATGGAGAAGATAATAGACTTTATAGTCTATTTGACTCTTCTAATGGATTGCTCGTTCCGCTGCAACTATGGTTGAAATTTTTATCATTTACCATATGTTCTAAATCTCTGATTTATTGTTGATGAAGGCTATTGATAATTGAATTATCTTTAGTCATGATATTCTTTACTGAGCTAGTTGTGCTCACCCTTTTGCTTCACAATTCCTTTCAGGTAATAAGAGTGTAGCTGGGTCGAGCGAGGGTAACGGGGAATAGAACGGTGGTCTCTAGCTGTGGATGTTCTCCCGAAGCAGTATAGAAAATTTATTTAGTAGTTATATTTGGTGAATCCAATAGGGTAAGGTGAACCCAACGTTGGAAGGGTGGTTTGCCACTATCATACAAGATGTCTAACGACATACAACCTCGTGTCATCATAAGACAGGGATGTGCTCATCCACTTGCTGAGTATATATACGAGCACTACCTATATAATCTTGGTGTTTGTTTGAAGTATAATTCTCAATTAGAGACAGTGGAGATAATGATAAGTCAAGAGAAGACTCACCATTGGGAAGAATATGATAGTAATCTTCTCGTTTTTCTTTGGGGTCTATTGGGTCAACCAAGGATAATTCTGTGGCCATATGATATCTATCATAACCTAGACGCGTGGCCTCCCATGTACGAAGGTTTCCTTGAGCACTTCCCAAAGATTCTAATTTCTAAAACAGTTTTTGACTATACCTTTATGTAAGGTGTTTTGTGAGGTGATGTCCACGATGGTGAACATGAGTCACATTTGGTATATATTTGTATCCAAACTCACAGCATATGTGTTGTTGTATTTTGCACGACAATTGTTGTAATAAAGTTGTAGTTGTTTTCTGTACCATGTATTTGACGACTCAGAATGGGTTGGATGGAATGGACCTATTTTGGGGTCGTCACAGGTATCAGAGCTTAGGGATATGATCTCTGGCGGAGATCGGGAAATATAACTAGGAGGGGAGAGATGAGTAAATCCTTCGCTAGTGTGTCCTACCTAAGCTTATTTGTTGGTCAGTCATAATATCGGGATATTATGTGATATGTTAATTTGTTCAATTAACCCTTGTTTTGAAGCTGTATTCTAGAATGATATCTGAAATACAGGAGATGAGCAATGGAGAAATCATGATGATAGGAAAGATGGAATCTGAAATGAAAGCAAGGTATTCTCAACTCTTTGAAATACCAGGTACGTAAATTTCGGGGACGAAATTTCATAAGGAGGGGAGATTGTAAGACCCCGAATTTTATGAAATAAAAGTATTCAATTTTTCTTATAATTACTATTCAGTAAATGGTTAAATTGATAAAAGTTTAAAGTTATGAGTGAAATATGATTTTTTTTTCAAAATAAGCAAGTGGTTATAAAATAATCATTGTTGTCGGGGAATATTCGTTTGGTCGTGGAATATTCTTTCTGTCGGGGAATATTCGTACGACGGCGCAGCCATTTGTGGGCCCCATAACAGAATAACTGTCGGGTGAAGAAAACGACAAATTTGAGTTTTTACAAATAACGGCGTAGTTGTTACCGTTAACACTGTTGGAATACCCGGTGGTTAAAATACAGTAATACGCGTTATTGCACAGTAGCACACGGTATTGCATAGTATTTTTGAAATTATTGATTCTTACGTAAGAAGGCACTACTCAATAATTGTTACAGTAATTACTGTTCAATATTTTATTTTATTGATTCAATAATTGCTACGTTAAAATTTTATTATTGTTGTTCAATAATTGTTGCTGCACAGTATTTTCCATTATCAGATCAATAATTCATATTATTTGAATAGTATTATTAGATAGCATTATTGGCAATGTCTAGAAAGTTCTGTCTAAAGAGAGGTTTGGTCATCTAATTGCGCGCCAGTAAGGAGAAATCCTTATTAGAAAGCCCCCTCTTTCCTGGGGACGGCCTAATTGTCATAAATGTGATTCTGTAATATTATTTGTGAATAATTAATTATTGATTCATATGATAAGGAAATATTTATTTTATGTGGATATAAATGAGGGATATATTTTTGTGGTTAAAAATGATGGAGTTAATGTTGAGGTTTTTATCAGTATTTTTGTCGGAATGGAGGTATTAAAAATCAGGGTTTTTGAGATATTTTGCGAGGGTTATAATTTTTAATCCGACCGTTGGATCGTGGTAATTTTTGGATATGTTATACATATATAAGTTGAGTATATGTCCACAAATTTTGAACCGTTAAAAATGAACGTATGATTTATTATGAATTTTACGAGATGACTGGTTCAGAAATTGTTGAATTTTCGGAGTTTATCATTTTGGTGGAAAATTCTAGAATTGGTGGGCCCCACTTGTGGTTGGTGAAGAAATGTGCTGAATTATATTTCAAATGTGGTGGGTGGGAATAGTAGCAGGTAAAGCCATCAGGTTGCAGGTCAAACCTACCAAAATTTTCCTATAAATAGAGGGCTAAGTTAGAATTGAAAATCACACCAGAAACATAAGCTTTCTCTCTTTCTCTCTCTATATTATTGAAGCATATTTTGTGAGTATTTAGATACTTGGTGAGTTGCTATTCATCAGTGCAAGTTTCCTTCAGCTTATACCGATCAGAAGTACTGCTCTTTTGAGGTAAGGGATAGTAAGGGATAGTAAGGGATAGTTAAGGGATTTTAAGGGTTGTTATGATTTTCAGTTTCGTAATTTTTCTGATCTTCAAAAATTCTGGAAAAATTTGAAATGATATTTTGATGAGTTTTCTTGATTGTGTCCAAAAATGGTGATTTTTGGATGTATAGATTGAGAGTTATGAATTTTATGAGAAAAGACTATTTTAAAAGTAACAGCTTATAATTCCTTGTGGTTAACTCCAAAATTGATGAAATTTTTATTGGGAGTACATGTATATGATAGAAGTATACTCTGTAAATTTCAGAATTTTTGACAAAAGTACAATTTTTGATAAATGTCTAAATATTCGGCTATTTTGGCCATATGAAAAATAGTAAATGACTTTTAAAAATTCTGAGAAAAATATATGTTCACTATGGGACTATATTATGCTAAATCCCAGAAAAGAAATATTTTTGGAACTGATTTGGTATTTTTCATGAAAATGGTCTAGTTATGAGTAAATGAATTAAATATGTTTTGTGAAGAAAGAAAATTGGAAAATAGGATTTTATGGCTTGAGAATCCTATATGAGGTATATGCAGATTTTTGATGAGGGTTTTGGTTATTGATGATGAAATTGTAAGAGTTGGCATTTTATGATGATTAAATGCATTAATTAGTAAAGTGTAAACAATTAAAATAAATTGTTTATAAATTTAAGTAATGTTATTCTTTCAATATCATTATACCGAAATATTGGTATGAATTTTATTGTGGAATTTCTATCTTTTGTGTCGGGGTTACTATTCATGAGTTACGATATTACTCTTGAGATTAAAACTATATGTTGATCATATTATTTTTATCATCATATATAACATTTTTATAACCCTGATGTTGAAATTCTCTTTCACTGGAGTGTAAAGATGGGTAGATTATTGGTATGATCATGACTAGGGTTCTCTTTGGCCTGTAGTGCAAAGTTGAATTGTGACTGGTATGATCATGACCATTGAATTTATAATTGAATATCTTAAGCTTAAGTGCAAAGGTGAATTGATCAACATGGTTATAATTATTGTTTATATAAATTCTGAAATGATTATATATTTCTTTGAGATATGAATATATTTGGCCTGTAGTGCAAATATGAATTGTTGATGAATATCTTTGGCATGTAGTGCAAAGATGGCCTGTTGATGAATATCTTTGGCCTGTAGTGCAAAATGATGTTGTTGAATATCTTTGGCCCGTAGTGCAAAGATGTTGTTGAATATCTTTGGCCTGTAGTGCAAAGATGAACTGTTGTTGAATATCTTTGGCCCGTAGTGCAAAGATGGTTTGTTGATGAATATCTTTGGCCCGTAGTGCAAAGATGGATTTGTTAGTATGATTATAAACAGGAACTGTGATTTGGTATAACCATGATCTTTGATGTTTCAGGTAAAGACAGGTGATGAAAATATTCTTCGTCCTGGGTGCGAAGAAAAATTTATAGTCACAATTATGATTATGAGTTATTCATATGATTGTGGAAAGGAACTGTTGATGATGTTACATGGATAAAACATTGTTGGTGGATTTTTAACATGGAGAAGATAATAGACTTTATAGTCTATTTGACTCTTCTAATGGATTGCTCTCGTTCCGCTGCAACTATGGTTGAAATTTTTATCATTTACCATATGTTCTAAATCTCTGATTTATTATTGATGAAGGCTATTGATAATTGAATTATCTTTAGTCATGATATTCTTTACTGAGCTAGTTGTGCTCACCCTTTTGCTTCACAATTCCTTTCAGGTAATAAGAGTGTAGCTGGGTCGAGCGAGGGTAACGGGGAAATAGAACGGTGGTCTCTAGCTGTGGATGTTAGAAGCAGTATAGAAAAGTTCATTTAGTAGTTATATTTGGTGAATCCAATAGGGTAAGGTGAACCCAACGTTGGAAGGGTGGTTTGCCACTATCATACAAGATGTCTAACGACATACAACCTCGTGTCATCATAAGACAGGGATGTGCTCATCCACTTGCTGAGTATATATACGAGCACTACCTATATAATCTTGGTGTTTGTTTGAAGTATAATTCTCAATTAGAGACAGTGGAGATAATGATAAGTCAAGAGAAGACTCACCATTGGGAAGAATATGATAGTAATCTTCTCGTTTTTCTTTGGGGTCTATTGGGTCAACCAAGGATAATTCTGTGGCCATATGATATCTATCATAACCTAGACGCGTGGCCTCCCATGTACGAAGGTTTCCTTGAGCACTTCCCAAAGATTCTAATTTCTAAAACAGTTTTTGACTATACCTTTATGTAAGGTGTCTTTGTGAGGCTGATGTCACGATGGTGAACAAAGTCACATTTGGTATATATTTGTATCCAAACTCACAGCATATGTGTTGTTGTATTTTGCACGACAATTGTTGTAATAAAGTTGTAGTTGTTTTCTGTACCATGTATTTGACGACTCAGAATGGGTTGGATGGAATGGACCTATTTTGGGGTCGTCC
>CM029020.1:91737806-92003520 GCA_016801055.1 Panax notoginseng
GTAAAACAAACTTGCCTGAACCGTTGATTACCGCTATGTAATTTATATCGATTTATCCGAAGACCTAATATTAGTAATATAGATCTCTAATATTAGAATAATAACATCACAATATAATACTATTATATATATAGACATACATAGAATAACCTAAACACATAGCATATAACCCTATCAGCCTATTCAGCACATAAAATTAGTATCAAGTCAGACTATTTAAGTCCGAGTTGAAACCGACACAATTCTAACATCTCGGCGGTCTAGTCGGACTTTTATCGAGTCTAAGTTCTATTAAACTATGACCTAACACTTAACAATTATCTCAGATAATTTTTAATATCAATCAAAATATTTTTCATAAGCTCGTAATAATTTTTAAATAATTATTACTATTTATCGCAAATTTTCAATCATTAAAAAAATTTTAAATAAATTAAATACCACATAATTTTTTATCATTAATATTTATTTATTATCAAATATTAATGAAATGCATGTCATAATATTATAATATACTTATAATATCACAAAGTATTTTTAATACTTTAAAATAACCTTTATATGATTTTTAAACGTTAAATTCATTATCTGATAATTACTATTAATATTAAAATATTAATATTTTCATGATAAAATATCAAAAGTTATATTTTATAACTTAAAATATTTTTATAACACTTAAATCATTTTTATATGATTTATAAATCATTTATTCTATTTTTTCATAATTTATTTAATATATTCATTAAATAAATTAACTATCATTAATATTGATTAATTAATGAATTTCATCACAAAATATTAAAAGTCATCAAAAATAGCTTAAAATATTTTCTAATATCATAATATAATTTTTCATGATTTTTCATGTATTAAAATCATTTTTAAATCATTTATTTAATATTATAATTAAATAAATTAAATACCATTTATATTCCAAAAATATTAAATATTTATGAAATATACTCTAAATAATTAAAAACTATTTTTTAGAATTTAAAATAATTTTTCAGAATTTATTTTATATTTTTAATAATTAAAAACTATTTTTATCTATTTTGATTTTGAAATAATTTTGGAAAATAATAATAATAAATTGTCTCTAAAAGGGTCCTATAGCGACAGAACCGTCGCTATAGGTGTTCTTGGCCTGTTCTTCATCAACCCGGAAACGAATGCCAGTGTTCGAGGTTACTACTTTGACCCGAATTTGATCTATGATCCAAATGTTTTCTGGACTTACTGAAGTGTTACAATTGTAGAATAAGTGCAACACTACAACAACTATACACAAGTTCCTGGCCATACTACCACATATCAAAGAGATCCAAGCCCTCAAACATTCTGACAACGCTGTTCTTCATTTTTGGGTTTTCCAGAAAATGAAGAACAGACGATGGTGCTAGATCTAGATCCTTATAACTTGATTTCTGTATTTGTTTTGTGAAACCTAATGCTTGAATCTTGTAGAACATATGTCAGAGTACAGTTTTATAACATTGAAGCATCATAACAACAAACAAATATGAGCGATCTAGACCGGTCAAAGTTCTAGTCAGAAAACATTTCTTGAAGATTCTGGGTTACCCAGAACTTCATACAGCCAGATGGTCAACGGTGGTTTGACCACGTACAATTTTGATTCTGTGCGATATGAGTGATCTAATGATTTGAGTATGTAGATTACATGATAGACAACAACATTCAACCAACAACATGACATAAAACGTAAAATACAAGCAAGATCAAAGGCCTTGAAAGTGCTTGTCAGACTTTTTTGGGTAATCTGGGTTACCCAGATTCATTCAGTCATGGTCGGTCAACGACCTTTGACAACTTATATCTTGAAATCTAGACCTGATCTAACTATGATTCAAGTTGCACAATAAAGACCACATATCATACAACATATCTATAACGTAAAACAACACTAACACTTAACACATAAAGATCTATGGCCTCTGACATATGGCTGTCAGGCCAAAAATTTCTAGTTTTCCAGATTTTTCAAAACATCATTTTCGTGCACTTTAATGTTATAGATCCTTGATCTATCAACCCAGATCACTAAAAGACACATTATTACATAACTTTAAACAATCAATTACAACATATAACATCAGATCGTATGATTTCAAAAAATTAGGGTTTTATACCATTTTGAGCTTTGATCTTGGATTCTGACCCTTGGATCTGTTATTGGATTGCGAGAACTTGATCATGGCTTGGTTTCTCACACTCTCTCACTCTAAGATCCGAAAATATAGAGAGAGAAGGAACTTGAACAAAATAAAATGGAAAGTGAGACTTTTTTGTTAATTTTAATCTATATAAATGATAATGCAATGCACATGGCTGTCAATGTGGCTGAATTGCTGTGATTTAAGGCACATGGAGTAGGTGTAGTAGCTCACCAACCAAATATATGGCAAGATTTATACACCAACCTATTAAAGAATGCAATAAGGGCACAATGGTCATTTTTCATTTAATTTTAATTCTAGAGGTCATTTTGGACAATTGACCAAACCCTTAGGGTTTAGGGTTTAACCCTTAATTTTGCAATTTAATTTCTAACATTTCCGAATTTTAGTTTTCAAAAAAAATAAAAAATTAATATTTCTAAATTATAATTAGAATTTTCTAATTATATTAAAATTTCTTAATCACTAATTAAATCTTGCTAATTAGGATTATTATTTCCTAATTAAAATTACTAATTTAAGCAATTAGGATCGTAATTGGTCATTAGGGTTTATAAACCACTAATTAGGGTTTCTAATAGAAAAATAATTATCCTAAATTAGAAATTAGATTTCGTAATTAGATTAGGGTTTTCTAGTTACTTACAACTATAAAATTAGGATTAATATTTCCTAATTAACATTAAATCACTAAATTAACACTTAGTTTTTCCCGAATTATAAAATTAGGGTTTCTAACCCAGAAATTAGGGTTTTCAAAAATGTGAAATTAGGGTTTGCTAATAATTAAGCTTTTCTCTAATTAATATTATAATTATTTACACTTACGCCACTAAGTTTCCGATTTAGGGTTTCATGCACCGAATTAGGGTTTTGGATTCCCGGAACTGAAATTAGGGTTTCCAGAGCCGATTTTAGGGTTTCTTGTAATTCGCTAGAGTTTTCTAACCGAACGTTGACGTTCTTGAAATATACCTCAGGTTTGTTACAGATATCAATTATCTGGTCACCCTTGACCCTTAACCACATATTGTACACATATATACAAAACATATTCACATATTACTTAATCCTGAATAATTTACTTAAATCCTTCACAGAATTCTGAAATCCTCAAAATTCCATCTTAAAAATATCAAAATATAATAATTGAAGAGTTTGAATAATAAGCTGGCTATAATTCAACAATATAATTGTGAACTAGCAGGAACAAGTTTATGACTGAACAAGTATTATACATGAACAAATATATCTGAAACCAACTGGTAATGAAGGTGATCAGCCTTTCATACCTGACTTATACATGCAATATGTACATAGTATAAATTATACATGGCAATCAGCAATGATTAACCATAAGCATATCCGAATGAAACACTTTTAGTAGAGTTAAGTAAAACAAACTTGCCTGAACCGTTGATTACCGCTATACAATTTATATCTATTTATCCGAAGACCTAATATTAGTAATATAGATCTCCAATATTAGAATAATAGCATCACAATATAATACTATTATATATATAGACATACATAGAATAACCTAAACACATAGCATATAACCCTATCAGTCTATTCAGCAAATAAAACTTAGTATCAAGTCAGACTATTTAAGTCCGAGTTGAAACCGACACAATTCTAACATCTCGGCGGTCTAGTCGGACTTTTATCGAGTCTAAGTTCAATTAAACTCTGACCTAACACTTAACAATTATCTCAGATAATTTTAATATCAATCAAAATATTTTTCATAAGCTCGTAATAATTTTTAAATAATTATTACTATTTATCGCAAATTTTCAATCATTAAAAACGTATTTAAATAAATTAAATACCACATAATTCTTTTATCATTAATATTTTTTATTATCAAATATTAATGAAATGCATGCCATAATATTATAATATATTTATAATATCACAAAGTATTTTTAATACTTTAAAATCACCTTTATATGATTTTTAAACCGTTAAATGTATTATCCGATAATTACTATTAATATTAAAATATTAATATTTTCATGATAAAATATCAAAAGTTATATTTTATAACTTAAAATATTTTTATAACACTTAAATCATTTTTATATGATTTATAAATCATTTATTCTATTTTTCCATAATTTATTTAATATATTCATTAAATAAATTAACTATCATTAATATTGATTAATTAATGAATTTCATCACAAAATATTAAAAGTCATCAAAAATAACTTAAAATATTTTCTAATATCATAATATAATTTTTCATGATTTTTCATGTATTAAAATCATTTTTAAATCATTTATTTAATATTATAATTAAATAAATTAAATACCATTTATATTCTAAAAATATTAAATATTTATGAAATATACTCTAAATAATTAAAAACTATTTTTTAGAATTTAAAATAATTTTTCAGAATTTATTTTATATTTTAATAATTAAAAACTATTTTTATCTATTTTGAAATAATTTCTGGAAAATAATAATAATAAACTGTCTCTAAAAGGGTCCTATAGCGACAGAACCGTCGCTATAGGTGTTCTTGGCCTGTTCTTCATCAACCCAGAAACGCATGCCAGTGTTCGAGGTTACTACTTTGACCCGAATTTGATCTATGATCTAAATGTTTTCTGGACTTACTGAAGTGTTACAATTGTAGAATAAGTGCAACACTACAACTATACACCAAGTTCCTAGCCATACTACCACATATCAAAGAGATCCAAGCCCTCAAACATTCTGACAACGCTGTTCTTCATTTCTGGGTTTTCCAGAAAATGAAAAACAGACGATGGTGCTAGATCTAGATCAGTATAACTTGATTTCTGTATTTGTTTTGTGAAACCTAATGCTTGAATCTTGTAGAACGTATGTCAGAGTACAATTTTATAACATTGAAGCATCATAACAACAACAAATATGAGCGATCTAGACCGGTCAAAGTTCTAGTCAGAAAACATTTCTTGAAGATTCTGGGTTACCCAGAACTTCATGCAACCAGATGGTCAACGGTGGTTTGACCATGTACAATTTTTATTCTGTGCAAGATATGGGTGATCTAATGATTTGAGTATGTAGATTACATGATAGAAAACAACATGACATAAAACGTAAAATACAAGCAAGATCAAAGGCCTTGAAAGTGCTTGTCAAACTTTTCTGGGTAATCTGGGTTACCCAGATTCATTCAGTCATGGTCGGTCAACGACCTTTGACAGCTTATATCTTGAAATCTAGACCTGATCTGACTATGATTCAAGTTGCACAATAAAGACCACATATCATACAACATATCTATAATGTAAAACAACACTAACACTTAACACATAAAGATCTATGGCTTCTGACATAAGGCTGTCAGGCCAAAAATTTTTAGTTTTCCAGATTTTTCAAAACATCATTTTCGTGCACTTTAATGTTATAGATCCTTGATCTATCAACCCAGATCACTAAAAGACACATTATTACATAACTTTAAACAATCAATTACAACATATAACATCAGATCGTATTATTTCTAAAAATTAGGGTTCTATACCATTTTGAGCTTTGATCTTGGATTCTGACCCTTGGATCTGTTATTGGATTGCGAGAACTTGATCATGGCTTGGTTTCTCACACTCTCTCACTCTAAGATCCGAAAATATAGAGAGAGAAGGAACTTGGACAAAATAAAATGGAAAGTGAGACTTTTTTCTTAATTTTAATCTATATAAATGATAATGCAATGCACATGGCTGTCAATGTGACTGAATTGCTGTGATTTAAGGCACATGGAGTAGGTGTAGCTGCTCACCAACCAAATATATGGCAAGATTTATACACTAACCTATTAAAGAATGCAATAAGGGCACAATGATCATTTTTCATTTAATTTTAATTCTAGAATGATCATTTTGGACAATTGACCAAACCCTTAGGTTTTGGGGAAATTTAGGGTTTAGGGTTTAACACTTAATTTTGCAATTTAATTTCTAACATTTCCGAATTTCGGTTTTCAAAAAAAATAGAAAATTAATATTTCTAAATTATAATTAGAATTTTCTAATTATATTAAAATTTCTTAATCACTAATTAAATCTTACTAATTAGGATTAGTATTTCCTAATTAAAATTACTAATTTAAGCAATTAGGATCGTAATTGGTCATTAGGGTTTATAAACCACTAATTATGGTTTCTAATAGAAAAATAGTTTTTCTAAATTGGAAATTAGATTTCGTAATTAGATTAGGGTTTTCTTATTACTTACAACTATAAAATTAGGATTAATATTTCCTAATTAACATTAAATCACTAAATTAACACTTAGTTTTTCCCGAATTATAAAATTAGGGTTTCTAACCCAGAAATTAGGGTTTTCAAAAATGTGAAATTAGGGTTTGTTAATAATTAAGCTTTTCCCTAATTAATATTATAATTATTTACACTTACGCCACTAAGTTCCCGATTTAGGGTTTCATACACCGAATTAGGATTTTGGATTCCCGGAACTGAAATTAGGGTTTCCAGAACCGATTTTAGGGTTTCTTGTAATTCGCTAGAGTTTTCTAACCGAACGTTGACGTTCTTAAAATATACCTAAGGTTTGTTACAGATATCAATTATCTGGTCAACCCTTGACCCTTAACCACATATTGTACACATATACACAAAATATATTCACATATTACTTAATCCTGAATAATTCACTTAAATCCTTCACAGAATTCTGAAATCTTCAAAATTCCATCTTAAAAATATCAAACGCATACACTAATTTTCTATCTAGGTTCTAATTTTGAACCTTAAATCAATTAATAAAAATTTTAAAAATTCTCTAAATTCTCGGGTTGTCACACTTGCCTTGTGGTGACACAACAAACTCATATTAAATATTTAATACTCTATTAATTTTATCATGCTAGAAGGCGACGTTCGATATTCTAAATATCTTTGAACGCTTAAGACGTAATATATAAAAACTTTGAGGGATTTGTTATTATTTGTTTCATCTTGTTTAGCGCGCATGCAAATATATATATAAAATACGCGTCATATTATTAAACATGCGAAGCATGTTTGCATAATATATAATATATAATACTAGCATGCACATATAGAATACTATATTCTACAATAGGGATAAGCCTCCCTAGCGATCAACGACTTTTCAGATAATATAGATTTCAACATTAATCATAAAAGAACCTTTGAGTTAATAGTTACCGTATAATTCAATCCTTCCACCATAAAATGTCCTAATTAAATATAAGACATGGATTTATTGTCAAATCTTATTTTATTTAATTATATGTACTTCGATTCCTAAATGCACAACTCCTAATGAATGCAAATTAGAAACTACTTTTTAATTTCATTCCACCTTGGCCAATGATTCCTGGGTTGTCATTTATCGAATCACATATGACATTTCTCTTCTTTTACTAAAAGTGGTAGATTCTTTATTGATCATTCATTATCTTCATATATTATTTATTACACCCAAGCATACCCTTTGATATACTCTAAGAGTCTTAAGGAATAAGTCAAAGTGTAATTCATTATATATAAGATACTATGATGATCTCAAGTCTAAGGATCATTTGTACTACTATCACTACAGGAATTCCTATTGACAGGCAAGTAAAACTCCATTAGGTATTCCTTAGCGAGTCACGTTCAGTGAACTTATTCTCTAATAAGCACCTACATACTTGCTTTAGTGTCTCTATACAAATGATCATAAGATCAATCATCCTCATCCAATGAGCAAGCAACGTACATACCAATCTATTCGGATTCACTAATCCCCTTTTTAGTAATCCATTGATTGGGAACATTTTAGTTTAAGCTTTCTAAGAATTTAGATCTCATTAGCATGATCTCATCATTATTCTAAAAGCATTGCTTAAAACTATGGATTTATCACATATTATTACAACAGCACCATGTAGATAATAAATGCCTTCATAAATAATTCTTTTATTAATAAATAAATAAGATTGATTATAAAGTATATGCTTTATCATCATACATGATTGGCTTGTATTTATACTACTTTCATATAGATCATACCCTACCAGTATTGGTGGCATCTCGTCTGAGGTCGTGATATGATAGTATGTCACCTACAGATAGGGTGACTGTAGATCAGCTATTACAGTATTCTATGACCCTCTTGATGTTTCAAGTTCCCGCAAGCTTTGTGGATGGTATGCTGGAGCATTGGATACTAGAGAAACAGGTTTTCCGATTTGGTACCCAGGAGTTAACTTCTACATTGGAGGGGTACGAGCTTTTGACGACTTTGCCCTTAGACAGACCTTGCGCTCATATGGCTGTCGGAGATATGCGCCGATAGTTCATGACTCTCACCGGGTTACGGCGTAGAGTAGTAAAGGATGAAGTTACATCCGACCATGTACTACCCCAGCGCTTCCTGATAGACAGATTTGGCTCGGTGGACAGCTACGCACGACATTCTGGGGATTTTTCCTCACTAGAGGATCCGTGGCATCTGGCCAGAGTGGATGTACTCGTGATGTGCATGGTGGCATATGTGTACATGCCACGGTATATAGATGAGATGGACATAGGTGTCATCATGGCAGTGAGAGCTCTCAGGGAGGGTCATACCATCATCCCAATGACCGTAGAGGAGACGTTCAGGTCAGCCACGTTCTGTAGTACCTACCCTGCAGGGGTCTTTACAGGTAGTTCGGCCATGTTATACGTGTGGTTTATGTCACACTTGAGACTGATTGGCATTTTTCATCGACACGGGTACTGCTTTACCCAAGATACAGCTATGCCTTACTCCTTTCAGCCATCGGAGAGTACAGACGCTATGTCTTGGTTGGTCTTCTTGGCAGGTATTAGAGATCCATTTGGCATTCTACCGTGTACAGGGCTCACCTCACCCTATAGTTTCATTACTCACGCTCTGAGCATAGATTATCTCCCTCTGGATGGTTTAAGGGGCATGACTACCTACCACCCAATGGCTGTGATGTCACAGTTTGACCAGTTTCAGGATTTTCATCCTTTTGAGGGGGCGTTGGGTCAGCGTTTAGCTTCTCGCCACTTATCAGCAGAGGACCGATCCCGGGTGTATGTATGATGGGATCAGCGTGAGAGTGTTGAGTTTTCTATTAGCCATCCGGGCTGTTCGTCAGAGTATTCTGCGTGAATGGAGACAAAGACTTTATCGGCTGCGACAGTATCCGCAGTGTCGGGTATTGATTCAGATGGTGGAGAGCCCATGGAGGACGTTGATTCCCACACCTAGGATGAGCCATTCCCTGGGTTTTCAGCAGCTCTTTTAGATTCTCCCAGTACTAGCACTGTCGTGATCCAACATTCAGCACAGTACTTCAAGCAGAGTCTTTATCTGATGACCTTTGAGAGGGATCAGGCTAGAGCCCTGATGTTGACATCTCTTGATGGGAGAGATGTCGCTCTGTTAGAGATAAACGATGCCTTAACACATAGAGATACTGCTATTGAGGAGCGTGATAAAGCCAGATCAGCCAGAGATGTCGTGATAGTTGAGCGGGATGTCGCTATATCTGCCAGAGATGTAGCCGTTACAGATAGTACCAAAGTGAGGTCCCTTACTACTGGCATGATTGCAGAGATGAGCACGTATATTGATGAGCACAGTGTCACCATGCAGATGGCTGTAGATCTGTTAGCTCGTGTGGATACCCTTGTGCAGGAGACCACAACGTTACCTCCTTCTTTTGAGAGAGATGACATGTTGAGCTTGATAGCTCGCATATACACTAATTTGTAGATGGCTTGTATTTTTCTGTACAAACTAGCTTAGCCATTTTTTCATGTACAATTCATATTGTATATATCAAACAACATTATATATATCTGTGAAATATATTTTTTTGATCACTTCCCTTTTAGTTATGCCTTGTTGCTTGCTTGATATTTGCATGTTTCTTCAGGGCTTGTGGTCTTGATGTATTCTGAATTCCTCCTTGATGGATGGACATTGAGATGTCTCCAGATATTTCAGAATGGATCGTTGATCTGTGTGTTTTCCCTACCATTTTTGGTATCTAGGGATTGGTTTCTGTATGGAGATGTGGAGAGGAGTGTGACTTTCCTCTCCGAGATCGACCGCACCACAGATGGTCGCCAATACTCCTATTTAAGAGGAGTCCAGTTAGTTCCATCTCTTGTGGATTGATGTTTCTCTTTGAGGAACAACTGCATCTTCGATGGTCGCTGATCTTCCCATTTAGGGGGAGGTCAGGTAGTTCCATCCCTTTAGTCTGAAGCCGATGAAATGTGACGTATTGAAGGTTGATCGCAGTACCGCTGACAAGTGTTTATGTTTTAGTAGGGGGTTAGACCGAACCATGACTGGCTGCCTACGTAGTTCGAACCTGGTGTAAGAGGTTCAATGCTGTATATGGCAAAAAAGGGTGTAAAGATATTTTTGTTGTTTTTGCTTTTATAAGGAAAAAGGTGTAGAAATATTTTTGTCATTTTTGTTTTATTACGACCTGACCATATAAAATATGGCTGCCTACGTATTCCAGTGTATCAAGGAGATCAGGTCGGCGTAATTCACCCCATGTTCAGGACGGTTTGCAGCCAATAAAAAGTTTGATCCCATGTTCAAGACAAACTGCGGGTGAAAAAGTTTAATCCTATGTACAGGACAAACTGCGGGTGTGAAAAGTCTTATCCCTAGTGGGGTAAAACTGTGGGTGTAAAAGGTTCAATCC
Organism: Panax notoginseng; assembly: GCA_016801055.1. NCBI lineage: Eukaryota > Viridiplantae > Streptophyta > Magnoliopsida > Apiales > Araliaceae > Panax > Panax notoginseng. Next base: position 91,748,731 of record CM029020.1, read on the forward strand.
CTGGTAGGATAACCAGAGTTGAGTAAGGGTTCAAAACCAAATGAAGAGAAAGATCTAGCGATCCGCAACCAGGCTGCTGGTTAGAAAATGTGTTTGTCCCTAATGGGGCAGATGAATGTGAAGAAAAGTTATATGTAGTGAAGGGTCAGAAAACCTAAAATGACTGGATGTTTACTTGATGGTAACCTCAGACATAGTACCGTTTCACGGTGTCTGAGTTGATAAGCTGTGAAAATTCATCGCCATCCATTTCCTGTAATCTGAGAGCACCTCCTGTCAACACCTCCTTGACAATAAACGGGCCTTCCCAGTTCAGGGCGAATTTTCCCTTAGACTGATCTTGGTTGTCAATGATCTTCTTCAAAACCAAGTCGTGTTGTTCAAACTGCCATAGCCGGACTTTTTTGTTGTAGGACCGGGCGATCCTTTATTGATATAACTGACCGTGGAAGATAGCAGAGGCACGCCTTTCATCTATTAGAGATAATTGGTGATACCTATCTTGTACCCATTGGTCTTCATCCAGTTGAGCGTCTATCAACACTCTTAGGGATTCAATTTCCACTTCTATGGGGAGCACTGCCTTCATCCCATAGGTTAATTCATAGGGGGTTGCCCCAGTGGAAGTGCGCATTGATGTTCTGTAGGCTAACAAAGTCAGAGGCAATAAGTCAGACCACCCTTTGTGGTTGGCGGCATCTTTTGCATGATCTTCTTGATGTTTTTATTAGCCGCCTCAACAACACCATTCATCTTTGGACGGTAGATGGCGGAGTTGAGATGTTTGACGTGGAATTTACTACACAACTCCTTCATCATTTTGTTGTTGAGGTTATTAGCATTGTCTGATAAAATTGACTCTGGTTGTCCATATTGACAAATGACATTATTTCTGATGAAAGTAATGATGACTTCTTTGGTAACCCTGGGGAAGGAGGCTGCTTCTACCCACTTGGTAAAGTAGTTGATCATGGTGAAGATAAACCGATGCCCATTACTGACTTTGGGCTCGATGGGCCCGATCATGTCCATTCCCCACATTGAGAAGGGCCAAGGCGAACTCATATTGTGGAGCTCCCTCGGAGGGGCGTGAATAGCATTCCCATGAATCTAGCACTGATAATACCTCCTGACGTGATCTTCACAGTCAGCCTTAAGAGAGAGCCAATAATGCCTCGTTCTGAGGATTTTCTTAACAAGTAGGGGGCCGCTCATGTGTGCGCCACATACTCCACAATGGATCTCATTCACGAGCCTCTAAGCTTGGTCCTTGTCCAGACATCTGAGGAGACCTAATCCTGCATCTCTTTTGTAGAGTGCATCCCCGCTCAGGTAGAATTTTATAGCCAGTCGATGGATCCGCCTTCTTTCAGTCGGGCTCGCCTCAGCAGGTGTAGATCCATCTTTCCAAGTACTCCTTGATATGCTGATACCAAGGGTGTTGGATGGGAGGTAACTCATCCAGTACTTCTCTAATATAATTCCCATAGGCTGGAGCCTTTTGTTGGGTAAATGTGAGGTTTGGCATGTTTTTCTTGTCATGTATATTGATCAAGGAGGCCAAGGTTGCTAGCACATCCGGAAAATCATTCCTATTCTGAGGAATATGGAAGAAGGATATTTCTTCAAACTCTGAAGCCATCTGTAGAACCTGTCGATGGTAAGGTAGCAAATGTAGACCTTTGGTGTGATAGATTCATGTGGTTTATCTGATTACCAACTAGGAATCTCTAAAGACAGTTAGCGGTCTGATGCCCATTTATTGAGCTAGTTTTAGCCCCATGATACAGCCTTCATACTAAGCTGTACTATTTGTGTTGGCAAACTAAAATTTGACGGCGACGAGATGCTGCTCCCCCGTAACGGATACTAGTACTACTCCCGCTCCAGAATCTTTCGTATTTATAGTTCCATCATGATTGGCGTGCATCGTACTGATGGTGTTGCTGAATTGCCATTACCCCTTCATCGGGGAAGTATGTTTCCAAGGGTTTTAAATCCCCTGAAGGTACGGCGGCTAGTTGATCCGTAATTCCTTGACCTTTAATGGACTTTTGCGTCACGTAGACGATGTCAAATTGTTGTAAGATCAACTGCCATCTGGACAGTCGACAGTTCAGCATGGGTTTACTGAACACGTACTTAAGAGGATCCACGCGGGATATGAGATGGGTTGTGTGACCACGGAGGTAATGATGTAACCTCATGGAAGCCCATGCTAAAGCACAACACGTCTTCATAATCAGAGTGTACTTGTGTTCACTGCTGCTGAATCTTTTGCTGAGGTAGTAGATAGCTCACTCTTGGCCTCTATTATCTTTTTGTCCCAGCATGCAGCCCATGGCATTGTCACTTATGGACTAGTACATGAATAGGGGAAGGCCTTCTGGCACTCTACAAAATAGGGGAAGGCCTTCTAGAACTCATCATTCCATCTCATGGAGGAGTTCTTCCTTAAGAACTTGAAAATAGGCTCATAGGTTGCTGTGAGATGGAGATGAACCTGCTAATGAAGTTGATTCTTCCAAAAAATCCCCATATTTCCTTCTCTGTATAAGGAATGGGCATTTCCATGATGGCCTGGATTTTGGTGGGATCCAGCTCAATCCCCTTGTGGCTGACTAGGAATCCTAGCAACTTGCCTGATTTAACGCCAAAGATGCACTTGGTTGGGTTCAACTTCAAGTTGTACTTATGCAACCTGTTGAAGAGCTTTCTGAGATGGTCTAAGTGGTCTTCCTCCCTTCGGGACTTAATAATGATGTCATCCACGTAGATCTCTATCTCCTTGTGCATTAAATCGTAGAAAAGAGCCATCATGGCTCGCTGGTAGGTGGCTCCGGCATTGATGAGGCCAAATGACAACCGTCTATAACAAAAGGTTCCCCAAGGCTTGATGAATGCAGTTTTCTCACAATCCTCCTCAGCAACCATGATTTGATGGTACCCTGCGAAGCAATCAGCAAAGGAGTCATGTCGTATTGAGCAGTATTGTCAATGAGAATGTGGATAAATGGCACGGGAAAGCTATCTTTAAGGCAAGCTTTATTCAGATCCCGGTAATCCACGCAAACTCGCACCTTTCCTCCTGGTTTAGGCACGGGGACTATGTTTGATAGCCATTCAGGGTATGTAGACACCATGATGATGATTGATTAAAATTGTTTCACAATTTCTTCTTTAACCTTTAAACTCCACTCAGGTTTCAATCGCCTGAGCTTCTACCTGATTGCCTTGAATCCCTCTTTGATGGGGAGGCAATAAAGGACAATGTCAGTGGAAAAACCCACTATGTCTTTATGAGACCATGCAAACACATCCTGGAATTGGGTTAATAGTGTAACCATGTCATTCCTTTGATTTGGAGTGAGGTCTATACCAATCTGGATTAGTTTAGGGCTGTCTAAAGTTCTGACATTGAAGGAGGTGATTTGATCAAGGTTGGGTTTGGGTTTTTCTTCGACCCATTCTTTGATTTCCTGAGGTATCTCAATGTCCTCTTGTATTTCCATCAAGTTTGAGTCTAACTTTTCATCAAAGTTACAATCCTTGTGGAGAAAAGGCACCTCATCAGCAAGTATAGGCACATCTAAATTCAGAGTCCTGAAACAAAATATGCTTTCACTTAATATATATGAAACTGTTTAATCATGCAAAGTGTTAGCATGTATTGACAAAACAACTGCTAATACTGTACAGAAAAGTAAGCAGTTATTATTATCTATAGGGCAGAAGGAGTTTTTGCCCGTTTTACCCTTATCGACCAATGAAAGGAGTGCGGCTCCAATTATCAAGGGTGAAGTCCTGATGGATTGCAGTGATGGAGGGGCTGTCATCGTCCTCCTTCTCCCGAATGATGACCATTACGTTTGGGCAATCATCGTCTGGGGTGTATCTATTTGTAAGTTTATCATGGACAATGATGCGTATGTTTGACATCATCCGGGCGATGTCCTGTTTACGTCTCCATTCCTCTTCTTCCACTTTTGGATTTGGAACTAGGACTTCTTTCTCCTTTATCGGTATCGGTTTAGGAAATAACATGGCCATTACATGGGCCGACACCTTTACCGGAGATCATACAGACTCAGGAACTATATGTGGAAATAATCGACGTGTGGCTAAAGCTGAAGGAATCTATTTGTGCTTATGAGGATTCCTACAACTAGAACTAGCAATATAGCCTTGTCCGGCTGTCCCTGTTTGACTAGGACATTGAATGGGATGCTTGATGCCCTGATTGTCTTTGCCCAACCCTTGTCCAGGTTGATATCACAACGACATCATTTCTTGAGTGGCCGACATTACTTCGGCAGAAATTTGAGGTATGAGAGGGGGCACCCCAATAGGATGGTAGTGAGTGTTGCTCACCTCCAGGGCATAAAAACTGACTGGCTCAACTTTTGAATTGAAGCTGATGAGTGGTATGTCACCTTGTTCAGGACATTCCGGCTCAATGTTGACAGTGACTAGGCTGTTGTTGATAATGTATTTAAGTTGTTGGTGAAGAATGGAGGGGACTGCCTCGGACATGTGAATCCACGGTTTTCCTAGAAGCAGGTTATATCTTGTATCTATTTTGAGAACATGAAAAGACACGCAAAATGTATGTGGGCCAATCTCCACTGGCAGTTCAATCTCTCTGACAGAGTTTCATCGGGATCCATCAAAATCTTTGATAACCATATGGTTGTTTCAGATCCGATTGAGATTGATGTTCATCTTTAACAATGTGGCATAAGGACAGATATTTAGAGACGAAACTCCATCTATTAAGACTCCCCCCACCATATATCCGGAGGACAAAAGCGCATTGTGCAATGGCTTGCAATGACCGGTCCCTTCGGGAGGTATATCGTCATCAGTAAAAGATATCACATTGTTGTTAAAAATGTGTTCCACCAGATGCTAGAATTTCTCAACATCTATTGACTTAGGCAGTTGAGCTTCTTCCAAAACCCTGAGAAAGACCTTCTTGTGATCTTCAGATGAGAAAACCAAGTCCAGTATGGAAATTTGATGTGGAGCTTCTCTTAAGCTTAAAACCACCTCGGCTTCATTATGACCCATAGTACGGAGAAATTCTTCCACTTTCTCCATGGGAATCTTCCCCTTTGACTTGATGGTAGACTTCATCACTCGTTGGGGAAGATATAGTGGATTATCCTTCGACACTACAACAGTTATGTGCGATGTGGATCCTTCAGTCACTCTATAATTCCATGGAACTTTCTTTAGGCTGACAATAGGATATTGTGTCCTGAATGGCAAGATAATTGGCTTTAGCGCAATCACTTTCAAAGGATTGTCAACTCCTTTGAGTTGAATTGGTTGGATTGTATGTGTAGGAGTAGCTACATCTGTCTTAGAAGATATGACTGCTACGACTTCCTTCCACTTTATAGGAAACGCGTCCTCACTTTTTATTATCATAGCATCATCGTCTGCCATCTGCAGGACACCGCTGTCAATTAAATTCTGAATAAGATGATGGAGTGCCCAACATTCTTCTGTGCTGTGACCGCGAGATTGGGAGTGATATTGGCACACCCCATTGAAATCAAACCATCTTGAACATGGGCTAATCGGAGGTAGCAGAGCTGTGATTCTTCCTTCATTTATCAGCATCTGCAGTATTTCTTCTATCGGTTGGCCTAGGTATGTAAATTCCCTTTTATGGGCAAAATCCCGACGGGCTTTAGCACTTGCTCTTTTTGCAATTTTATCCTCCAGTGTTTCATTTTCTAGAGTGCGCGGTGGAGGGATTGTAACAAGAGGGAGAAGACTGGCATGGACCACCAGCTCTACCAATTGGTTAAGTTGCTCACGTAGAGCATTAATTTTTTGTTCCATTGTATACTGGAACTTTGCATAGTCCTACTTGTCAGCGTCATCCTTGTTTGCCTGGGAAAATCCACCATTAAAATTGGAACTTTGTCCATTGCTCCAATTAATCATATTGACCTCTTCTTCTTTGTGTTGAGGAAGAGGGCTGTCTTGCACATTGGGTTGATCGGGCTTGGTGACCACAATCTCACCGCTATCGATCAAATCATGGATCTTGTGTTTCAAGACCCAGCAATCTTGAGTATCATGTCCTGGTGCCCCGGTATGATAAGCACACTTCTGAGTAGCATTGAAACCCCTCCCATTAGCGTTGGCTGGTGGAAGAAGATGAGTAATTTTCTTCTGAGTGGTCAGATGATTGAGAATGTTCTCGAGTGAGTCCCCCAGGGGTGTGAACACTCGAGTGCATCTGACCACCTTTAGGTAATGGAGGGTTTGAAGACTGTGCTTGAAAGGGAATGTAATTTCTCCTTTGGATATGCATATTCTGACTGCCTTTCTGACCTTGTAGTATCAAGGAAACATCCTCCTCTTTCTTTGTATAGACCCTCCGGGGGTTGTTTCAATAATTTTCGGACTGGATGTGTTCTGCAATAGCTTTGAGGGTAGCTTGGACTTGAATTTTTCCTGACTTCAATCCCATCTCAGCCATCTCCCCATGCTTAATCATTTCAGAGAATGGTTTGCCAATACCATCTAACACCCTCTCATAGAAAGGAGCTTCTTGTATGTCTATAAAGGTCATAACCATTTCTGACTCATTCATAGAGGGAACAACTTGAGCAGCAAGGCGCCTCCACCTTTGAGCATACTCTCTGAAAGATTCATTAGTTTGTTTCCTGACTTTAGTAATTTGGTACCGATCAGGGGCCATCTGAGACTGGAAGCTGTACTGAGTGAGGAAGGCATAAGCTAGCTCCTCCCAGATATGGATCTTTGAATTGTCTAATCTGGTATACCACGATCGGGCTTCTCTAGTTAGACTTTTCTGGAAGAGCTGCATTCTGAGCTTCTCGTCCTCAGTATAAGATCCGAGTTCTCCAATGAATACCTTCAAATGTGTATAAGGGTCTCCTAACCCGTCATACTTTTCAAAGTCAGAAGTCTTGAGCTTCTATGGATAATGCACACCATGGAATATACAAAGGTTTGCATATAAAACACTCTCATGTGCTCTAATCCCTTTGATAGAACGGATGGACTCTTCCATTTGAAGGACCTTCTTTCTGATATCACTGGTGTCTAGATCTTCTTTGAGATGGGTGGTATCATGAATTTTGTTGGTCGTATCAAACTGGAGCTCAGGTACTGGAATGGCTTTATTCGAACCATAGATTCCTCCTTGTGCAGAGGATTCAATATGTATGGGTATCCTTGTACCATGGGTAGATTGGTGTAGTTCTTTAAGCAGAACAACCAAATCTGTAATTTATTTACTTAATCCGTCGAACTCTTCGTGGGAGACAGGATTAAGATTAGCCTGGTCAGATGAAGACATAATTGACTGTAGGCTCGTGGCCTTTTTGGACTTTGACCGGGTAATAGGTCTGATTGCTTCCCTGCGAAAAACTAACGTAGTTTAGTTTTAGGGAATGTATAAATGTTTACATGCTATATGATGTATCCGTTTTAGGAGTATTATCCTACAACACGGATGTTAGCTATTTGTGATATAGGATATCATGTTAATACTTTGTAAATATTCATGTACACATATTTCTTCATATTTCCCATTACATGGAGATTGATATGGAATGAAATTACAAGTAAATGAAATTACGAGTAATTTGAAATGGGAAAGTACGAAAGACTTTCCTCCGCATTTAGTTTATCAGAGGCTGACCTATCTTAGGCTACTCTCGTGGCTTTTTGGCATGAAGATTCCCAAATCATCGCAATTTACTCGACGGGAAGTTAATCCAGTCTTTCAACTGGATCGAATTTGGGTGGTGCCTTTCCTGAGCCTCGTTGGAATTAGTCTTCCTACGAGTCCAGTAATTAAACACCGACCGAATACCCTCCTGATGGAGGAACCACACAACATACATTCACATACAACGTGTCTCACTATTTATGAAAATGATGATATGTGCGAATCACTAATATCACAAGCAGATATAGTGTAAAACATTAAGTACAGTAAGTAAATGAATTCGTACACATCCATCAAATGTAAATGCTGTAACGCCCCGAAATCCGGTCTATTTTCACACCCAGATTCCGTACGTCACGGTCTAATCTCTTGATAAACATACATCATTATACACTTAATATAACAACATACATTCTCAAATCCCAGTTTCTATAACCTTATAACCTCTTTCATTACAAATAATGATAAAAACATTATTCATTCCATCTTACAAGAGTGACTTTTATCCACCACCAAGGATACATAATCGTTCATTAAACTAATCTATATTTCCATTTCATCTTTCTACATTACAAGTCTTCACTTGATCTTCACAGTCATTCACATACTGAATGACACTTCATCTGGATACCGGTCAACTTGATCTTTACGGGATCCTTAAGTTCTTTTAACATCGTTTGCTGAAAATATTTTTCATTTAAAGCAAGTGTGAGAATTCAATTGCCCAGCAAGACATAACAGTTGAACAAACAACTTCAAGAATTCGAACATTCCTTTAGAACTTCGATAACCCAACAAAGGTTATGAAGCAGCTTGAATAATAGGAATAATTCTGATTCTTATCATTTTAAAACATTAATCACATTCACTTTGAAATACTTTCCTTCTTCTACCTTTTTCATACTCATCATGTCTGGCTAGAATCATTCGCATAGACTTAACAACAATGTTTTATGTATAAACAGAACATTCTTATATTGAACAATTCAATATGAGAACAGTTCATCTCATAGAAACACCGAAGTGTTCAAATTGTGGCACAAGGTCTCATATGTTCTACCACCTTGTACAATGTTTCACATTCACACATAGACATAACTTCTCAAGTTGAACATCTGAGAAGTTTAAGAAACTAGCATTCATTTAGAATATGAATGAAGTTAGGAAACTTGCCTTATGCACAGCTACAGCTTACGCTGAACTGCTTATTCCAATTCCTATATAGCACATAAGGAAATAACACACACCAATTAGTCATATACTTTTGACTTATGTATTGGTTTACTTAACTTTACTTCTTAGGGTTCACGTTCTTGCAACCTAAGTTTACGCGACAACTTTCATTACCGGTTTACGACTTCATGACATACGGAGATGTCTTACTCAAAACATTCATCATCTTTGATGATTTGCATTTTCATCTTCTTCTTATAACTTCTATAGGACTCAGTACACATCGCTTCTCTGTTAGTAGTCCATATGGTACTCTGAGTGGTTTTCCACAAACAATCAACAAACAAGTTCCCGTCTCATCTACACTGCCATCACAGTGAGTTAGATCAGTTGCTAGTTTTGTATATACCTTTGCTCTCTGAAGGAATTGTTTAGCCCAGCTCCCATATGTCAACCATCAAAGGTTACGATTGTACCATAACCTAACTTATCGTAACTTATCCGAATCATTAAACAAGAATGTTCGTTAAATCAATTTCTTATTCCTTACAGCTTTCTGGCAACTAAATGTCATACCTCATGATTCAATCTTTATCGTCCAAATCATACAGTCGTTTGTATTCTCAGAGCGATCATTTAAGTTAATCATTAACTCGGCTTCATTTTGTTAACATCATTGTCTTAATTTAGTTCTTTACCAACTCACATTCGGCTTTCATTAATCTTATTACCGTTCGTTACGACTTTCTTGATAATTCATATCTTACTTACTACTTTCATCATGGTCTAAGTCATACAAGCAAGGTATACTTAGAACGTTCGTCCGACGCAAATACGATTCATGAGGATCGTTTACGTATTCAACGTTCACGTTGCTCGTATCTTAATCTCTCATTCAACCTTTACTCAAGGTTTTAATTGCTTTCAATCGTTATCCATCCCATGAACCCCATGTTCATTATTCTTTCTTAATGTCGAAGCCATACCGTTCGTTGTATGCTAAGACCGGTCGTTCATCGCAACAGCGTTGTGTTCACAGCGTTTATACGATTTACACTTACCTCTCATTACCACAACATAACATCGAAATGTTATTAATTACCCTCGTCACTCAACATCTAAGGAATCACAATCATAGCAATCCCCCATGTTCGTTTATCGCAACTACGGTCCCCGAACATCGGTTCCGTAACCCGTGTTTACATTCTTTGTCTTTTAATCTCATTTAATCTTTCCATTCAACCTTTACAAAAGGTTTAACTCACTTGCTTAAGTGTTATTTTATGTGAATTATATGTTCATACTTCTTTCTTGCACATCCCCCAATAATTGAGCACTTAAAAGCTCATTACTGAGCCTTGCCCTGCACCGGCGCTGCGGCGCCGGTTCCCTTCCTTCCTCTCACGCTGTGGCGTGAGTCTTCAGCAACTACCTCCCTGGCCTGGTGCTGCGGCGCCGAGTCCTTCACTAACTCTCGCACTGCGGTGCCAGTTAATAGTGCATGGTATCCCGGGCTGGCGCTGCGGTGCCGAGCAAGAAACCTAGAAAAATTTCTAAGTCTTTTACAAGCTTGAATCGCTTACTTCAAAATTTCGTAACTTATTCGTTATAACTCGGAACGAGGTCGTTCCAAAGCCATTCTCTTTTTTATCTTATGTACTTTAATGCCCCTTAGACAGAACTTCGTGCTGAATTCGTTAATGTGCTATTCGATTGGCTTGATCTTCACCCTTCGTTCATTTTACGTTTATAACGTTCTTCGTTCGTTCATCCGTAATTCGGTCATCCGAACTCGAAACTCGTTCGTTCTTGAGTCCACGACTCATGTTTTCTACGTTCTCTTACTTTCTTATGAAACCTCACACATTCGAGTTCATTTACTAACTTTCTAATTCTCGTTCGTCTTTTACACAATTTTCGCCATAACTTCGTTATAGCTCAGTTTTAATCAGTTCTTCATGAACGTTTCTATCGTTCCTAACCAAGAAAAAAATATCTAACTTATATGCGATGGTTTTAAACTTGTCCATCAACAACAATTATCCTATGATGGTTTTAAATTTGTCCATCAACAACGTTCTTCGTGTTCCTCGCGTGTTCTTCCGTTCTTCGCTCGTTCTTCATTTTTAATCGATATTTTGATTACGATTTCACTTTTTCTTGGAATTTGATGTTATTAAACACCATTCCTTACTTTCACCGAATCGTTCATATTATTCACTCGGATCGTTCTAATTCATTACAAATCTTACACTTCCTTAAGAAATTTATTTACTAAACTTTAAATGCTTATTTCCTCTTTTCTCAATGATTTCAACCATAAGAAATCATTACTAACATCATTTACTTCTTATTCTCATTAAGTTATGTTTTTGAACATAGAAACTTATAGAAAACTATATAAAAGTTTTGTTTCGAATTACCTTCCTTCTTTAATCTCCTTCCGTCGGACAAAGTTTGCTCACGAGCCAACTTCTCCTCTTCCTTTCCTCTTCTTCCTCCCATCCGAACCCTCTCCCTCTCTCTCTCTCTCAAGTTGTAAATCTTGGATGGATTATAATGTAACTTTTACTAAATACTGACATTTGACTTATTTGATGTGCTTTTTGTATATTAAACAACCTACATTGCTAAATTATTATTAAATTTTTTTCTTTATTAATAATTAGAATTTATATTCATTCGGTTGAATTTTGTGCCAAGTAAAAGATCTGTATTAATTTATTTATTGTTGTTTTAGCAGCCTGAAGCAATGGGTTTTGATCGACCCACAATATTGCAAGTATATTTTGCGTGCAACAAAATTGAGGAGTTGGCTGTGAAATATCTTTTAGATCACATGAACGAGTTTGATGACTGATGTGGTTTAAAATACAACGGTTATCTTGTCTTGTCTTGTCTTGTCTTGTCTCGGTTCCTTCTGATTTGAGTCGATTATAAAGTCATCCTTGATGTTAATGCCAAGATCTTCTCCCACGTTCCAATCACGTAAGACACTCTGACCCTGCACAGTTCAACAAGTCAACACCAAAAGCTTGACGGCCTGATCGTCGGGGGATAACTCCGGCGTGAGAGTCAGTACAGGCGATCATAAGGTTAACAATGGAGGAAAATAATGACTAGTGTTTGAGTGTGTGAAAAATAAGAATGTGTGTAGTGTTTTGTTACCTCTTTTCCTTTTTGTGATCCTTGCCCCATACGTTCCCTAAACCCGATTTACTGTGCCACCCACTATCTCCTGACACCTCCTCTCACCCCCGGTCATCTCAGCTGAAAGCATGTAGCTTATTTTCCTACCTGCTACCACTGTTACCTCCCGCCGGTAATCGGAGTCCCATCCTCATTAATGCCATGCAGAAAGGTGGCAGACATAACAGTCAACTGCTACCTTTTGTGATGATTACCGGTCAAAGATAGGATAAGTAACACCTTACGTAATGGACCAATCCAATGACTAAGCCCAATATTATGATCAAGTAACGAGGCCCAAGTTGTTTGACCCAATATGGCAAAGGTGACATAATCCAAAGGATAAGCCCATTCGGTCCGGTCCAGTATGAAAAGTATTATGGCCCAACATTGCCCCCCAGTCTTTTATTAAACAGGATGTTTAGTGGAAGACTGTAAATAGTGGAAGTCCCTAGTGAAAGGGATTTGTAATAAACCAAATGGGGAGAAAGGAATCTCACCGAAGCCCAACTGATAAGTAGTCAGTCGCTAATTCCAATGGATCCATAAGCCCAAATGGCACGTGTCCAACAGCCTTAAGGACGAAAAATAGGGATCCAACGAGCGCCAGCCCACCTTGGATAACCCATTAAAACCAAAATTAGACGTCACCCCTTCCACTCCCGCATCATTATCTCCAATTAATGCGCCGCCCTCGATTTTCGTGCAAAATTTGAAAAGACCACTATAAAAGTCAATTTTTCCCAATTCTGACGACTTTACCAGCTTAATTTGAATTTGATATACAATGCTCTCTCCTTCTCTCTAATTTCTTCATTTTCTGCAAGATCTTAGTATCAATGGCGACCCAAGATTCTGACAATTCCACCCCTATTCTTGCTGTCCCGATTTCCACCACTCCTCCCAGTCACAACCTCACCGAGTCGGTTCCAAACCCCAACCCCCAAATCACGGCTAGCCCCGTCGGGAACCCTTCAAACCCCCTACCCAACCCCTCAGAGTTTTTTGAGAGTGAAGAACAATACCCTTACGCCAATATTCCCTCTATCGTCACCGAGATCGAGCTGCGTGCCATCAGAAGTCGGTATCAGATTCCGGACACCCCTCTGGTGAGAGCTCCGGAACCGCACGAACGGATGTACCAACGACCGGACGGGTGGACTGCCGTACCCGTAACTGTCCTAGAGAAGGGAGTTAGATTCCCTCTTCACTCTTTCCTTGTTACTCTCCTGGGATTCATCGGAGTGGGATTCGCCCAACTGGTGCCGAATTCGTACATCCACATCTTGGCCTTCATAGCATTCTGTTATGAGTTGGGGATACCCCCAACAGTTGATTCCTTTGTCACTCTCTTCTCTGCTGGGAAGTCTCGGGAACGAGGCTTTAAAGTGCTGAGCAAACAGTCCCCCAAGCCCAACGCCAAGTTCGAGAAGCGACCCTTGATTGATACTCCTTCGAGAAACAAGGGGTGGCACAGAGAATGGTTCTTCGTGAAGGGACCTGAAATTCCATCTATCCCGGAATGGACCACTTTCGAGCGGATTTCTGCAGACTTCGGGGACATTCTAGAGGAGTGTGTAAAAGAAATGGCGAGCATTCTCGAGAAGATTCCCCTGAAGGAATGGAGCTTCAGACTTCTGAGCAAGCAAGCATGGTTATATTACCATAAATGTGAGTTCTAAACTCTTACTGGTGTGTAATTTGCTAAGATTTCTTTTATTGAACTGGTCTAAAGGGTTACATGATATGTTAATTTGCAGTGTCTTTGATAAAACCAGCATCGATTGACCGAAGGGATTTGGATAAATTCCTTTCGGGTAAATCATTATCACCCCCCACCGACATCCCACAGGAAGAACTTCTGGCTTCGGAAGCCCATGACGCTGAAGTCTTCCATGGATCAGAAACTGCGGAGGAACCTAGCCGACCTCGACAAAAGAAGAGGGCTGTTCGGAAAGTCCAGACAAATCCTCAAGGATCTCAATCAGCTTCTACAACGAGTTTGATTGACATGCCTGCTAACGAGCGAATGCAGGCTCTTCGTATTAAAAAGAGGAAGACCAAAGTGACTCCTTTATCCGCCGATGAGCTTCGGGTTCCTCCTGCTGCAGTTGATCCTCCTATCGTTATTCCTGTGGAGATCCATATTTCTTAAGACGAGCTCGAAAACCCAACCGAGTCTCCACTTCTATCTCATAAAAGGAAACAACCTTTCGAAGATCAACCACCACCGCCCCCCGAACCATCAATGCCTTCTCCGACAAGATCCTCCCCCTTCGCCTTTAGGCGAGAAGTCGCATCTTCTCCCACTGTATGGCCGGAGTTTAACGAGAACTTTCCCTTTCAACTGTTCGACTCCTTTGTTCGGGAGACCTATGATTATCGGTTCGGAAACAGCTCGATTAGGGATTTGATCGAGGAAGGCATGAGTTATCAGGCTAAGGTTAGTTTGTTCAATTGAAATATTTAGGAATCATCTGTTTCTTCTACTAATTCACCGTCTGTCTTTGAATGTCTGTAGGCAAATGCTGTCTTCGGGAGACTTCTTCCCCGATACAGGGAATCCGAAAGCCGAAGAAGATGCAGCCCGGCGAGAGAACGCTATTCTGGCTTCGGCTCTGGATAGAGAGAGAAGGGCCCATGGTACCACTCTCTTCAATAAAGAATGCCTTCAGAAAGATGTAAATAAGTTGAAAGAAAAACTGGAGACAGCCGAGGCCACCCACCAAATAATCGTTAATACGAACATAGACCTGGTTCGTCGAAACGAGGTCCTTGTGGGGAAGAACGAAACGATGGTGAAAACCAACAAGAGCCTGGCGGTGCAAGTACATGAACTCGAAGCTAGGGACTTGAGACATCTGAAGGAACGGGAAAAGCTCGAAGAGGAGCTTCAAGAACTTCGTGCTTTGAGAGATTCGGGTCCTCCTTTGACCGAAAATCTTCGGAGAGAAGTTCAACAAGAATATCGGAAATCAGCTGAGTTGAACGAGGAGATCGTCCAAATGTTCTCGGATGGATACGACGAATGCCAAAGCAAAGATAAGGCAAGACTTGTCACTGCCAAGGTTGATCCGACCATTCTCGACTCTTCGGAAGACGAAGCTGATCCCTGAAGATGATTCTCTTTTCCCTTAGCTGTAGGATTCTTGTAAAGCTTCTATCGTTTTGTAAACAGTATTATGTAAATAAAATATCAACATTATTCCTTATGACTTCAGTGTATTTACTGTTTATCAAACTTCAATATCGATTCAATCTTAAAAAATGTACAAGCTCCTTCGTGGACTTAACTTAAACTGTTAATTAACAACTAGGTAAGTCGTATAACAGACAAGATGAAGTTAAAGAATGTGGCCTTCCGAACTCAATACTTAGAAAAATTTAGGTAATAAAGTAAAGGAATACTTATTCGTTACCAAAGTGTGAGGTAGATGCCGTGAAGGGACTGACGAAGTCTGAATAATGACACTTGCCTACCGCGAAGGGCCTGACAAGGTCTAAAGGTCGACAATTGCCTACCACGCAGGGCCTGACAATATCTTAAGGATGACACTTGCCTACCACGAAGGGCCTGACAAGGTCTAAAGGTCCACCTGCCGATGAGGCTACCATCGAATGGTCAACGAGTCCACCCGAACCTCCTTACACCAATGACGTTTGCCTACTACGCAGGGCCTGACGAACTCATAGGGACCACCTGCCGATGAGGCTACCATCGAATGGTCAGCGAGTCCACCCGAACCTCCTTACACCAATGACGTTCACCTACCACGCAGGGCCTGACGAACTTATAGGGACCACCTGCCGATGAGGCTACCATCGAATGGTCAGCGAGTTCACCCAAACGTCCTCACACCAATGACGTTCGCCTACCACGCAGGGCCTGACGAACTCATAGGGACCACCTGCCGATGAGGCTACCATCGAATGGTCAGCGAGTCCACCCGAACCTCCTTACACCAATGACGTTCGCCTACCACGCAGGACCTGACGAACTCATAGGGACCACCTGCCGATGAGGCTACCATCGAATGGTCAGCGAGTCCACCCGAACCTCCTTACTCCGATGACATTAACAGCAAAGAAGACAAGACTTATTCGAGAAAAAGGAAATTTTTATTGATGATGACTTAAAAACATTTATAGACTTCCAGTGTGCTGACATTGTAGCTACTGAAAATACTTTCGAAGCCTGCCTGCATGCCAAGTATTCTTGATCTCTGATCCGTCCAAGGCCCTCAACCGATAAGTCCCCCGCTTCGATACTTCTATGATTTCATACGGCCCTTCCCAATTCGGCATCAGCTTTCCCAAATTCTGGGGTGTAGATGCTTCGACTTTTTTGAGAACGAAATCCCCTACTTCGAATCTGCGAAGCTTTACCCCTTTGTTATAATGCTTAGCTACTCTTCGCTGATAGGCTGCAAGTTTGACCAAGGATGTTTCTCTGACTTCTTCAAGTAAATCAAGATTGGCTTTCAGCCCTTTGTCATTGTATATTTCTCTGAACTGACTAACTCGAAGACTTGGATATCCAATTTCAACTGGGACTAAGGCATCAGTACCATAGGCCAGTCTGAAAGGTGAATCCCCCGTTGTGGTCCTCGGAGCGGTCCGATAGGCCCATAACACGCTGAGCAGCTCTTCTGGCCATCTTCATTTAGCTTCGTCCAATCTGCGCTTGATTCCATTCAGCAGCGTTCTGTTGGTCACTTCGACTTGTCCATTAGACTGAGGATGAGCTACCGAAGTTTTTCTATGCTGGACCCCCAGTTCTTTCAAAAATGCTTCGAATTTTGATCCCACGAACTGACGTCCATTGTCTGAAATCACCACCTTAGGAATTCCGAACCGAAATACTACCGACTCCTTAATGAACTTTAAGCATTCCTGTTCCGTTATTAACCTAAGCGGTTTTGCTTCTACCTACTTGGTCATGTAGTCGATAGCAACTATAACAAAGCTGATCTGACCTTTTGCTTTCGGTAGCGGACCTAGTATATCAACCCCCCAGACAGCAAAGGGTATGAGAGATAAAATCGAGTATAACTCTTCTGGTGGCTGATGTGGGATCGGACTGTTGAGCTGACACTTCTCGCACTTCTTGACGTATTCAGTCGCTTCCTTGAAGATGGTAGGCCAGTAGTATCCCTGACGAAGTACTTTGTAGGCTAATGACTTAGCAGCCATATGGTCAACACAGATGCCCTTGTGAACTTCTCGAAGAGCATATTCAGCTTCGGACGGAGTCAAACACTTTAACAGTGGAGACGAGAAGGCCCTTCGGAACAGATCCCCATCTATCAGAACAAAATTAGCACTCTTGTACTTGATTTTCTTGGCCAGCATCTGATCCGAAGGTAAAATGCCATCTGCCAGATACTCCAGCTATGGAGTCAACCAACAGTTGGTTCGGTCAACGCACATTACCGATTCATGATGAACACTGGGATGTTGCAAAATTTCTAAGTAAATCGACCCATCAAAAACGTTAACATCCGTAGTGGCTAATTTGGAGAGTGCATCGGCAATAGAATTGTCGTTACGTTCAACCCCCTGAAATTCGTAGAACTGGAAATACTGAAGCCGTTCTTTCATTTCCACCAAATACTTGATCATTCTGTGACCTTGAGCTTCGTATTCCCCGGAGACTTGTTTAACGACTAACTGAGAGTCGCTGAAGATAATTATTCTTTGCACTTCGAGACTCTTAGCTAGTCGCAATCCCGCCAACACTGCCTCGTACTCTGCTTCATTGTTCGTCACTTTAAACTGAAATCTGATGGCCTGCTGCACCTTGAATCCCTCCGGGCTGGTCAGAATAATCCCTGCTCTGCTGACGTCCGCGGTAGAAGACCCATCCGCGTACAGTGTCCACGAACTCTGCTCCTACTGAAGAACCGCAACTATGCTGTTAGATCCTCCAGCTTCTGCTACAGCTTCATCAGCTTCAGAAAACGAACACTCGACCACAAAATCAGGTAAGGCCTGCCCCTTGATGGCAGTTTGGGGATGATATTCAACGAAGAACTGAGACAACTCCATCGTCCATGCAGCTAATCTCCCCGATACCTCAGGTTTGCCCATAATTTTTTTCAAAGGCTGATCTGTGTAGACTATTACCAACCTACCCTGGAAGTACTGCCTAAGCTTCCGACTAGCAGTTATTAAAGCAAAAGCAAACTTCTCAATGTTCGGGTACCTTGTTTCAGCATCCCGAAGGACATGGCTTACATAATAAACCGGGTGCTGCTTACCCCCAACTTCTCGCACCAAAACTGCTCCTACTGCCAACGAACTAGCTGCTAAGTACAAATACAAAGGCTCAGCAGGAGCGGGCTTCACCAACAAAGGCGCCAAAGATAAGTAGGACTTGATGCCCTGAAAGGCGTCTTCGCATTCCGAAGTCCATTGGAACGTCTTGGCATTCTTCGGCCCTTTCAACGTGTCAAAAAACGGCAAACACCTTTCTGCTGACTTGGACATAAACCTCCTCAACGCTGCAATCCTTCCAGTCAGACGCTGAACATCTTTAAACTGAGGAGTCTTCATGTTCAGGATCGCTTGAATCTTTTCTGGATTGGATTCAATTCCCCTCTGACTGACCAGATAACCCAGAAATTTGCCAGCTCCTAATTCAAAGGTGCACTTGACAGGATTCAGTCTCAGTTTGTGATGACGGACTGTTTGAAAGCATTCCTCCAGGTCATCCAGATGTTTGTGCACTAACATGCTCTTAACAATCATGTCATCCACATATACTTCCATATTCTTGCCCAACTGACGCCTGAAGACATAGTTCATCATCCTCTAGTAAGTGGCCCCGGCGTTGATGAGGCCGAGGGTCATTTTCTTGTAGGCATATACCGAACGATGCGTAATGAACGCCGTCTTCGGTATATCCTCTTTACACATGAAGATTTGATGATAGCCAGAGAATGCATCCATGAAGCTCAACAAGGCATACCCCGAAGTTGCATCGATGAGCTGGTCAATGTAGGGTAACGGGTAGAAATCCTTTGGACAGGCTTTATTCAGATCCGTATAGTCGATGCAAACCCGCCATTTCCCATTCTGCTTCTGGACCAGCACCACATTTGCCATCCACTGTGGATAGTCGATCTCGAAGATGAAGTCAGCAGCTAGCAGCTTCGCAATTTCTTCATCGATGATTCTTTGGCGCTCGGGCGCAAAGATCCTCCTCTTCTGCCGAACTGGCTTCTTCGACGGGTCCACTTCTAAACGATGCTCTACGATATCCCTGCTCACTCCCGGCATATCTTGAGTCTCCCAGGCAAAGATGTCAACATAACACTGCAGGAGTTCAATGAGGTCCGTCCTGAGAGGTTCTGGCAGGCCCGAACCTATTTTCACCGTCTTGTCCGCTTTTCCCGGGACGAGCTCTACTTCTTCTGTTTCTTCGGCTGGCATGACCAACGGTTCTGAGCTGCTTTCTGTGAAGGGTTCGATCTCTATTGCCATGGTCTATTTTTGCTTCGACACCCCTACTCCCGAAGTGATCACGACATTTCTATAACATCTTCTGGCCAGATCTAAATCCCCTTTCACTTCCCCAACCCCATGAGCCATAGGAAATTTGATTTTGAAATGAGGGATTAAGGTTACAGCTTGTAAAGCAGTTAAAGTGGGTCTCCCCAAAATAGCATTATAAGAGGAATCTACATTCACAACGTAAAATTTGTAAATAATTTCTACCTGTTGGCGGGCCATTCCGAAGATAACCGGCAGTTCAATGGTTCCAGCCACTTTGACCGGATCATTGCTGAAACCATATAAAGGGGCCTCCTGTCCGATCTCCATCTTCTGCCCATCAAGATGTATCCTCTGATAAGCATAAGCATATAAGATATCCACAGAAGACCCGTTGTCGATCATCATGCGCTTCATGTCCACCGAACCCACTTGTGCCATCACGACCAATGATCCCTCATGCAGTTCGATAGTTTCTGAAGGATAATCCTCATCGGTAAAGGAAATTACCGTACCCGGGAAGGGTCTGTCAGTCTTCGGGAGGGTACCCGCCACTGACATGACCGAATCCAGATAGCTTCGGCGCTTCTTTCCAACAAGCTTGCCCGAAGTACCCCCACTGATGAGATCTATGACTTGTCTTGATGGCGGTCCAGGGACGGGGAACACTTGCTGAACTGGTTGGGCTGCCTGAACAGGTCCTCTATTTTGCTGTTGATTCGTCCTGGCAGCTACATAATGAACTAAAGCCCCGTCTTGCACCTTTCTCTCAATAAAATCTTTCAGACTAGCACAGTCGTTCGTATCGTGACCCGAGGCTTGATGATAGTCACAATACTTACGAGAATTCCCTTTTCCGGGCTTAAAGTTATCTCGAGGTGGCTCGAAAATAGGTTGATTCTTGATCTGCTCCAAGATAACAGCCCTGTCGGCGTTGAGTGCAGTATATGTCCTGTTTACCCTCTGAACGGGAGCGGACGAGCGTTCTCCACCCTGTCTCCAATTATTGTTGTATTTCTTTGATCGGCCGTCATGACGACCTTTGTTTCCGTCATTCTTACTCTGGTCTCCCTCTGTTCTGTCCCGATCTGTCTCCTTAAGCCGATCCGAAGAGGGACGCTTGAGGCTATTCATGGCCTCCTCTACCACAATATAGCCTTATGCTTTGTCGAAGGCTTCGGCGAGACTCTTCGGGTGGTGAAACATTAGTTTTTTCACCAACTTCTCTGATTTGACCAGATCTAACCCATTCTGAAACAGTCCCACGGCCTGTAGATCGTTCAGGTCTGTCACTTGGCCGACTGCTTCACGGAATCGCTTTACATATTGGCCCAAAGACTCATTCGAGTACTGCCGAACCTGAGCCAGCGAGCCAGTTGGTTTCCCTCTTCTTCTATTGCTCCCGAAGCGGGCGTGGAACTTACTGCACATATCCGCCCAAGATGAAATTGAATCCGAAGGCAAAGTTCCCATCCATTTCCTGGCATCCTTTCGGAGTGTCGTGACAAAAGTATGACACTTAGCACCATCGCTAAAGTCGTAATAATCCATCAGTCGGTTGAACGCCTGACTATAGTCATAGGGATCCCCCGATCCGTCATAACTTTCAATGTGAGGCAACTTCTTGGTGGGGTCAGCCTTTTCTTTCAGAATCTCCGTGAAAAAAGGGGATGCCTTCTTTCCCGAAGTATCTTTTACTTTCTGTACCTCGGCAAGCTGCCTCCGAAGGTCCTTCACCTCTTTTACCAGATACTCCACGCCCTCGGGTTGGGACGATGTAACACCCCGAAATCCGGTCTACCTTCAGACCCGGACTCCGTGTGTCACTGTCCCATTTTCTTACCAATCATACATCATTATATACTAAAATATAATAACATATATTCTAAAATCCCAGGTTCTATAACCACAAAACCTCTTTCATTACATATAATGATAATTACATTATTCTTTACATCTTACACGAGTGACTTTCATCCGCCACAAATGATTCATAACTGTTCATTTAACTAGTTTATAGTTTAATTCTATCATTCTATATTACAAGTCTTCACTTGCTCTTCACGCACATTCATATAATGAATGGCACTTCATCTGAATACCGCTCAGCTTGATCTTTACGGGATCCTTAAGTTCTTTCTAACATCGTTCGCTGAAAATGTTTTTCATTTAAAGCAAGTGTGAGCATTCAATTGCCCAGTAAGTCATACAGTTGAACCAACAACTTCAAGAGTTTAAACATTCTTCAAAACTTCAATAACCGAACAAAGGTTATGAAGCAGCTTGAATAATAGGAATAGTCTTGATTCCTATCATTTTAAAACATTAGTCACATGCAATTTGAAATACTTTCATTCTCTACTTTCTTTCATGCACCATCGGTCTGGCTAGAATCAATAGCACAGACTTAACAATAACGGTTCATGTATAAACAGAACATACTTTTATTGAACAGTTCAATCACATGACAGTTCATCTCAAAGAAACACTGAAGTGTTCACATTGTGGCACAAGGCCTCATACATACTACCACCTTGTACAAATATCGCACATTCGCATATAGACAAAACTTCTCAAGTTCAACATCTGAGAAGTTTTAGAAACTAGCATTCATTTAAAATATGAATGAAGTTAGGAAACTTTCCTTACGCATAGCTACAGCTTACAGTTTACGCTGAAATGCTTATTCCAAAACCCTATATAACAAATAAGGAAATAACAAGTACACCAATTAGTCATATACTTGACTTACGCATTGGTTTACTTAACTTTACTTCTTAAGGTTCGCGTTCTTGTAATTTAAGCTTACGCGACTAACTTTCATTACCAGATTATGGCTTCATGACATACTGAGATGTCTTACTCAACACGTTCATCATCTTTGATGATTCACATTCTTATCTTCTTCTTATACTTCTCTAGGACTCAGCACACATCGCTTTTCTGTTAGTAGTCCATATGGTACTCTGAGTGGTTTCCCACAAACAACCAACAAACAAGTTCCCGTCTCATCTACACTGCCCACACAGTGAGTTAGATCGGTTGCCAGTTTTGTATATACCTTCGCTCTCTGAAGGAATTGTTTAGCCCAGCTCCCATATGTCAACCATCAAAGGTTACGATTGTACTACAACCTAACTTACCTTAACTTATCCGAACCATAAAAGTATAATGTTCGTTAAGTCAACTTCTTATTCCTTATGGCTTTCTGGCAACTAAATGCCATACCTCAGGAATCATTTTTTATCGTCTAAGTCATACACTCTTTTGTATACTCGGAACGATAATTTAATGTCAATACTATGAGACCATAGCGTTAAACATTTCATATGAACTTATTTATATCTTACAACGTCCGGTTCCCTCAACTCGGAACATTTATCCAAGTTATTCTTATTAACTCGACTTCTTAACGTTATACGTTATTATCTTCAATTTAGTTCTTTCATTGTTCACGGTTAATCAACATTCTTCATTATATTACGGTTAAACCATACACAGGGTGTAGGTTCTGCCCGTTTAACACTCGCTTACACTCAACCTTCACGTCGGTTAAAGTGTTCAACGTTTACATTTCAATCTAACATTCTCATCCGACTTATATCGGACTTCAGTAATTTTATTACCGTTCGTTACGGCTCTCTTGATACCATTCGTATCTTACTTACTATCTTCGTCAACGTCTAAGTCATACAACTAGGGTATACTTAGCACGTTCGTTAAACGCGAATACAATTCACAAGGATCGTTTACGTATTCAACGTTTTACTTGTTCGTCTTTTAATCTCTCATTCAACCTTTACTCAAGGTTTCAATTACTTTCATCATTATCCATCCCATGAACCCCATGTTCATTATTCTTTCTTAATGTCAAAGCCATACGGTTCGCTGTATGCTAAGACTGATCATTCATCGCAACAACGTTGCGTTCATAGCGTCTATACGCTTTACACTTATCTCACATGGCCATGTCATAACATCAAAATGTTATACATTAACATCGTCAACCAACGTCTAAGGAATCATAACCATAGCAATCCCTCACGTTCGTTTATCGCGACTACGGTCCCCGGACATCGGTTTCGTAACCCGCATCTACATTCTTTGTCTTTTATTCTCGTTTAATCTTTTCGTTCAACCTTTGCTAAAAGTTTAGAACACTTGACTAAGTGTTACATTACGTGAACTATATGTTCATACTTCTTTCTTGCACATCCCCCAGTATCTGAGAAATAAAATTCTCATTTCTGGGCAGTGCCTTGCACTGGCGCTGCGGTGCCGTGCCCTTCCCTTCCTCTCGCGCTGCGGCGCGGCACACCTTTCTCTCTTTCCTTCCCGGACTGGCGCTGCGGCGCCAAGTCCTTCTTTTCCTCTTGCGCTGCGGCTCCACTCTCCAGAAGTGTATGCCGAGCTCGCGCTGCGGCGCCCCCTCTCGCGCTGCAGCGCCACTTCTCGCGCTGCGGCGCCCCTTCCCGCGTTGCGGCGCCAAGACAAACCTAGAAATTTTTCTAAGTGTTAAGTCAAGTTTAAGATGCTTACTTTACGATCTCATAACTTCTTCGTTATAACTCGGAACGAGGTCATTCCAAAGCCATTCTCT
Organism: Panax notoginseng; assembly: GCA_016801055.1. NCBI lineage: Eukaryota > Viridiplantae > Streptophyta > Magnoliopsida > Apiales > Araliaceae > Panax > Panax notoginseng. Next base: position 91,772,907 of record CM029020.1, read on the forward strand.
TCCTTATCTTACGTACTTTAATATTCCTTGGACAGAACTTCATTCTGAATCCGTTAACATGCCATTCAATTGGCTTAATCTTAACCCTTCATTCATTTTACGCTTTTAACGTTCTTCGTTCGTTCGTCCGTAATTCGGTCATCCGAACTCGGAATTCGTTCGTTCTTGAGTCCACGACTCACATTTTATACGTTCCCTTACATTCTTATGAAACCCTACACGTTCGGGTTCATTTACTAACTTTCTAAATTCTCGTTCGTCTTTTACGAAATTTCGCCATAACTTCGTTATAGCTCCGTTTTAATCCGTTCTTTATGAACGTTTCTAACGTTCCTAACCAAGCATTAAGCATCTAACTTATACGCGATGGTTTTAAACTTGTCCATTAACAACATTTACACTACGATGGTTTTAAATTTGTCCATCAACAACGTTCTTCATGTTCTTCGCGTTCTTCATTTTTAATCGATATTTTGGATTACGATTTCACTTTTTCTTGGAATTTGATGTTATAGAACACCATTCCTTACTTAATTCACCTACTCGTTCATAATATTCATTCGGATCGCTCAAAATCCTCACGAATCTTATACTTGCTTAAGAAATTTATAAACTAAATTTCTTATTTCTTATTTCTTATTTTCTCATGATTTCAACCATATGAAATCATTTCTAACATCATCTACTCCTTATTCTCATTAAGTTATGTTTTAAACATATTAAACTTAAAGAAAATAGTAGAAGAAACTAGGGTTCGGATTACCGTTCTTCTTTATTTCTCTTCCGTTAGACAAAGCCGGCGATTTGCTAGCTTTTCTATTTCACGATCACTTTTGATCCGAGCCTTCATGCTCATACTCTTCTTCTTCCTCTTCCAATCGAGCTCTCTCTCTCTCTCTCTCTCTCAAGTTTTAGGATTTTCAAAATCCTAGAAAATGAAAGTTAAGCTTTCTATTTATAGAAAACCAAAGCTAAGGGCAAAATGGTCATTTCCCCTCCACCTTCTTACTATTCCACACTTGGCAACCAAGTTTACTTGGCCACCACCCTTACTTGGTGGCCAAGTGGGCGGCCCACATACCCATGGGTCACCCCATGGGTTGCTCCATAGGTTTTACCCATCCGTTTATCCACCGGTTCGATTCGCGGTTTCTTTTCTTGGTTTGGGCCTTAACCCAAATTCTTATTGGGCTTAACTTCATAAATCATTGGGCTTGACATAATCCAAGTCCAATTGGATTCTACAAAGTCTATGAACACAAAGTCCATTAAGACTAATCGTATTCTACGATCGTATTCTACGCATTCCTTTCTCGTATTCTCTTCGTATATTGTTCGTACGATATTCGTATTATACGTCGTATTAATCTTCGTAATATACTCGTATAATAACTCGTATCATACTCGTATTTCTCACGCATAATAACCCTAATTATTATACGCGATCATAAAATTCTCGGAACTCACTTTCCCTAACCCTTAGGTTTGGAGTCCGCAGGCGAAAACTTCGTTTTTGCCATAACTGAAATATTATTGAATATTTCATCACGTCTTAGAATTAAACGTAATCCAGAACTTCTCAGAATTTCAAAAATAATCTCCGAGCAGAAATAGGTGAATAGTCCCTATTTCGTCTTTTTCCCCGAAAAATATTTTATTCCCAGAAAAATTTCATTTTCGTCTTGAAAATTCTTACTCGTTCAGTCTAGCTCGTAGCCAGAATCCTCCCGATTAATAATCATTCTAGGTTATAGAACGATTAATGAACACATAGCACAGAATAATATTAATAAAAATTCATTTTATTAATAACTAATTCTTTAACTTAAATTCTTGACAATCCGATTTTCCGGGTTGTCACAGACGATGCTTCTTTCTCTGGTGACTCCTCCCTCTTCTGAGTGGACCGGTTTCTTACGATAGAACCCTCAACTTTCGAGGGGCTTTTATGACGATGATGGTCCACAGAGCGGAATACCCTCAGTGGACTTTCGGGTGTACGACCCCTAGATCTGCTTCGTCTCTGAACCCGGCTGCCGTGGTGGAAATGCGCAACAACGAGCGCCTTTTTAGCATTCTCTGGAGTACGATCCCTGGATCGACCTCTTCGTTCGCTTTGACCCTGCTCCCTAGAACCGACAAGATGATTTGCCCTCTTTGATCTTTGAGGAGTAGGGCTTCTGGGCCTTCTCCTTTCTCGAGGTTGACCCAGGGACTCACGCCCTGAATGGACATGTTCTTTCCCACTCCGATGCCCACGTTCTTCAGATTGGACATAGCTGGACGCTTCGTCCCTCAACTCTACCATTCGAGACATCTGCTCAGCTATATCATGTCGTTGCTTCACCAGTGCCTCCATGGCCCTATCAGCTTCGTCTGCCATATTAGCCAAGCGAGCAGCCTTTTCGTCTTGGTCGTTCCGGTATCGAGTTCTAGGCAAGGTGCCTTCTACTCGTTTCCGGCCATGACCGGACCCTTTCTCTGCTGTAAAAACTAGCCTTCTTTTGGCTTTGCTCCCAGCTCTCGGACGAGAATCTCCATGCGATCGTTTGGATGCCGTGCTGGCATGAACACTTAGTGCAGGTCCCAAACGGTCCTTGACAGATACTCACGGTATTGATTCACTGGCAGCCATCTGTTGCCCCTCAGGTGTAGGTGTCCTACTCTTCCCCATGAACACCGATGTAAAACGAACACGGTTTGTGATTGAAAAATACTCAGGACACTAGAACTCAGCCCTCCTTCTAGCGCCAATGTTAACGCCAAGATCTTCTCCCACGTCCCAATCACGTAAGACGCTCTGACCATGCACAGTTCAACAAGTCAACACCAAAAGCTTGACGGCCTGACCGTCGGGGGATAGCTCCGGCGTGAGAGTCAGTACATGCGATCACAAGGTTAACAATGGAGGAAAATAATGACTAGTGTCTGAGTGTGTGAAAAATAAGAATGTGTGTAGTATTTTGTTACCTTTTTTTCCTTTTGTGATCCTTGCCCCATACGTTCCCTAGACCCGGTTTACTGTGCCACCCACTATCTCCTGACACCTCCTCTCACCCCCGGTCATCTCAGCCGAAAGCATGTAACTTATTTTCCTACCTGCTACCACTGTTACCTCCCGCCGGTAATCGGAGTCCCATCCTCATTAATGCCATGCAGAAAGGTGGCAGACATAACAGTCAACTGCTACCTTTTGTGATGATTGCCGGTCAAAGATAGGATAAGTAACACCTTACGTAATGGACCAATCCAATGACTAAGCCCAATATTATGATCAAGTAACGAGACCCAAGTTGTTTGACCCAATATGGCAAAGGTGACATAATCCAAATGATAAGCCCATTCGGTCCGGTCCAGTATGAAAAGTATTATGGCCCAACACTTGATATTTGGATTATGTTGAGCATGATTCTTAAGATTTTGGTGCACTCCAACTATTATAACGGAATTGCATAGCAATTTTCTCATTTTTACTATCATGCTCTGCATATTGATGTGTAACATTTTCTTTGCCTGTCTTTATGTTGGCACCACCCAGTTTTCTGCATTATAAATCTATAGACAAGTGGAAAAGAATCCATTGCTTCTATTTTCTATTGCCTCACAAACTGTAACACCTCCACGATCGGTCCAAGTTTCTCATCTCGGGGGTTGGCTAGAAAAGTAATAATTACTTTGGAAGTGCTGGACGAAGTAGCTGCTGCTGCTAATTATTGTTATTGTTATTATTGTACGTGGATAAGGAAAATTTGCTGCCGTTGTTCCTGTAGGAGATTACCGACACCCTCTTCGCTATGCATGCTAATATCTGCTGATTAAGAACTGTGGAATTCTATAATTAAAATTAATTGTGTTAGTGGGATATAAAAAAAAATGGAGCAGTTTAAAAGTTAATGATACCAACACTTGCCTTAAAATATGGGTATCCCATTTTAAGTTTGTTAATAATACTTCACATTTATCCCAACACATGCTAATCCAATTTGGATACAAGTTATATATTAAAGACTTGCATTATATATTAAAATACCAAAATTATACTTATAATAGTTTTCAAATATAAGCTTAAAATAATAAATATACTCGTGTTAAAATTTCCTTTTTATTTTTTAAGCTTGGATAATTAAATAGTTTAGTAGCATTAGACTTGTTATTAGTAATTTATAACCTACATCTTTAAACAAATAAAGCACAAAACTGACATGAGCCTCGTAATCTGAATAAATCTGTCCAGTTCAGAATCATCCAAGGTGGAACAAAAAATATAAAACAGTAACACAAGTTTTAACAGCATATCAATCTGAAAAGGTGCACAACCAGTTCGAGGTCCAATGAGAATAAGGGAAAGTGATGGTGGTAGGGAAGGAAGAGAACCTTTATGGAACCAAACTGGTATCTGGACTCCTGTTCAAACATAATTAAGGATAAGAAGAACATCAAAATGTTGAGTAGATAAATTTAGTTACTTCACAAACCACACCTCATTATTAAGACCCATACTTTGCTGAGGATCAAGTCCGGCTAGCCATGCGGAGCATAGACCTGAACGTGTCCTCTTAAAAGGTGTATTCCAAGAAACTGCTTTCACCGTTAAGTGTACTTGATTTGGATGAGCTGAATGGGAAGAAGAAATGGAGAAAGCCCTTGTTTCAATGGAGAAACCCTATCTCATCTGTCGTTTTCAATATATATATGGAGGGTAATTAAGCCTTTAGACAACTCGAGTAACAAAGTTAAGACAGAAAGCATTTATTCACTTCAACTCAAAAAGTCGAGAGTTTAAATGTAGCTTTACTGACTACATGTGGTTAAGTGAGAAAGACCTCAAACCCCATGTGGTGATATGAACTTAACCCGATTAAAAAGGGTAGGAGAGGTAGCCTACGTGGTAGCATTGCCTCCGAATTTATAAAAAATACATAATGTATTTCATGTTTCTGTGTTACATCCTTATAAGCCAGATTATAAGCACGTGATAGAATATGAACCTATTCATATTGTGAAGAAGTTGACGTATGAAGAAATGCCTATTCAAATCATTAATAGAAAAGAGCAAGTTCTGAGGAACAAAGTTATACCTTCGGTAAAGGTGTTATAGAAGAACCACGATGTAACAATCCAGGTTTTTAATTATAATATTTAAATATTTATTGAATTATATAAATATTTAATGGAGGTGTTTATCGTTGAATAAGTGTTTGTTTAATTGATTTGATGTGATTTGATTATTTGTTTGTTTAATAAATAATTAATGAGTTAAGGAAATTAATAATGGTGGAATAATGTTCTAATTTAATTTAATAATTAAGTTAGAGAGTTTATAATGATAAAATAAATTATTATATTATGTAATAAATTGTTATTAGAATTAATTAAATTAAGTATGAAAACTTAATTAATTAGAAGTGTGACAAATAACTTTATTATAAGTGGTTATTAAAATAAATTAAAATAGTTTTAATTTAGTTTTGCCAAACAAGACTTATGTATATTAAGTCTTTAAGCTTTAAATAATTTTACCAAACAAAGCCCTATGGCTTTGGATTTTTAAATTTGATTTATTAATAATATAAATTAAATTAAACAAAATAAAAATAATACATAATATATTTGGTAACTGATAGTTTAATAGGGTCATTAGTATATGGCAGTTACGTTTGGGTTTTAAACGTCGTGTGAAAAGTGCGTTGGTTTTTAGTTTACGTATTTTGTTTTTGGCTTAAGCCTAAGGAAAATAGAAGTTTGTCTGAGAAAAGCTAGAGAGAGTTTTGAGAAAAAGAAAGGTTCAGAGATTTTGAGAGAGTCTGAGAGAGAGAAGCAAGAAGAGCTGAATTCTTCAAACTATTTCCTGTGATTAACAAGAATTTCTTAACAACAAAAATGTATTTTCCTATAATCCTAATACGATATACCTATGTATGTTTTACTTTCTCTGAGTTCTTGGAATTCATTCTTACAAAATTCTTGTAAAACCATGTTTTATAATTGGTTATGATATTACATGTATCTGTAATTGAAATGATTATAACTAGCATATATATATATATATATATATATATATATATATATATATATATATATATATATATATAGATGTTGTATGTTAAAGATAAACGAAATTGGTTTTACAGTGGTCATATTAGGATGAACATGAACATATGTTTTGTATGATAACAAAATTAGTATGTGATTGTATGCTAATTATGAAATTGAACGTTGAGTATATTGATTTGTTATAAAATTCAGAGAAATCGTAGTCTCAAGGAATCAAATTAGTTTATAAATTTTGGTTACCATGTTCACTGTGTAAACAAACATCGATAATGGAGTTTTGGTTTTAAAACAATGCGTACAATGATTTAAGTTTTCTAAAAATCGATGTTTAAGTTGTGTTACTTTAGTATTTGTATGCTTGGTGAAGTTTATGTGTAATTCGCATAAGTTATATATGTTAATTGGTGTTAGAAATTAAGACATAGCTTTGTTCCGTGTTTTGTTTTGGGGTGTTCTGTAATTCGGAGCCTCAGCGCCAAGTTTCGCGCCCTAGCTCTGAATTTCGTGCCCCAGCGCCAAAATAGCACAAAACTTCGCTCCCCAACGCTGGAATTCGCGCCCCGGCGCTATTTTCTCGCGCCTCAGCGCTGGAAAAGTGGTATGGGTTGGACAGTTTTGACCTCATGTAGTAAAATGGCCATAACTTCCTCATACGAACTCCGATTGAGGTGATTCAAGATGATCAGGAACGGGACGAGTAGACCTACAACTTTCGTTCTTTAAGTATTTCAATTTGAGGTCATTAGGATGGGTCAAAATGGTCATCTTTTGGACTGTTGTGTTTTTGGAGGCAATCGGAGGGCGTCGGGCATGCACAAATGCATGTGTAGTGCTCCTGCCCATAAAAGATGATGTCCTAAGTTACAAAACATGAATATTAATAAATATAATGATGCTTAACATTAATAAATAATGTATTAGATAAGTTATAGAAGCATAGTAAGCATACACAAGAGAGCCAAATCGGGCGTGTGACGAATGAACGTCGAAACCAGGAAGTAGTCCTAGCAAGACTTAAGCACTTGAATGAACTACGAATATGAAATACAGTGAGATATAAGTTGAAAGTTAACACAATTAAGTTGAACATTGTGTATTTATGATAGGAAGGGTTATGAGATGTAGAGTAGAGTTTACATTACAATTACTATGTGTTGTTATGTGACTAATATTTGATGTTTATGATTATATAATTGCATAGGGCACGTGAAGTGCAGATAGTTGTAAGCTGTTAAACTGTTATTGGTAAACAACGATCAAGGCAAGTCTTTCGGTTCCTATTTTCTACGTGGACTTGATGAACTGTTTTAAATTGCATGACATGTGATATGTGTTATAAGCAAGCATAATATATTATATATGTTGTATCATGAAATGTTAAAGTCAATCTATGACTACAGTGTTTTGGTTAAATAATGATGATTGAGTAAGGAACTCAATTTTTATATTTGTTATGTGAATTAAAAGCATGTATGCCATGTTACTTTAATTATTATGATATGTATGTTGAGCATGTTATTATGTGCTATGTGATGCATGAAAACTGTTAAATTTTGCAGGGCTGTCGAGCTCACTCTTGCAAATAACTACTTTTGCAAGTCAAGGAATTAAGGTAAGGATATGTGCTAAGTGAGTTATAGAGATCTATATTCACGAAGGTTACTTATGTTTTGTGAGAAATGTATGTAAGATTTTGAATGTAACATATTGTTGAATTGTAAATTGAGTTATTCGGTGTATATGGATATCTATTTATGATGTAAGACTTTGTATAATCATTTTGTTGTAACGATTCATGATATATGTTTGAATCAAAGAGATGTAATGTAAAGGTTACGATTTAGGGCAATAAAGAATGAAATGTACAAAAGTTTTAAATATTCCGCAATTGTAGTGATTTTTAATATCGAATAATGATGTAAAATTAGAAGTTCAATGTATGGTTAACGACCGAAGTCGAGATTTAAATTGTACAGATTTTGGGGTCGTTATACACGATGCCGAAGAAACAATGTGGGAACTTGAAGAAAAGATAAAGAAGAATTACCCTCAATTATTTGTTTAATTGTAAGACGAGATTCTGGGGACAGAATCCTTATAAGGGGGGAAGGATGTAACGACCGAGGAAATCGGATAATTTGTAAAATAATTTTATTTGATTAAATAATGAATAAAATTATATTTTGTGTTATTATTATGTGTTAGTAAGATGAAGGTTGTTCTATAACCTAAATGTGTCGGAATATAGTAGTATTCTGGCTACGTGAAGGAATTAAAGTGTTTAAATTTCTAAGACGAAAATAAAAGCTTTTCGAAAAATACTGTTCATACATTTCTGCTCGAAATTTATTTTTGAACTTCTGAGAAATGTGTAATGATAGAATAATAAGGAAGGATGGAATACCTAATAATATTTCAGTTATGACAAACACAATTTTTCGCCTGCGTACTCAGTTTAAGAATGTTAAGGAACGTAAGGATTTGAATAAAGGATGATCGTATAATAAGAGAGTATTATACGAAGCAATGAATACGAGTAGGATACGAAGTATCGTATTAGTATATGAAGAATGACTTAACGTATATGATGAATGATGATACGATTCAGTATACGAAAGGAATACGTAGACTATACGTTAAAAGGATTTAAGCTAATTGTAATGGACTAATAGAATTAGTGTAGGATTTGTGTAGTAATTGGGCAAGCCCAAGTGCAAACTAGTTAAAGCCCAATGATATGAAATGCAAGCCTAACGTTAAGCCCAAAGTTATTTTAGCTAAAGCCCAAACCAAGAACCGGATCCGTGGATCAAACCAATGGGTCAACAGGTAAGAAAACCCATGGGGCAACCCATATGGGCCCCATAGGTGAGTCATGGCTGGCCATGTGTGGTGGCCAAGCAAAGATATATTTTGTGTTGCCCAATAATGAATAGTAAGGAGGTTATGAAAGGAGGTGGGATGGCCTAAATGACCTTATTGCCCTAACCTTGTAAATCCTATAAATAGAAGAGGATGTTGGTCATTTTGTTGCCTTGATAAAATCACCAACAACTTAGAGCTTATACATTGAGAGAAGTAAGAGCTAGATTTTCCTAACTCAAGAAGAAGAAAGTAGAAAGATTGATTATCAAGGGTAAGAATCCTAAACCATGATTCTCCATCTCTTCAATTGATGTTTGGTAGAGAAATGGATAGTGGTAGAGCATATATGTTATGGAGTGATAAGGATGGTTATTAAAGAACTTAAGCTTTAATAAACCATGTTGTAAGATAAGCATAATTATCTTAGTTATGAACTAATGAAGAACATGTAAGAATATGTCACGTGCATGATTTAATGAAATATGTTTGGTTAGGATGTTAGAATAATGGAATGGATCCATTTTAAACGGTGTAAAATGTAACACCCCGAAATCCAGTCTATTTTCACACTTGGATTCCGTACGTCACGGTCCCACTTCTTACCAAACATACATAATTATATAGTTAAATATAACAACATACATTCTCAAATCCCAGGTTATATTATCTTATAACCTCATTCATTACAAATAATGATAATTATATTATTCTTTACATCGTACAAGAGTGACTTTTATCCGCCACCAAGAATACATAACAGTTCATTAAACTAACCTATAGCTCAATTAAACTATTCTACATTACAAGTCTTCGCTTGATCTTCACGCACATTCATATACTGAATGGCACTTCGTCTGGATATCGATCAGCTTGATCTTTACAGGATACTTAAGTTCTTTCTAACATCGTTCGCTGAAAATATTTTTATTTAAAGCAAGTGTGAGCATTCAATTGCCCAGCAAGTCACATCAGTTGAACAAACAACTTCAAGAATTTAAACATTCTTTTAAGACTTCAATAACCGAACAAAGGTTATAAAGCAACTCAAATAATAGGAATAATCCTGATTCCTATCATTTTAAAACATTCATCACATACTCTTTGAATTACTTTCATTCTTCTACTTTTTTCCATACATATCCTGTCTGGCTAGAATCATTAGCACAGACTTAACAATAACGGTTCATGTATAAACAGAACATACTCGTATTAAACAGCTCAATCACAGAACATCTCATCTTATAGAAACACTGAAGTATTAAAATTGTTGCACAAGGCCTCATACGTTCTACCACCTTGTACAAATATCACACATTTGCACATAGACAGAACTTCTCAAGTTTAACATCTTAGAAGTTTAAGAAACTAGCATTCATGTAATATGAATGAAGTTAGGAAACATGTCTTACGCATAGCTACAGCTTACACTGAACTGCTCATTCAAATCCCTAGATAACACATAAGGAAATAACACGTACACCAATTAGTCATATACTTGACTTGCGCATTGGTTTACTTAACTTTATTTCTTATGGTTCGCATTCTTGTAATCTAAGCTTACGCGATTAACTTTTTTTATCGTTTTACGGCTTCATGACATACGGAGATGTCTTACTCTTACGATCATCCAATATTAATTCTACGCATTCATAGTGTTAAGCATTTTACGTTACCTTACTCTTTATTGCCTTACGGTCAAACCACACGCGGAGTGTAGGTTTTACCAGTTCAATATTCGCGTACACTCAACCCTCACGTCTGCTAAAGTGTTTAACGCTTACATATCCTTATAACATTCTCTATCCGACATACCCTTGGACATTCATTATTCTTATTATCGTTCTTTACGGCTTTCTTGATTAGACGTTGAGTGACGAGGGTGATGTACAACATTCCGTTGTTATGATGTCATTATGAGAGTTAATTGTAAAGCGTATAGACGATGTGAACACAATGCTGTTACGATGAACGATCGGTCTTAACATACAACGAATCGTATGGCTTCGACATTAAGAAAGAATAATGAACGTGGGGTTCATGCAAGGGATAACGGATGAAAATGAGTAAAACCTTGGGTAAAGGTTGAATGAGAGATTAAGAGACGAGCAACGTAAACGTTGAATATGTAAACAATCCTCGTGAATCGTATTCACATCGGACGAACATTCTAAGTGTACAATGGTGGTATGACTTAGATGTTGATGAAGGTAGTAAGTAAGATATGAAGGAATCACAATCATAACAATCCCACACGTTCTTTTTATCGCGACTACGGTTCCCGTATACTGATTACGTAATCAACGTTTACATTCTTTATCTTTTAAGCATGCTCAATTTTTGCGTTCAACCTTTAATAAAGGTTTAAGTTACTTGATTAAGAGTTACCTTAGGCAAACTATATGTTCTTTATCTTCCCTTACATTTTCCCAAGAGTTGAGAAGTGAAAATCTCTTCTCTGGGCCTTTCCTATACCCCCCAGCCCCGGCGGACCTCACTTCTGCTAACAAACCAAGTACCCCCACCCCCCGCCCCGGCGGGGGTTTGGCCTTCAACAATGCCCGCCCCAGCGGGGGTCCCTTTTGAGTTTGTTTCTAAGTCTTAAACTGGTTTGAGATGCTTACTTTGAAATCTCATAACTCCTTCGCTATAACTCGGAACGAGGTCGTTCCAAAGCCATTTTCTTCATTATCTTACATACTTCAATTTCCCCAGACAGAAATTTATTCTAAATCTTTTAACATGCCATTCACTTGGCCTAATCTGCATCCCTTGTTCGTTTTATATTTTTAACATTCTTCGTTCGTTCGTCCGTAATTCGGTCATCCAAACTCGGAACTCATTCGTTCTTAAGTCCATGACTCAAGTTTTCTATGCTCTCTTACATTCTTATGAAACCCTACTCATTTGAGTTCATCTACATACTTTTTATTTGTCGTTCATCTTTTACAAAAATTTCGTCATAACTTCGTTATAGCTAAGTTTAATTCGTTCTTCATGAACGTTTCTACCGTTTCTAACCAAGTAATAAGCAACTAACTTATACATGATGGTTTTAAAATTGTCCATCAACAACAATTACACTACGATGGTTTTAAATTTGTCCATCAACAACGTTTTTCGTGTTCTTCGCGTTCTTCGTTAGTTCTTCATTTTTAATCGATATTTTTATTACAATTTCACTTTTTCTTGGAATTTGATGTTATAAAACACCATTCCTTACTAATTTCACCGAATCATTCATATGATACATTCGGATCGTTCAAATTCATTACGAATCTTATACTTCCTTAATAAATTTATAAACTAAACTTCTAATTCTTATTTCTTCATTTTCTCATGATTTCAACCCTATGAAATCATTCATTACTTCTTTTATTTCTTATTCTCATTAAGCTATGTTTTAAACATATAAAACTTAAAGAAAATTTACTTAGGTTTAGGTTTCGGATTACCTCTCTCCTTTAATCTTCCTCCGTTGGACAAAGCGTGCACTCGAGCTAGCTTTTCCTCTTCCTCTTACTCTTCATCTGAACTCTCTCTCTCTCTCTCAAGTGTAGGATAATTTTTTTATTAACCACAAATGAGCTTAAGGCTTATTTATATAAAAAACCAAGGCTAGGGGCAAAATAGTCATTTTGCCCCCAAACCTCCTTACTATTTATGGCTTAGCCACTAAGTAACCACTTTACTTGGTGGCCAAGTGGCCGGCCCACATGCTCCATGGGTCTCCCCCATGGGTTTAACCCATTCGGTGACCCATCGGTTCGATCCGCGATACGTTTTCTTAGTTTGGGCCTTAGCATAAATTCTTATTGGGGCTATCTTGGGGTTGATTTTACAAAGCGTTGGGCTTGACATAATCCAAATCCAATTGAATTCCACAAAGTCAATGAACTCAAAGTTCATTAAGACTAATCATATTCTACGCATCCCATTCTCGTATTCTCCACGTATATAATTCGTACGATCTTCGTATTTTACGTCGTAAAAATATTCGTACTATACTCGTATAATAACTAGTATCATACTCGTATTTTTCACGCATAATAACCCTAATTATTATACAAAATCATTAAATTCTCGGAACTCACTTTTTCTAACCCTTAGGTTTTAAGCCCGCAGGCGAAAACTTCATTTGCCATAACTGTAAGACCCCAACTTTTATGAATAAAGATGAATTTTCTATAAATATCATTTTTAAATATTATGGAGTGAATTTGATATAATGTTATAGTTGTGGGTAATATTTATAAATTTTATAAAGTACGCAAGTTGTTATATAATATTCGATTGGTCGGGGAATATTCGTTTTAAAAGGGAATATTCGTACGACGACACAATCATTAGTGGACCCCACAACAAAATTATTGTCGGATTGAGAAAACGACAAAAATATCTTTTTATAAAATAACGGCGAAAGTTTTACCGTTAACTGTTGGAATACCTGTGGTTAAAATACAGTAATACGCGTTATTGTACAGTAGCACGCGGTATTACACAGTATTTTTGAATTATTGATTCTTACGTCAGAAGGCACTACTTAATAATTGGTACAATAATTATTGTTCAATATTTTACTTTATTAGTTCAATAATTGCTGCGTTGATATTTTATATTATTGTTGTTTCAATAATTATCACTGCACAGTATTTTCCATTATCAGATCAATAATTCATATTATTTGAATAATATTATTAGATATCATTAATGGCAATGTCTAGAAAGTTCTGTCAAGGAGAGGTTTGGTCACCTAATTGCGCGCCGGTAAGGAGAAATCCTTATCGGAAAGCCCCCTCTTTCTTGGGAATGGCTTGCTTATCATTACTGTGATTCTGTAATATTATTTGTGAATAATTATTTATTAATTTATATGATAAGAAAATATTTATTCAATGTGGAGTTAAACTGAGAAATTTTTAGCATGTGATATTTGTTGAAAGTTGATATTTTATCTTTTCTGATAAAATAATTCATTCAAATATATTATTATAATATTACATTATAGTAGTATGATGTGATTATATAATAGTAAGGTTTTTATAATTTGAATGGTAACATTATTATAGTAGATTCATGGTATAAAAGTAAAAGGAGGTTGAAGAGAACAAATTGAATTTGAATTCCTATGATGTAAGCGATGATGTCATCGGATGATGATGTAAGTGATGATGTCATCGGACGATGAGGTAAGCAGTGATGTAATATGATCGATGATGTTAGCGATGATGTCATAAATTATGGTGAAAAGACTATTTTACCCTTACTCTGCCAAGCCTACAAATAGAAGCTCATTTCTTTATTATTTTTCACCAATTCATTCAAGCTATAGAGAGAGAAAGTATAGAGAGAATAAGAGAGAAAGAAAAAGAGTATTATGTTACTACATTATTGCAGTATCGAATCCCCTACTAAGGTAAGGGGTATTATTTCTTTCGTATTCGTAAGGGATATTGTTTTTGTTCAATATTCGCTTGAAAGAATATTTTTTTTCCATACTCTGTAGTATGTAAGTAATGTTATTTCGTTTCAGATTCTGAATTCTATACTCGTTTTATTAAAGTTTTGGCTTCTATACTCCACGAAATTAGTAGAATATCCTTGATATTTGCGCTTCATCTAGTATCTTTTCATGAAAATATTATTCTGAGCATTCTTGATAAGTTTTAACTTTTTTATGCCGGAGTACTATTCACGAGGTTACTATTCTCGAAGTAATATTCACGAGGTACTATTCACTCGAGTACTATTCACCCAGGTACTATTCATGATAAAAATTGATTCGTTTTCGGTCCAAATTATTTTTTGTACAATATTATTCTTGAATTTTACTCCACAAAGCAGTATCATGTTGACAATTTAGACGTTATTGATTTCTAGATAAATTAAATTATAAATCTTTAAAAATTTATCCTTGAACTTGTTTTATTGAATTCTTATATCATTGACATCATCCTCATGTTTATATTCTGCTGAAAGTTATCTGTGGCCTGTAGTGCATAGATGGACTTGGTATGATTATGACCATAGATTATTCGGTATAATCATGACCGTAATGTTACAAATGATGTGGTAAAAGTCCGCATTGGCCCATAGTGCATTGATGGACAATTGTTGGCATGATCATGACCATTGATGAATATACGAATATCTTTGGCCCGTAGTGTATGGATAATTTGTGGTCGTGATACTAATGAATATCCTTGGCCGTAGTGCAGGAATGATGTGGATTATTTATTAAGCTGAGTCTCAGTGATAAAAGTGATGAAAAACCTTTTAAATCGTAGAAGATAGTAGATTTTATTCTCTACATGACTCTTCTAATGGATTGCTTGTTCCGTTGCAGTTAAACTTGATGTTTGTTATATTTTATCAGTTTAACACTGTTGAAGGTTAACGATAAATTATTTTGCATTATCTGTGACAACCCCAAATCTCGGTACTTCATTTCCTCAAGATTCGGTGTTCACTTAATCAAATCATTTATATCTATCTACCCAATCATAATAAAAATTGAATAATAAACCTTCCCTTAAGGGATTACATAAACAAAATCTTCCAAGTTATCTAACCTTTAATTACAATCATTCAAATGCGAAAAATATATAAATACTTCATTACATCAATCAAATTAAAGTCTGGCAAATAACTGTCAACATATTACAAGTCTTCAGTACTTGTTCATCTTTTCCTTTTCTTTACTGGTGCTAGGTACATCTACCTTCTCCTCTTTAGCTGTAATAGTGTATAAATATGAAAGAGTGAGCAAACAAAGCTCACTTGAAATAAGAATGAATAACTTTACATCATTACAACAATTGTCAAAAATAGGCTCAATAGAACTAAATGATAGGTTCTATTACATTTTGAAACATACTACTGAGGGTCTAATGACCACGAATCATGTCCACAGTTATAAATAATCGTTCAAGTTTAACTTTAACAGTAATATGACTATAAGGACTCCACGTAATTAGGGGGATAATCCCTTCGTATAATGTATTGTGCACAACCATTTCAACGCTAAGCGTAAACCTCTAATGAAAGAGTTGTTCATCTCAGTACTTAGAATACAAGTCCGCACCAAAGTAGGTTTGGTTTGGATACATTACAAGGAAAATTTAGAGTTCAACGGTCATCAACTAAGGATTAGTTGAATGCAAAAGAACTAAATGTATGCTGTGGAATAATCATAACTGAATTGATATTTGTAAATTAACATTATGCTTTAGGAATAATCTAATAGCATAAACATTGAATAATCATAACATAATTTGCTTGAACAATATTAAATCAAGGTTATTGAGAATTGGATACTAAGTATGCATAATAGTAATTTGAACCATAAACTTGTTCAATACTAAAATATAAGATTTGGGATACTTGCATCCTTATTAGCAACTAGATATAATAACTTACTCAATAATAGACAATCTAGCTCTACGAAAGTGTAGAGGTAGCAACTTGCAAAATTGTAATTGAATTTGAAAGTAATAACGTATTCAACGAAATTAAACTTGCACAACGAAGTGTTGGAGTTAGAAAACTTGCCTTGACCACAAGCTAAACCTTACAACTGTAATCTCAATACCCTAAATATATGTTATCATGACATAATTAGTCACTACCAACATTTTATATATATAAACAAATATATACCTCATGTAGGTTTAATTATCAATTCACATAATCGAATTACGTTAATACTAATACTAGTTAACCCTTGATAACATGCTCATTCTTGGTTTAGTACTACTGAAATCATAGTTTAACAGTCCATATAACATTTATCTTTAGACTTTATATAATTACATAAAACTGTCAGACTATTCTGCTAACTCGTGTTGCGGCGCCACAATTTATACTGTAGGTCGGCGCTGTGGCGCTGATCTGGCGCTGCGGCGCTAGACTTAGGCTAGCAGTTGGCTCTGCGGCATGATACCGGCGCTGCGGCACGAGAACAATACTGCTGGGCCGCGCTGCGGCGCCAAACTCTAGAATTCGGCACCCAGCCTCGGCAACAGCATGAACAAAAGCCAAATTGGCCTACAAGCTCCAATCTAACAAACTAATTGACATGTAATACACATATAGACTTCATATAAACATAATTTCAATACTCTTAACATGTTTTTACACATACAAAAACATAAACATCAACTTTATAACACAAATTTCAATGTTTTTGGCAAAAACTCTATTTTTGACATTTTTAATGAAAATCTTCACTGTAACTTTGTTTTTCAACTAAAATAGTTAATTCAAAGCACTTTATCAATGTTTATGCATACTCTTTCAACTTTAATAGTCAATTTATCAATTTAACAACTAAGTAAACCTTAATTTTTACTTTAAACTAAGTCATATTCATATATATTTTCATATAAACTCACTATGATATGGTTTTCTTCACAATTTGCATACATACATGACTTAATTTCTCTATATTCACATATAAACTCGTGAAACAACCTTTTACAAACAATTATCATACAAAACTATATACATATCAATAATTCATCGTTTACATTTTTTTTACAAAGACTTTTTGGAAGAAGAAGAAGACACCAACATTTTAATGAAAAGGTTTGGATGATACCTTGTATGCTAGATGATGAAGGTTTTACTTTTTATGATCAACAATACTTCTTTCTTCCAATTCCTTTATCAAAACCTGTTAGGATTTCTCTCAATTCTCTCTAGAGTTTTCTTCTTCTCTCCCTTTTTCTTCTTCTGCTATTTTTTTTCTCCTAACTCTATCTTACGTATTATCATATAACGTATAATAATAATAATATAGATATTAAGTATAGGATTTTAACTGACATCAGTTATAGAATTTTGAAAATCAAAAGCCATAAGGCTTGTTTGGCTAACATCATAAAAATAACCCATTAACTTATATACCCTGTTTGGTAAAGCTAATAAAAATTAAATCAATTAATCCTTATACCTTGTTTGATAAAATACTATTACATTAAAGACTTAATATGCATTAAGACTTGTTTGGCCAAAACTAAATTAAACTCCTTTAATTTATTTTAATAACTCCTTTATAGTAAGGTTATTTGACACACTTCTAATAAATTAAATAATCAATTTAATCAATTCAAATACTAATCTATTAAATTACTTTAACACATAAATTATTATTACATAATTATAATTTCCGTTATAATTATAATTTTATTCAACCAACTAACACTTTATTTTAATCACAAATTCCAATTAAAATATTATAATTCATTTAATCATTATTAGCTCTCTAACCTAATTATTAAATTAAATTAGTATATAATCTCATAACAATTAATTTCTTAACTCCTTAATTATTTAATTAACAAATAATTAATCAATCAACTCAAATCAAATTCCTTAATTATTTAATTAATAAATAATTAATCAATCAACTCAAATCAAATTAAACACATATTTATTTGATGATAAACACATCCATTAAATATTTATATAATTCAATAAATATTTAAAATTACAATCTAAAATTCTGGAATGTTACATCATTCCCTCCTTACAAGGATTCTGTCCTCAGAATCACAACTCAAACAAATCATTCATAACATTCTTCCCTACTTACAAAGATTCTGTCCCCAGAATCGAAGACACAGATTAAACAAATAACTCAGGGTAGTCTTTCATCATTTTATACTCGAGTTCTCACGTAGCTTCTTCAGCGTTGTGGTTCCTCCAAATCACCTTCACAGAAGGTATAACTTTATTCCTGAGTACTTGTTCTTTTCTGTCAACTATCTGGATAGGAATCTCTTCATAAGACAAGTCTTTATCAAATTGCAACGGTTCGTACTCGATCACATGTTTGTAATCGGGTTTATACGGTCGTAACACCGAAATATGAAAAATATTGTGAATGTTCTCCAACTCTGGAGGTAGAGCTACCTCGTAAGCCACCTCTCCAACTCTTCGTAGCACCTCGAAGGGTCCAATAAACCTCAGGCTTAGCTTTCCCTTCTTACCAAAGCGAATTTTCCCCTTCCAAGGAGAAACTTTTAGGAATACATAATTTTCTACGTCGAATGCACGATCTTGTCTACGTTGATCAGCATACTTCTTTTGTCGGTCTTGAGCTGCTACCAATCTTGTCCTGATGAGTTTGATAACGTTAGCAGTTTGTTATACCAGTTCTGGTCCTAACAGTTGACGTTCACCGACTTCATCTCAGCACAGTGGAGTTCTGCACTTTCTGCCGTATAATGCCTCGTAAGGCGGCATGCCGATGCTCGCGTGGTAACTGTTGTTGTAAGCGAATTCCACCAATGGTAAATGTTCTTCCCAGCTACCTTTGAAATCCATGACGCATGCTCTAAGCATATCCTCAAATGTCTGAATCGTTCTTTCGCTTTGGCCATCGGTTTGTGGATGATAAGTCGTGCTCATTCGTAACTGTGTTCCCATACATTCTTGTAGCCTCTTCCAAAAGTTTGACGTGAACCGCAGATCTCTATCTGACACAATTGACACTGGCACTCCATGCCTTGAAACGATCTCTTTAACGTACAACCTTGCCAACTGATCAAGATTGAACCTAATCTTTATTGGTAAAAAGTGTGCTGATTTTGTCAATCTGTCCACTATCACCCAAATCGTATCGCATCCTCTCTGAGTATTTGGAAGACCCACCATAAAATCCATTGTGATGTGTTCCCACTTCTATTCTGATATTTCCAACGGTTGAAGTAATCCGCTCGGTCTTTGATGCTCAGTTTTGACTTTTTGACATGTCAAGCATCTTGCGACACATTCTGCGACATCTCTTTTCATGTTCGGCCACCAAAAATGTCATCGTAAATCCTGATACATCTTCGTACTTCCTGGATAAATCGAATATCTTGTGTTGTGTGCTTAGGTCAAGATTTCGTTTTTAAGCTCTGGTACTGCTGGAACCCAGATTCTTCCCTCGAATCGTAGTAGTCCATCGGTATCGATTCTGTATTTTACATCGCTATCCTCAATCAGATTCTCTTTGATTTTCCCGCACTCTTCATCTTGTAGTTGAGCATCCTTCACTTTGTCCACCAAGGTTGGACCGTCTTCTATCTGGAATAATCGTTCACCGGATTCCTGTGGAAATTTGATTTCCAGCTCTAACCTTTCCATAGCTGAAATGAGGTCCTCCTGAGTGGTTATCAGCATTAACTTTTCCCGACCTTTCCTGGTTAACGCATCCGCAACTACATTCACTTTTCCTGGGTGATAAAAGATCTCACAGTCATAATCCTTTATCAATTCCATCCACCTTCTCTGACGCATATTCAGGTCTTTTTGTGTGAAAATATATTTTAGACTTTTATGATCTGTGTAGATTTCACATTTCTCTCCATAGAGATAGTGTCTCCGTATCTTGAGAGCAAATACCACTGCAGTCAATTCCAAATCATGAGTCGGATAACCTTTCTCATAATCCTTCAGTTGTCTTAACGCATACGTAATTACTTTGTCGTTCTGCATAAGAACACAATCCAATCCTTTGTGTGAGGCATCACTATACACCACAAAATTTCCTGTATTATCTGGTAGGGTTAACACAGGTGCCACACTCAGTTTCTTCTTCAAATCTTGGAAACTCTCTTCACATTTCTCCGTCCTAACAAATTTTACAGCCTTTCGTGTCAAATTTGTTAACGGAGTGGCTATCTTAGAAAAATCTTGAATAAATCTTCTATAATAATCGATCAGTCCCAAGAAACTCCTCACTTCTGACAGTGTTCTTGGTTGTTCCCAATTGATTACAGCTTCCACTTTTGATGGATCCACTAAAATTCCATCCTTGTTAATCACGTGTCCAAGAAATTGTACACTATCTAGCCAAAATTCGCACTTAGAGAACTTCGCGTACAACTTTTCCTTTCTTAGTGTTTCCAATGTCAAACGTAAGTGTTCCACGTGTTCTTCTTGAGTTTTGGAAAACACCAAGATATCGTTGATAAATACCACTACGAACTTGTCTAAGAATGGTTTAAACACCCTGTTCATCAATTCCATGAACGCAACATGGGCGTTTATTAAACCAAAAGATATCACCAGAAACTCGTAATGTCCATACCGAGTTTTGAATGTCGTTATAGGTATATCCTCCTTCCTTACCTTCAATTGGTGATACCCACTTCTCAAATCAATTTTCGAGAAGTATTTAGCACCCTTCAACTGATCAAACAAGTCATCTATTATTGGCAACGGGTATTTATTTTTAATAGTGACTTTGTTCAATTCCCTATAATCAATGCAAAGCATCGATCCATCCTTCTTCTTCACGAATAATATTGGCGCTCCCCACGGTGATACGCTTGGTTGAATATACTTCTTGTCTAGCAGCTCTTGCAGTTGCACCATTAGTTTCTTTCATCTCTACCGGAGCCATTCTGTATAGGGCCTTCGATATTGGTGCTGTTCCCGGTACTAAGTCGATCACGAATTCAATCTCTCTGTCAGGCGGAAGTCCTGGCAAATCCTCCGGAAACACATCCTCGAATTCTCTCACCACTGGTATCTCTTCCAATTTCACACCCTTTTTCTGAGTATTGACTATGTGAGCTAAATAACCCACACAACCTTGACTTAACAACTTCTTGGCCTACATAATCGTCAAACATTTCATTTTTTTAGGATATTTGCTACCATGGAAAACTACCTTTGACGGAGTCATAAGGTTTACGCATTTCTTTTGGCAATCAATTATCGCTCCATATTTGAACAGCGAATTCATTCCCAAAATAACATCAAACTCCCCAAGTCTAATCAGAATCAAATCTACCATAAAGATATTTTCCTTAATGTTTACCCTACAGTTCTTGTATATGAACCTAACAGGGATTACTTCCTTATTCGTAATTTCTATGTTCAAAGGAAAATTTAGTTCTTCATTAGGCAATTCTAACCTCTTAGCAAATTCATCAGATATAAATGAGTAAGTAGCACCCGAATCAAATAATACACATGCATTAATATCATTGATTGGGATAATACCAGACACCACATCTTTTGATTGCATAACATCTTGCACAGTCATGTTGAAGGTTCTGGCTACGGGCTTGCTTGATGTTGCAGGTCCTGCAATGGCCCATGTACCTCCATTGTTACCTCCATTGCTTCTGGTTGTCACTCCCTCCTTCTTCTTAGGGCATTCACGAGCAAAGTGATCCTTGGATCTACACGTGAAGCACACATTCTTTTTCGGTTGAGTGCAATTTGGGGCTATGTGACCCTCCTGGCCACAGTTGAAGCAAACTCGTTTCCCCATTAGGCACGGACCCTTGTGAATTTCCCGCATATCGCATATGCTTTAAACTTTTTGTTTTGCTGGTTACCCTGCTGGTTTCCAGCACCCATGTTCCCATTCCACTTCCTCTTCAAACTGTTGTTGTTGTTGTTGTTTCCACAACTACCACCTCCATTCTTAATCACTGTCTCATTCTTTTTCTTTTTCTGTTCCTGATTGAATTTTTTCACTGCCTCGCCTCCACCTTCAGCGAGTACTGCCTTCTCCATCACTGCTGCAAACGTCTTTAATTGGAACAGGGAAACCCTACTGTACAGCCAGGGCTTCAGTCCCTGTTCAAATCTTTTCGCCTTGCGTTCATCCGTACTGACTTGATATGGCGTAAACCTCGCCAACTCATTGAATTTAGCGGCATACTCAGATACCGTCATCGTTCCTTGCTTTAGTTCTAGAAATTGCACTTCTAGCTGGCTCTTCGAACTCTCCGGGAAATATTTCTCGAAGAATATTTCCTTAAAACAATCTCAGGTAATCACCCCTGGCCCTTCACGAGTTTTATTGGCCTGCCACCAATAACTAGCTTCTGCTTTCAACATGAATATTGCAAAAGCAGTCTTCTGATCTTCCCTTACCCTAGTGACATCGAACACCATTTCTATCTCCATAATCCAGGTCTGTGTTTCGACTGGATTCATGGACCCATGGAATTCAGGTGGTCCAACCGCCTTGAAATCCTTATACGTTGTTCCTTGGTTCTGTGGTTGGTTCTGCAACGCTCCTGTCAGTAGCGTCACCAGTTGTTGAACGGGGTTACCATCAACATTGTCGTTATTGGTTCCTTCAGTGGTTCTCTGTCGTGGTGGTTAACGTCTGGGAGGCATATTCTGTTAAAACATACACTCATTAGATTATTATTCAATTATTTTAAGTGATTTCTACTTAACTTGCCTCTAAAAAGAAATAACCACATAACACATAACATTTTGAATAACATAACAACTTTTATTTATTCATAATCTCTTTGAAAATATAACACAATAGCATCACTGCTATTTACATTACTTCCCTGAACTACAAAAGTTTCAGGACAACATCATCGTTCTCATATCCCATGGTTACTTAACACTAGGGATTTACACATTATTTAACACTTATTACGTGCATAACATTCACATTTCCTACGATGATCTATTAAGATACTCCGTAGCCTTTCGACGCTCTTCTTCCATAACTCAGAATATTGTTCGGCGATCTAACACGTATGATGGCATAGTCTCGAACTGAATTGGGTAACCCATGACCCGATCTTAAGCTCGATTAATCGTGGTGTTAAATACTTTATCCATCTCTTCCATCTTCATCCTCTTTAACTGCACGTCTCTCACCGCTATTCTGGTTCTTTGATAAGCTTCCTCATATGCATCTTCAGCTCTCGCGCTCTTGGTAGCTTCTTCCTTCAGCTTGTTCTTCAGTTCCACGACCATCTCGATCAGTTGTTCCTTCTCTCCTTCAGTCTGCATCAGCTTCTCTTCAACATTAGTTAGACGTTCATCTCGATCCTGGATATCATCGTCCTTTTGTGTCATTGCAGTCTGTTGTTCAGCTACTATCTCGTGCAACTCCTCAACTGTGTCTTGAAGTTCCATGTTACGATCGTAGACTTCATCATACATACGAGCAGCCATCGATGTTAATGGAGTCTCTTCCTCCTCGTCATCCTCATCCTCCTGTGGCAATTCCACGGGATCCTCCTCATCCATTTCCACATCATCATCCTCATCTTCAACCACTATGACCAACGGGGCTGACTCTCGTGGCAGTAGTTGTTCCCAAATAACCTGAATGTCATGAGGCTCCTCCTCTATAGACATCTGAGGTCCTTCCTCACTAGCCTGACAGGATTCTCCGAGCACATAAGTTATAAACACATAAGCACATAAGTGTTTTGTTACTTCTTCCTTAAAACTCGATAAGAGTTATCACCACTATCTTTTCAAAGGTTACTTCCTAAGGCTTTTCCCTCACCTAAGGTTCATAACCTAAAGCTTTGATACCAACTTGTGACACCCCCAAATCTCGGTACTTTATTTCCTCAAGATTCGGTGTTCACTTAATCAAATCATTCATATATATCTACCCAATCATAATAAAAATTGAATAATAAACCTTCCCTTAAGGGATTACATAAACAAAATCTCCCAGGTTATCTAACCTTTAATTACAATCATTCAAATGCAGAAATTAAATAAATACTTCATTACATCAATCAAATTAAATTCTGGCAAATAACCGTCAACATATTACAAGTCTTCAGTACTTGTTCATCTTTTCCTTTCCTTTACTGGTGTTAGGTACATCCATCTTCTCCTCTTTAGCTGTAATAGTGTATAAATATGCAAGAGTGAGCAAACAAAGCTCACTTGAAATAAGAATGAATAACTTTACATCATTACAACAATTGTCAAAAATAGGCTCAATAGAACTGAATGATAAGTTCTATTACATTTTGAAACATACTACTGAGGGTCTAATGACCACTAATTATGTCCACAGTTATAAGTAATATTTCAACTTTAACTTTAACAGTAATATGACTATAAGAACTCCACGTACTTAGGGGATCAGCCCTTCGTATAATGTATTGTGCACAACCATTTCAACGCTAAGCGTAAACCTCTAATGAAAGAGTTGTTCATCTTAGTACTTAGAATACAAGTTCGCACCAAAGTAGGTTTGGTTTGGATACATTACAAGGAAAATTTAGAGTTCAACGGTCATCAACTAAGGATTAGTTGAATGCAAAAGAACTAACTGTATGCTGTGGAATAATCATAACTGAATCGATATTTGTAAATTAACATTATGCTTTAGGAATAATCTAATAGCATAAACATTGAATAATCATAACATAATTTGCTTGAACAATATTAAATCAAGGTTATTGCGAATTGGATACTAAGCATGCATAGTGAATAGTAATTTGAACCATAAACTTGTTCAATACTAAAATATAAGATTTGGGATACTTGCATCCTTATGAGCAACTAGATACAATAACTTACTCAATAATAGGCAATCTAGCTCTACAAAAGTGTAGAGGTAGCAACTTGCAAAATTGTAATTGAATTTGAAAGTAATAACGTATTCAACGAAATTAAACTTGCACAACGAAGTGTTGGAGTTAGAAAACTTGCCTTGAGCACAAGCTAAACCTTACAACTGGAATCTCAATACCCTAAATATATGTCATCATGACATAATTAGTCACTACCAACATTTTATATGTATAAACAAGTATATACCTCATGTAGGTTTAATTATCAATTCACATAATCGAATTACGTTAATACTAATACTAGTTAACCCTTGATAACATGCTCATTCTTGGTTTAGTACTACTGAAATCATAGTTTAACAGTCCATATAACATTTATTTTTAGACTTTATATAATTACATAAAACTGTCAGACCATTCTGCTAACTCGCGCTACGGCGCCACAGTTTATACTGTGGGTCGGCGCTGCGGCGCTGAGCTGGCGCTGCGGCGCGAGACTCAGGCTAGCAGTTGGTGCTGCAGCGCGAGAACAATACTGCTGGGCTGCGCTGCGGCGCCAAACTCCAGAATTCGGCGCCCAGCCTCGGCAACAGCATGAACAAAAGTCAAATTGGCCTACAAGCTCCAATCTAACAAACTAATTGACATGTAATATACATATAGACTTCATATAAACATAATTTCAATACTCTTAACATATTTTTACACATACAATAATATAAACATCAACTTTATAATACCAAATTTTAATATTTTTGGCAAAAACTCCATTTTTGACATTTTTAATAAAAATCTTCACTGTAACTTTGTTTTTCAACCAAAACAGTTAATTCAAAGCACTTTATCAATGTTTATACATACTCTTTCAACTTCAATAGTCAATTTATCAATTTAACAACTAATTAAACCTTAATTTTTACTTTAAACTAAGCCATATTCATATATATTTTCATATGAACTCACTGTGATATAGTTTTCTTCACATTTGCATATATACATGATTTAGTTTCTCTATAATCACATATAAACTCATGAAACAACCTTTTACAAACAATTATCATACAAAACTATATACATATCAACAATTCATCTTTTACAAATTTTTTTACAGAGACTTTTTGGAAGAAGAAGAAGACAACAAAATTTTAAGGAAAATATTTGGATGATACCTTGTATGCTAGATGATGAAGGTTTTACTTTTTATGATCAACAATACTTCTTTCTTCCAATTCCTTTATCAAAACCTGTTAGGATTTCTCTTAATTCTCTCTAGAGTTTTCTTCTTCTCTCCCTTTTTCTTCTTCTGCTATTTTTTTTTCTCCTAACTCTATCTTACGTATTATCATATAACATATAGTAATAATAATATAGATATTAAGTATAGGATTTTAAATGACATCAGTTATAGAATTTTGAAAATCAAAAGCCATAATGCTTGTTTGGCTAACATAATAAAAATAACCCATTAACTTATATACCTTGTTTGGTAAAGCTAATAAAAATTAAATCAATTAATCCGTATATCTTGTTTGATAAAACACTATTAGATTAAAGACTTAATATGCATTAAGACTTATTTGGCCAAGACTAAATTAAACTCCTTTAATTTATTTTAATAACTCCTTTATAGCAAGGTTATTTGACACACTTCTAATAAATTAAATAATCAATTTAATCAATTCAAATACTAATATATTAAATTACTTTAACACATAAATCATTATCATATAATTATAATTTCCTTTATAATTATAATTTTATTCAACCAACTAACACTTTATTTTAATCACAAATTCCAATTAAAATATTATAATTCATTTAATCATTATTAGCTCTCTAACCTAATTATTAGATTAAATTAGTATATAATCTCATAACAATTAATTTCTTAACTCCTTAATTATTTAATTAACAAATAATTAATCAATCAAATCAAATCAAATTCCTTAATTATTTAATTAACAAATAATTAATCAATCAACTCAAACCAAATTAAACACATATTTATTTGATGATAAACACATTCATTAAATATTTATATAATCAAATAATATTTAAAATTACAATCTAAAATTCTGGAATGTTACATTATCTTAGTCATAATATTTCTTACTGCTAGTCGAGCTCATCCTTTTTCTTTCATTGTTCTCTTCAGAAAATGAGAACGTAGCAGGGACTAATCGGGGAACGGAGTGACGGTCCAGATGATAGCATTAGTAGTCATTACTATTCAATGAAATAGTGTGATAATAAATGTATTGAGAACTTATTTTGAGTTTTAATACTGTCTAAACGACAATATTTGTATTGAAACTCACAGCTCATGTTGTATATTTAAGTTTGTATTTATATTCTGTACCATGTATTTGGCGACTCAGAATGGGTGATGTATACCTATTTTGGGGGCGTCACAATAACTGAAATATTATTGAATATTCCATCACGTCTTATAATTTTATCTTTACGCGTTTCTCAGAAATTCAAACTCAATCTCCGATCAGAAACAGATGAATAGTGCCTATTTCGTCTTTTTTCCTAAAAATATTTTTGTTCCCGAAAATTTTTTATTTTCGTCTTGCAAGTTCTTACTCGTCCAGTCTAGCTCGTAGCCAGAATCCTCTCGACTTATAATCATCCTAGGTTCTAGAAGGATTAATAAACACATAGCACAGAATAACATTAATAAAAATTCATTTTATTAATAACTCATTCTTTAAACTAAATTCTAGACAATCCGATTTTACTCGGGTTGTCACATAAAAATCTCAAGTGACGAAGTTATGGCGAAATTTACGAGATTAGATGATAATCATCGAAATCGTTAAATTCTCGTAATGAAACTCAAAATGTAACCATTAAACTCGGAAATGTTGGTTTTCGATGGAAATTAGTCTAAATTTGCATTCCAGGGTTGCGGACTCGAAAGTGACAAAATTCTGACTTAGCACGAAGAAACGAGCTTTGAAAGTTCACGAGCATTTAACGTTTTCGTAATAACGAATTAATCGGTGAATTTAGTGTTAAAAGATTCAAAAATAAAATATTTTCTAATGAAATCATAGAGCATGTGATTTGTGAGCTAACGGATTTTGAACGAGCCAATTCAGACTTATAACGAATAAGTTATGAGCCCAAAAAATTCAAAGAAGAAATCAAAATGTCAAATTATCTGAGGCTCAGGGCCGATGTCGCAGCGCCACCAAAAGCACTGTCCTTGACGCTGCAGTGCCAAACTTGACCCTCAACCACTATGAAGTGGCACTGCAGCGCGGCTATTAGCAATGGGACTCGCGCCGTAACGCCGAGTCCAGGGCATAGACACTGTAAACCGGCGCCGCAACACGAGTTGCATAAAGGAAGCTGGCACCGCTGCGCTAGCACTAGAAAAGGGGAAGTAAGTGTAACATTCCAGATTTTTAGATGTAAATTATAAATAATTATTGATTTATATAAATATTTATTGGATGTGTTTATTGTGACAACCCGAATTTTTATAAGTTATTAAAATAAGAATTTAATAATTAAAATTCTTATTATGAGGTGTATATATTTTGAATTATATGATTTGGTGTGAAGAGAATTATATATTCATATGTTGGAGAATGTGAGATTTAATAGGTAATTAAACTATTAAAGAAATTTAATAATATTAGTTAATTTAATTAAGTTGAAATTATGTTATGAGATAATATAATTTTAATTATTATGCCTTGTGGGTAATGGAAATTATTATGAGTTAAGTTTCATAAATAATGTGAATAATTCACTTAATTAAAATAGTGAATTAATACAAGTATAATTGATTTAATAAAGTGAGAAGGTAATATATTGCATGAAAATGTAAATATTAATATAATGCGAGTAAAATATTTATTAAGTACATTAATTATTTTAGTTGGAAACTTTATGGAATTAGATGAATATTTATGATACTAAATAAATATTTGATGAAAATTGGTATGAGATAGTTTATTTAAGTGTGATAAAATAGATGAGATTTATACGTATTTTATTACGCGAGTATAATTGTGATATTCTAATTTAATTAAATAATTAAATTAGAGGAGTGAGAATTTGTTAAATAATATTATGATTATAATGGTTGAATAGAAATTATAATTTTACTAATAAGGTTAATTTTATTTCTTAAGGAATTAAAGGTACATAATCTAGTTTATATTTCTAGTTTATGTGTTCTTGAGTTTCTTTTAAAATTGGAGTTTTGGTTAATGAATTTGTAGGTTACGATGTTATATATGTTATTAGATATTTATAATTTGATAGTGGTCATCTAGAAACAAATTTTCAGAAATCAAATTCATGTATTTATACTAAAGAAGAGGAATTTGGGTTTTGATTGTAATGTGTGTTTTGGTATACTTTGGGACTAAAGTTGATGATGAATTCATGATGAAAACTTTAAATTGATGGATGATTGTTGTTCTCCTCTATAAAACGAAAACAACACAACTTGAACGGATCGAATTGGTTAATAAACAAATTCTTGATGAATGAATACACTCAGTATGTTGAAAATAGGAAAAATTAGTATAAACAAATTAGAATTAGTATAAACCAAGTCCCACATCAACTAAATTGAGAACTTTACCCTTTGCTAAACCTATAAATAGAAGGGCTTGATCCTTTGTTTCATTCACCAACAATAAGGCCTCCAATTTTGAGAAAGGCTTTGTTGTGGGAGGACTTTTTATAAAGATCTTCTCTTAGTTAAATTTTAGTCGAGTACGTATTCAGTTTGTGGAATTCGTATTTTCAGGTATGTTTCTTATTTAATTTTTGATAATGCTATTATTTTAAATATTGTATTTAGTTTGTTAGTTAAAGTTTGTATTTTGGAAGTTTAGTTAGTTTTGTTAGAAAACTAGTTAGTTTACTATGTTTATTTTAGCTTGTAATTGATTATGTAAATGAGTTATAATGATTGTAATTAGAGATATGAAACATTAACATCATCCAAGTGTAACCAAAACTCACAAAATAAAAGATTTACAAAGAACCTTGTTGGGCAGTTTTTGGGACTGAGCTTGAGGACCCTTTGTGCTTTTGATTTATGTCTAAAAGCTTAATTTGATGATTGTATGTTATATCCCTCTAAGTTCTGAAGATTTCCTAACTTGAATGAACCAAAACGGAGTTAAAATGAATCCGTGGTGAAGATTTTAGTAAACCATGTCTAGAAATGAAAATTGAATGAACAGTGACTATAGTGTCAAATTCTGGAATAGCTATGTTGCCTGAAAAATTCTGAGTTTCTGGGTAGTTGTAGTGCACTGAGTTAGGAAGCCATAGGCTTTGGAATGACCTCATTCCGACCTCGGATGAGGGAGTTACGGTGATTGGAAAGAAATGTGTCGAATTTGTCAAACTGAAAGTCAGCAGCAGGATGTGCTATTCGGGACACTGTTTCGATCAGTTAATGTTTCCACAAACTTCTGGGCTTTTGGTATTTTATAGTACATTGAATTATCTTTCCATAGACTCCGGAACGGACTAATTCCGACTTCGGAGCAAAGAGTTATGACCATTCAAAGTAGTCGCGTCAAAACTGTCTAACCAACTCGGGGCAGTCACCTTGAACGAATTTTTTGGAATTCTGTGTTTTGAATTTGGAATTGGTCAAAGAATGAAAGTTGTAGCCTCGGAAGTTAGCTTCGCGTGGGCTCAAGAATCGCTCAAAAATGTTTTGAAACGAATTAGTTATGACTGTTTTAGCGAGAGAGGGTAAAGCTGGGAAAAAAATTGAAGACTGCTATGAACGTCAATTTTTGGCACGCTTTTTAGACTACTTAACAAACCCGAAATGAGAGGTTAGTATTTCTTAAAAATAGTCTTGTATGCCATGAAAAACATACTAAAAAAAATGCCTTACGACTAGATAAGTAAATTGCAAGCTATTAAACCGCGAAATGGGTGTCAAAGGTGAGGGGCTGCTGCCTTGTGAAATTATATTGAACCTAATAATATAAAACGAAGGGGATATAAATGGTTTATGTTTTGATACGTAAAGTATTTACATACTAAATCCATGAGAGAACCTTTTGGGCGTAAAAAGGTTATAACGGACAAAAGTTTCTAAAGAAACATAGAATGGTTTTAAGACAAGAACAAAATATTATAGTTAAATAAAATTAGTTTACATTGAGTACGTAAAATTTGTATGTGAAACTATTATGTACATGTATGTATCCTCAATTTGTGTAGGATCATCACAGCGCAGATAAGTTATAAACATTAAACAACATCCAATGCAAGTTTTTCAGTTCTATTATGTTTGTGGATTAAATGTGATTATGTGGTGAGTTACATACCATGCTTTATGAATTGTTAAAGTCAAAATATGACCAAGTTTATTGGGTTATGGAACTCAATTTATATGTGATATGTGATAGCACATGCATGTTGTATAATGTAACTCGATAAATTAGAAATGTAGAATGCATGAATTGTGTGCTATATGAAACATGATAGACTGTTAAATTTGATGGGCTGTCGAGCTCAACCTTATAAATAACCACTTTTGCAGGTTCAAGATTCAAGGTAAAGTTATGTGTTACTTGAAAGACATGAATCAGATGTGATACTTGAAGATTTATATACTTTGGTTGTGTTATTATTTGAACCATGTTTAAGGTTTCGAATAATGTATTAATGTTGAATTGTAATATTATTTTGCGAATGTAAACTATTGTAGTATTAAAATGATTCTGAGATATTTAGATGTAAAGGTTGAAGGTTTTGGGAATGAGGATAGTTTGTAATAAAAAATTTTAATTATTCCGCAAATTTCAATGGTTGTATTATCGTTTAATGATGTAAAATTAGAGGTTGAATGTATTATTAATGACCGAAGTCGAGAATTAAATTGTATGAATTTTGGGGTCGTTACATTTATTATTGGATAAATAATTGTTCAATTTGATTGATTTGATTTAGTTAATTATTTATTTATTAAATAAATAATGTGTTATGTGGATTGACTTATGTGATTAAGTGATTTATTTAATAAATTATTATTAAATAAAGTATGACAAATAGCTATGTTATAAAGAGTTATTAAAATAAATTAAAGTAATTTTAATTTAGTTTTTTCAAATAAGGTTTAAGTATATTAAGTCTTTAAATTTTAAATGATTTCCCAAACAAAGCCTATGACTTTTGGATTTATTTTGGATTTTAAATCATTAATAAAATAAATATATAAATAAAATATAAATATAAGTTATACGTTATATGTTTTTGTAACTGATGTTTTTAATAAGCGTATTATGGCCATGGCAGTTTAGTTTATTTTATCAGTTGGGTTTGGGTGTACGTCTAAATTCTAAACCTGAGTATAAGAAAAGTTGTCTGCTAAAGGAAAGAGTTCTAAGAGAGTTGAGATAGAAAAATTCAAAGAAAAAGGTTTTTAAAAGAAAACAAAGAAAGGTTTGAGAGAGTTTTGATAGAGAATTGAGAGTTGTGGATTTCAAGTATTCTAGCAAGGATGTTAGAATGATGGAATGAATTCATTTGGAATGATGTAAAAATCTCAAATAATGAAGTTATAGCAAAATTTACGAGATTAGACGATAATCGTCGAAATCGTTAAATTCTCAGAATGAAAGTCAAAAGTTAACATTGAGCTCAAAAACATTGGTTTTCGATGGAGAATAGTCTCATTTGGCATACTAGAGTTGCGGACTCGAAAATGACCAAATTTCAACTTAGAACGAAGAAACGAGTTTTGAACGTTCACGAACGTTTAACGTTTTCGTAATAATGAACTAATCGGTGAATTTTGAGTTAAAAGATTTGGAAATGAAATGTTTTCAAATGGAATCATAGAGCATATAATTTGTAAGCTAATGGCGTTTGAATGAGCCAATTCGGACTTATAACGAAGAAGTTATGAGCCTGGGAATCTCACATAAGAAATTTTCTGTCAAAGTTATCTGAGGCACAGGGTCGACGTCGCGGCCCAAGGCTTGAAAGTTGGCACCGCAGCGCTAGGCCCAGTCCATACCTACTGGAGATTGGCGCAGCAGCGCGGACATTTGTACTAAGAGTGGCGCCGCAGGGCCAAGGCCGGGTCTCAGCCACTGCTGACTCACTCCACAGCGCGAAACAAAGAAGGAAAGCTGGCGTCACAGCGCCAGCACTAGAACAAGACCAATAAAGAATGCTTAAGTGTATAAAGAAGGAAGAAGTTGAGTAGTAATGAATTGAACACTTAATAAACCTAAAGTAACATCATCAAAGGATGTTTATAACCTTAAGTTAACAACTAAAGGTTGATGAAATATTAATTGAATGTAAGAAACAATGTAAGATGATTTGCCGTAACAATGATAAATAATCAAAAGCATAATTAGATTGAGAAGAAGTGTAAGATATTTAGTAATGACCTTACTTGATTATATATGACCTAATGTGGTATATTATGTGCTCATGTATTGTAGAATCCTTAAAGAATCAAAGGAAAAGTATAATTATGGTAGAAGACGCTAAAGGCAAGTATTCTGACCCTTGTCTAAATTCTATGGACAAACTTTGTAATTCATGTACCTTACGCATGAATTGATGCATGATGAATTCGAAGTCAATTCCTTCGGCTAGACTTAAGATGTTTTATAGATTTCTTATAATCTATCGAACTATTGTCAATATTGTTAAGTTTTGCCAAATTATTTTGGTATGGTTTTCAAAGGAAGACTGAATATGCATAAACAAATGTTTTGTCGTCAAACGACAGGCACATGAGGTTGCCAAACCTTAAACGTACATACATTTAAAGAAAGTAGCATTGTACAACATAGAGTACTATATGCCGATCACCTAAACGTGCTCGTAAGATATGTCGGACTTGTAATAACCCGATATTTTCTATATTATTAAATCAGAAATTTTGTGTATAATTTTTTTTTATTTTTTTAATGGTGAGAATGCGTGCAAGGTAATGTGTATGTATTTATGTGATGAATATAAAATATATTTATTACATGAATAATTACAAATAATTTTTATTTTAGAATTATTGATTATTATAAATTATATTCTTATCATAATTAATTTTACAGTAAAAATATTTTTATTAATTATTTTCCATGAAAATATGTTTATATATTATTTAAATAATATATGAAATGATTATAGAATTTTTATAATAATTATTTTATTTTATTATATGAATTTATTTTAGAATTAATTAAGCTAATTATTTAACTTAATTAATAATGGGATGATATGAAAGATAAATCAGATATAGAATCCAAACCCTAATTTTGGATTTTTATCAAGGAATGAGAATAATTATATGATAATAATTATATTTTGATTTTTCAGTGCTATAAATATGTACTGTATGTACGAAGTGTTACTGATTGGTCAATTATGGTGTATTATGACCAAACCTTAATAATACATTTATAAACCCTAGTATTACTGTTAAACCCTAGTTTCGAAGTCAAATGAGACTTTAAAATGTGTTAAGTCACTGTGTTAGGTGGTGTATGATATGTATTATAAAGATTTGATGTTAATTATGGAAAACCCTAGTTAGTGATTTAAAACCCTAATTTCTTAAATTACAAACCTTAACAGTAATTAGCTAATTGCTAAGTGGAAATCCTAATTTAAAACTCAATATGAGTTTGAGACTATTATATAACTGTGTTATATGATTTATGTGTGTATTATATAATTTTATGATTAATTAAATAAACCCTAATTAATATTTTGAAATATTAATTTCTAGAAACCCTAATATTTAAATTTATATCCCTAATTGTCAAATTAGTAACCCTAATTGTTAATTTTAAGCCTTATTGCAAATTAGTGCAATAGCAAGCGATTAAACCTAATTTCAAGTTTAAATTAATCAGAAAGCTTAACTATTAGCAAAACCCTAAATTTCCATTCTTAGAAACAAATTTTGCTATTTCAAAATCTAAATAAAAATATTAGAAAATTTTAATTTTTGAAAACCTTAGGGTTAAACCCTAAAGGTTAAATCCTAAGGGTCAAACCCTAAGGGTTTGTCAAGTTTACTATTTAGTCATTAAAATTATAAGCAAAATGACTTAAATGCCCTTCTTGCATTTTTTATGAAATAACTTGTAGATTTGGCCAAACCTTTAGTTGTTAAATAACTCTATCTACTCTTTTGACTTAAAATCTCCAGCACCTCAGCCCTATAACATAGCTACATACCACTACAAAAAAATGGGCCTTTAACAACAATTTTTTGGACAACGACTTTATAAGTCGTTGCTAGAAGTATATGTTTAGCAACGGAATTTGTCCTTCGTTGTAGATTGTGTCAGGCTTTCACTTTTTGCAATGAAATTCATAAGTTGTTGCAAAATTTCGTTGCTAATTCATTGGCGGGAAAAAATTTCGTTAGAAATTCGTTGTAAAATTTTCGGCCACTTGATTTTCCGTCATCGTGGGCAATGAAAGTTTTTTTGTTGCTAAAAATGGGGCCTTAGCAACGATTTTTCAGGCAACGACTTATAAAGTCGTTGCTAACTTGTCCTTCGCTGCAGATTATTATTATTATTATTATTATTATTATTATTATTATTATTATTATTATTATTATTATTATTATTATTATTATTATTATTATTATTATTATTATTATTACTATTATTATTATTATTATTATTATTATTGTTATTATTGTTATTATTGTTATTATTATTATTATTATTATTATTATTATTATTATTATTGTCACGCAATTAGTTATGTACATTTATGTATGTACGTAACAGATCTAAGGAAAGGGGATCTGTTTTAATTTGGGGAAAATGATTTGTTCAGTTATAAATACTAATCCTTGTAAAATAATAGCAATTAGGCTCATGTGCTGTAATTAGATCAATATTCCAAACTGTAGGTCTTGGGTTCGAATTTGTGCATTAAAATATTTTTTGAGATAAAGTTCAATATTCGCCACGTCAGCCCGTCTACGTGTAAAATAAAATAAAAAATTCTCACGTAGATTTGTCACGTGTGTCACATAGGCGTGGCTACGCAGGTCAACGCACGTAGACGTTGACCAAAAGAAACGGTCTCAATATCCAAAAACTCCTAAAGTTCAGTGGTCGACGGAATAAAATTTTTAATTAATTTAACGATATTTTAAACATGAGCAAATAAAATGTTACATAAAATTAAAACTAAATTGTATGTAGTTAATAAGGTTATATATATATATATATATATATATATATATATATATATATATATATATATATATATATATATATATATAAAGTTATTCGAATACAAATTTCAAATAGGAATATGAATTAGAATACATTTAAATTTTTCGTTTTCATTGGTATTTTTGTTTGTAGATCATAGATTCATTTGTAATAGCTTATCAAATTCATAAACTTATAATAATTTCTCAAATTCTCAAACCAAATGCATATATGGTGTCCCTTTTTTAATATTCTTATTCCAGTTAAAGTGATATATTATAATGATATCACTTAAAAATTAATCAAATTATTATTATAAATATTGTCATTAAAATATGTCATATTTAAAATTTATCTAATAAATTATTTATAAATTTATAAATTGTACTTATAAGTTGTTCCATATTATTTAATTTATTTTTTTCTAAATTTAAATGTATATAAAAGAAAAGAGATACATATACTTAGGGGCATTCCCAGATAGATACAAAATGTCAAGAAAGGGAACTCAACATGACAAACAGTGAAACTCGAATTCTAAGAGCTAAGCTTAGTTGTCAGTAGTTTATTTTTATTCATTTTTTTCCAAGCTAAGCTTTGTTCCAATTACATAAACAAGATGACACGTGTCAAAATTTTGAGTCTTGGACATCTAATGGTATTTATCCTGGACAACTGATTTGGAGTCGATATGGATCAAAACTAATTAATTAATTTAAAACTAATCAAATTGGAATGTGTTTTTAATATGTGCCAAAACTAGTTAAATTAGTTTCAACTAATATTTTTACTTTTTAATATGGGTCCAAAACTAAACCAACTCATAGTATAAAAATTAGTTAACTAACACACTAAAACCCAAATAGTTTTAGTTAATTAACTAGATGGTTCTCTCTAGTTATCAGTAGCTCTTGTTTTATATTATAAGAAAATTTTTTGAACTAATAAAATTATATTACTACTTGAAATAAAGCTAAAAGAGATTCTTCAGTGTATCCAACATACCAGATTCATTCTCAAACATTATATTAAAAGAGTTGTTTGCCCAACTAATATTTGGCCTGCAACAAGATAAGGACTGTAACAATAGCAAAACACCAATTACAACAATAGAATAATTAAAATTTTACTTTCCATCATATTTAACTAAAATAGAAAAAATCAAAATCCAAATATCATCCATTGTACTTTAAATTAATGATTTACCAAGTCTAACATAAAGTTCAACATTAATATCCAAGTTTTTGCAGTGTCCACAACAAAAGTTCAATAGTTTGAATGTCCATAATTAATGATCAAAAGTTGTTTTTAGCTCTTTATGTCGCTGAGTTGGTTTTGTGTTGAATCAACCGTAGAAAGTCTGGATTGTCGACTAACTTGTTCATTATATTATTAAGATTGTCAAATAAAAAAAATCCCTTTGAGTTAAAATTCATTTCTAAAATAAAGACTTTTATAAATAATTATATATTTTTATATGTACTTTGAGTATTAATTAAGAATTTGGTATGATTTTAGATATTATAGTAAATTTTATTTCGTCCTTAATATTATGTTTTATAAATGAGTAAAATTCGAATAACATATTATGACACGTTTAAAAGTTC
Source organism: Panax notoginseng (assembly GCA_016801055.1). Classification (NCBI taxonomy): domain Eukaryota; kingdom Viridiplantae; phylum Streptophyta; class Magnoliopsida; order Apiales; family Araliaceae; genus Panax; species Panax notoginseng. The sequence continues at coordinate 91,810,947 of CM029020.1, forward strand.
GACTCAACTCGAGCTCGTTTAAATTTGAAGAGAGCTTGAATTCGATAAACTAAAACTCAACTTGATTTGTTCATAACTTTACTCCACGTGTGACGTATTAAAAGTTATTCCCTCCGTCCCACAAAAAATTCACATTTATCATTTATTTTTATTCTACAAAAAGAGTGCTCTTTTTATAAATAACAATATAAAATAATATAATATATTAAGTTTATCATTATATTTTAAGAGTCTGCTATATATGACAAGAGATAGATTAGAATTAAAAATGACCACACTTTAAATTATTCTATTTTATCATATAAAGTTTCGTATTAATTATAATTCAACTTCGTTATAAATTATTCTATTTTATCACATAAAATATCACGTTAATTATAATTTAACTTCGTCAACGTATAAATATTATGTCACTACCAACTAGTAAGTTACCAATTTATAGGAATAAATATATACCGTAAAACATATATGTTCTTAAAATTTATAAATTTTATAAATTATATTCTTTTTATCAAATAAATAAAATAATTTTTTTCCTAAAATAAGTTGACCGCGAAAATGTCCCTCCATTATTTTGATGCCCATTCTCTCCCTTAATTTTCACTCCCACAATTTAGAAAATACAGTCGAGCCCTATCTCCCTCAATCGCCCTATCTCCTTCAAAACTCTCATCATCTGGTCCACTCTCTCCAAAATCTCACTACTAGAAATCAGCCATCTCTTTCATCTCTCACCCTTTCTATCTCCTTTCTCAGTCGATCGTTCTCATCTGGTCACCTTCTCAGACGATCATTCCCTTTCGGTCGAATTGGCCCTCCGGTTGATTCTTCTCATTTGGTCGTGTGTGCGCTGCCGACAAGTGGTCCTCCGGTAGCGAATCGTATGGCTGGAGGTGATTCCCTATTTCCTTCTATTTTTCTCGCTCATTACGCGACTATAGTTAAGAGGTCCGACTGCAAAAGACAAAGCCCTCCTAGCTTCGATGCTTCTGCTATCCATTGAAGAACACGACCCTTTCAACAGCAGGTTCTACTTCTATTTCTTCCCTACTCCCCCTGTTATTTGTTTTCTGTTATAATTCGTAAGAACATCCCATCTGTTTGTTCAATTCATAATAATCTCTTGTTTTGAGAATTGACTCATCTATGATTAAGATATAAAAATTCCGCTCACAATTAATGTTTGAGTCATATATCAACAACACTTAATGGATTTAGATCCATTTTTCTAAATTTCTCTTTTATTCGGTTCCACTTTTGATAAATTATTTTTTTAAGAAGAGGGACAAAGTAAAAAGGTATTAAGTTTGCTTACATCTATTTGGTATATGATTTTATGTTCTTAAATGCTATCTTTTAATAGCTTTACTAATAACTGAATTCCTCTTTGTAAATGTTGTTGCAATTTGTATTGGTGCTGGCCACATTTTCAGATTTTTATGTTCTATTTTTTCGCAGTTGTGTATGGTGGCATAAGATGTATTCTTGCATTTGCCAATGCTTTGTGAAATTTTGCTTCTTTTTTTTTGTGTTTTGCAAACATTGTTTCCTTGCAAATTTATTATGTAGCATTTTTGGCCTTCATCCCTAGAGGTTTGACTGGGGCTGGGAAAGTAAGCTTTAGTCTGATTTGAAGATATCAAAATTTCACTTTGCATTCCACCATAAAAAGTTTGAAAATTTTCTTTAATCTTCAGCAGCCTTTATACTTTATACAGGACTCTTATTTGAATGAGGATGTTGTTCTCGGTCTTTCTGAATCATAAAAATTCTTGTTGTCTTCTAAGCATTGTCGTAATTGTTTTTATTTATCTATTGCAGCGTCTGATTCATCATAATTGTATCAAACTGAGGGTAGCATTCTGATATAGCTACCAGGTTATTTTGAATATAAAGGATGAGTCTGTTTGGATTGAGTGGAAGCCCTTCAAGGAATAGCGTCCATCTCCTTGTAAAAAGTCAAGGATCACTTTATAAACAAGTTTCAGCTTATCACAATATTGGAAAGTATAGAGAGTTGCTTTTTCTTCAAAGGTACAATGTTCATTACTTCTGCTGGATAAGGTTTGGTTGGTATGCTTATAATAATTATTTATTTACTATTTCAATTATCATGTAGAAGAAATAATTGGGATGGTTCTGCAAAGAGATGTCGCACGCAAAGAACTCCTTTTATCAATTGTGCAATGGATGCTTCCTATGGCAATGCTTCAGATGACTCAGCTGGTAATGTTTACCTTCCCTCTAATCCTTTCGGTTGATTGCTGTATTTTTCCCATCCCCTGTATTCTTCTTGAGATGCATGTTGAGTTCTTTGTGGATTTTTTCAAGGCAAGGTATTTTAGAAGTAGAAAAGTGTGTTGAACAATCTTTTTCTGCTAAAGGGCATGGCAATACAAGAACTTTATGAGCCATTCAAAGTTCTCTGATTTGTAAGGGAAGCTTCTGAAGTTTTATTCTGAGATTATGGTTATTTTGTTTGATTTATCTTTTCATCTGTTGATCGGCAATATGCAGCAACCAACTACCATTTTGTTTCATTATTGGCTTGGCATTATTTCCTTAATATTTTTCTAATTTAATTTGCAGATAATTTTGTGAAATCAATTGTTTAAACAGTTGCAGTTAAGGAATTTCCTATTTCTGCTATGTTAGTTTATATACTACCTTTTTTTCCTCCACAAGATCTTTACTGTGAACCTATTAAGTAAATTTTTACCGGAGCTTTATTTAACAGAAGAATCGTGAAACGTATGAGCCTTTTATTGAGGATGAAGTTCCATTTGATGAGTATTGTCAATCCATGGAAAAGGTTGGCACATGGGCAGGACATATGGAGATACAAGCTGCTTCTCTTGTTACTCATAGTAATATATGCATACACCAAGTAAGTCCTTTTATCCCGCCTCCATTCATGTGTTCCTCATTTCAGCACTTTGACCATAATTCCATGATTGCAATGACTATTCACAATGTGAGGTTCTGAAAGAACCTCAATTAGTTTTGATTCATTTGTAAGTACACTAAGATTTTCATCTGGACCAGTAGTTTATTATGGCATTGATGTGGAACTTTTGAGAAATAAATTTCCAAGAAAATGACACACAAGGTATATTATAGTGCGGTTAATGCATTATTATGTGAGAATAACAGAAATGGGGATAGAATATGCAAAGTAAATTGTGGTCTGCCTCAAAGTTTATTTGGCCCTGTTTTCATGGGTGCAGATGTGGCTTGTATATCATTCATAAATTGTACTTGCTTATTCAAGATATATTCATCACTTATATCTGTCTTTTCGGCTGGAATCAAGCTTCCAGTTTTATCATTGTTGTATTTGGTTCCATTTCTATTTGTTGATAACTATTTTACTTGTATAACTTGATTATTATATTAGTTTCTTACTTTCTACAATTTGGGAAGCTTTATATTCTGAATATAACTTACTGGTTAATTTTGCAGGTCTTATCATGATGAGGAGCACAATAATAGTGTGCGATTAAAGGAAGACACATGTTCTGGGGCTGCAAGGCACTTGTTTGTTGCTTCCATTGGATCTGACTCAGGTGCGTGGAAACACTGTTATATTTTGTTCAAACTTTCTTTTATAACTAGCTACTCGTGGTCTGTTTTTAACCAGTTAATGGCAGAAGAAAGAGGCTTAGTGGTTGATGTTGAGGGTTTCAATAAAGCAATGGATGAGGCAAGGGAAAGGTCAAGAAATGATCAGAATAAGGTAACAAGTTTTGCATTTCTATTTTATTTTATATCCATCAACAAGAAGCCCATTACCAACTGTGCTCCCTTGAATGTAAGGTGCTAGGAGGAGTACTATTATCCTATATGTATAGCTTTAGACATTTCTTGAGCTGTTATTCTACCAATTTTCAACGATAAGCCATGACTGTTATTCTACTATTATCCTATATGTATAGCATGTTTGTTTGTGTTTGATGATGTGCTTCCTGCTTCTGTATCTATCCTTTGTGTATCAGCAACCCTATAAGGTGATATGTTGTTTATTTTTTCAAAATATAAATTTGATATAAATGTTAACTTGCAGATTGTTGGTAGCTTTGGATAATTTATTGTATGTATTGGTAAAGAGTAAAACTAACTTGGTGAACTGCAATTTTACTGGTATTTATAATATTTATATTTGTTCTTAAATTAACATCAATATATTAGGCTCGATCAGTCCACAACTCTGTTGTGGAGCTACGCAATATATGCGATCATCCCTATCTCAGTCTGCTTCATGTAGAGGAGGTATGTTCTCTTTTGTTAGGTTCTGTATGTTCCCTTTTGTTAAGCATTACCTGCCGAATGTTGTGAGACTTTGTGGGAAGCTCGAGATGTTAGATCGAATACTGCCCAAGCTAAAAGCAACCGATCATCGGGTATGACAATGCTTGTGTATTTTTCCACTTATAGTTAATTTTATTGATCATAAAGTGACTGATCTGCCTCAGGATTTGTTTCCTATGGTAATATATTTATTGTAGAAGGTAGTATTGGAACTCTTTTTTGTTCTCTTCATATTTACTGTTTTTTTAAATTTAAAAAAAGGCTAAATTGGTCGCTGCAATTATTGATGTGCTCTACTTTCGTTGCTTTCTGATAAAGTTTAAATAGTTCTATGACTTTTAAATGCTTACTGTTTGTAAAATTATTTTTTCCAATGTGTGCGTGATATTTCTTATTAAGAAATCAATTTGCTCTTTGAGGTGGGTCCTCATAGTTTGATTTTTCTTATAAAATGAAAAGATATCAGTGCACTTCACAATGCTCTTTTATTCGAAGATTTGCTAGTTTGATTTAAAGTTTTTCGTTTTGCAGGTTCTTCTCTTTTCAATAATGACCAGGCTCCTTGACGTTATGGAGGATTATCTGTACTGGAAACAGTATAAGTACCTCTGCCTAGATGGTCATATATCTGGGGGTGATCGAGGAGCCCTGATTGATCAGTTCAACAAACCTGGTTCTCCATATTTTATATTTTTTGCTCAGGTAATAAGTGTTGTTTATATGTGGTTCATTATATAATGTTTAAAAGTAGATTTTTTTTGGAGCTTAGGTATTTCAACAGTTGGTAGAGTGAAATTGATGTTGACTCCTCTTATCAAAGATAAACTGATACTTCTGAAGAATCATAGTTAATTAATCCTGTGTTATAGCCTGTATTAGGCGAACGGGCACTTGCAGCTTTTGTTTTAGTTGTAAACTTGGAAATGGCAGTGTTATCCTACTTGCATCTTGAAGGGGATGTCGGTGGGTGCTTTAAATAGCTTAGATATATTTGAGTATTTAATCATTTCACTGAGATTTGCCCCCACATAATCAAGACTGTGAGGACCCCAAACTCGGATACTTGAAACCCGAACTCGGTTCTTCACGATACCATTTCTATGAGCGGAATAATACTAATAATAATAACCATAATATAAAAGATCAAATTAATTTACATAATTATCAGAGTCTAGCTCCCAAGTACGTAACCTTTAAACATTCATTACAACCCATGATAGATAATATATATCATAATTGTCTTAATAACCTTAAACTATTACATAACATAGTAATTCGTTCATTCAGCAACCTTCCCTTTTCCTTTGTTCTTAGCAGAGTTCTCTGATCGTTCGCACTTAGCTGAAAACATTTAAATTTAAGCAAGGATGAGCATTTGAGTGCCCAGCAAGCAATAACAATTATATATATATATATATATATATATATATAAGCTGAAAGGATTTAATTGTTTTCTTTGTACTATTCTTCTACAACAAGTCAATAGTTGTGAAGTATTCTGGACCAATAATAATAACATAACAACTCTCTTTCAAATTTTTGAAACTACATAATGACTATAACTGGGGTTATGGTGACATGCCATGAACATTGTTTTCATTTTCGAAAAGGTTAAACAGAAATTCATCTGTAAACCGTCATAACTTACGGGCACGGGGGTGATCAGCCCGTTATGCCCTGCATTGATCAATACTACATTGCTAGAACGATATTATCGTTCATCCTTTGTCCGCCGGAGCGCATAAAAATTTTCCCGTGTAGGGATGTTCATACCTGTCTGGGTTCTAAATCAAAAGTTTTATCTTGTTCAACAATAATCTATAATTCAACATATATGTATACGGGTAATTGACAAAGATATATCAACATGTGATTAAATACAATGATTATCCAAGTGGGGATACTTGTTTAACCACTTCTAGAAATTAACGAACAGAATATATATGTCCGAATTATCATATACTAACATGTTGATATTCAATGAGCTTATATAATATAAAGTTCATAATCTGTACAATAATAATATAGTTTAGAAACATTCTTACTCACATCCATTGCATAAAGAAAATGCAAAGGTTAGATACTTGCCTGAAGCGCTGCTTACAACTTGTAATTAAGATCTATCGCTTATCTCACGACCTATCATTAATAAGATAGTTCGTTTGATTAGAACAACATACTATAACACATAACACTGCTTATTGCAGTCAACACATAACCTAATCACATTAGCACCTATGTTTAATAACCATTGAATCACAAATAATCACTTATACAATCAAAATATCTAAGTCCAGATCAATTTCTGAAACATGTCGGTCTACCGACAACTTTATTGTATAATCATCGAGTCTAAGACTCTATTTTATAACTTAACATCAGTACGTATCAGTCATATTATTTTTAAATGACTCAATATAATTTTAAAATATTTATTATAATTTATCATAAATTTTCAAACATCGGAATCATATTTAAATGATTTAAATACCAATCAATTCTATTATAATAAATATTTAATTAGTATTAAACTATTAATGAAATCATTTCCAAAATATTAAAGTTATGTATAATAACTCAAAATACTTTTAAAGAATTAATATTACCCTTAAATGATTTTTAAAACATTTAAAATCATTTTTAAATAATTATCATTAATATTAAAGTATTAATGTTCTATTTATCAAAATATTAAAAGTCATTTTTCATAACTTAAAATATTTTTAATTCATTTATATCCTTTTTAAATGATTTTTAAAGTAATAAAACCATTTTTAAACTATTTATTTAATATAATTATTAAATAAATTTAATATCAATAATAATAACTTAATAATCATTAATATTAAATTATTAATGAAATTATCCTTTAATTATTAAAAGTTATATTTTATAACTTAAAATATTTTTAAACACTTTATTTTCATTTAAAATGATTTTTAATATAATAAAATCATTTTTAATTAATTTATTTAATTCATTTAGTAAATAAATTAATTACCATTAATATCAATTTATTAATGAAATTTATCATAAAATATTAAAAGTCATTAAAAATAACTTAAAATATTTTCTTATATCATAATATAATTTTTAATGATTTTTCTAATATTAAAATCATTTTTAAATAATTTATTTAATATTATAATTAAATAAATTAAATACTTTTAATATTCCAAAAATATTAAATATTTATGAAATATAATAAAAATAATTAAAAACTAATTTTCGGAATTTTTTATAATTTTTAATAATTTATTTTGTATTTTTAATAATTTAAAACTATTTTTTTTCTATTTTTTATTAATTTCCGGAAAATAGAATATTATCTATCGCTAAAGACAACCTATAGCGACAGAACCGTCGCTATAGGTGTTCTTCATGTTCTTGGCCAAACCCAGAAATGCATAGTCAGTTTCCGAGTTGCTTACTTTGACCAAGATTAAAACCGAGTGTGATGTGTTTCTGAACATGTTATTGATAAGATAATGTAGTACAAGTACAAGACTACACGATTCAACAAACAACATCATCAAACCATGCATAACTAACGAGATCCGAAGCGTTGAACAAGCTGTCAGAGCTGTTCTTCATTTTCTGGGCTACCCAGAAATGAAGAACAATTCGACTGGCTCGTTTTGGGCTCCCACAACTTGTGATCTAGGTGAGTTTTTAGCGATTTAAGAGGTCTATCTTGTAGAACACATGTAAGTCTAGAGATCCATTACATAAAATCAACAAAACAACAACTGAGTTAGCAGATCTATCCCGGTCAACCCATGTCAGACAACACGGTCAAGCATTTTCTGGGTTACCCAGAAAATGGCTTTCGTGCTTCTCTGGCTTGGTTTGACCATCGACTACGCTTCACCTGTTTACTATATATGTGATCTTAAGGCCTGAGGATGTAGTACAAGCAACGTAGTATAACTTAGATATATCCATAAACACGGATCAACAATAACATGACAGATCTAAACGCTTGAAAAATTGTCAGAGGCGGTTCCTGGCTTTCTGGGCTGCCCAGAAAATGCCCGGTCAATGCAGGTCAATGGCATTTGACCGTTAATAACAATAAATCTAGACATCAAATGACTATTCTACCACTTGCATCTTAAAGACCATATACCAGGCTACATATTCAAAACATAAAACAACCAAAAACATAAACCAATAAGGATCTACAGGCTCTGACATTCGCTGTCAGACGCCTCTTTAAAAAATTTCCAGACTTTGAAGATCTTCAAATCCGAGCCTCTAGATGTTATGGATCTAACATCTAGCAACCCAGATCATCCTTAGACACCTTATACAACATATTTTAACAATCAAACATAACATCTAACACAGAATCGTTGGACAGAAATTTTAGGTTTCGTTTATACCTTCTTGAGAAAATCTTGATTTCTGGCTTCTGATGTTTGTTAGGGATTTTCGTGGGGCTGTTCTTAGGGACTGATATAGCTTATAATTTCAGAGGTTTGAAGTCTGAGAGAGAAGGTTTAAGTGTTGGACAAAATGTAAGTGAACAAATGAATTTTCTCTCTCCTAAATCTACTTATACTAGTCTAGATGCATGTAATGGCTGATGCAAGAGGCTTGTGGCTGTCATTTTGAGCATGTGGAGTTGGTAAGGTTGTTCAACAACTCAAAATATGGAAAGATTTGCAAGTTATCTCATGAAAATATCCAATGAGGGGTATTTTAGTAAACTAATAAAATAATTTAAGGGTATTCTTGTCCATGCCACTTGAATCTAGATTCTAATCACTAGATTTTAAATATTAAGGTTTCCTAAATAATTCCTAGGGTTTACACAAAAATAAATAAAATCAAATAAAAATTAAATAAAATTTTAGTTTCCTAAAATTTTGAAATTAGGATTTTCTAATTGTGATTAATTTTATAATTACCTTATACAGGAACATTAGGGTTTAAATCATATAATTATCATTAACTTTGCCAGTAAAGCAATTAGGGTTCACAAATTGGTAATTAAGTTTTATAATTTCTAATTAGGGTTAGTAATTATAGAAATTAGGGTTTCTAAAACTTTAATTAGCCTAATTAGTCACTTAGTACACAACATAAAACATATAACATAGTTATATGACAGTCTTAAGCTCACAATTGATTTTCAATTTAGAGTTTCCCTAAGTAAAAATTAGGGTTTAACCAATTAATACTAGGGTTTTGAAATTAAACACCATACTTGACCAATTATCATCAATACGTACATGCAGTACATATTCATAGCACTGAAAAATCAAAATATAATTAATATTATATTATTATTCTCATACCTTGGCAATAATCTAAAATTAGGGTTTGGATTCCATATCTGATTTATCTGCCAAATTTACCCTTAATAATTAAGGTAAAATAATTAACTTAATAACCTGTACTAAAATTCATATAATAAAATAATTATTATATTTATTCTAAAAATCACTCCATATATTATTTAAATAATATATCATCATATATTTTCATGGAAAATATTTCTACCATAAATTAATTATTATAATTATATACTTTTTAATAATCAATAATTTTAAAATAAATTCATTTGTAAATAATTATGTAATAAATATATTTTTACTTACCACATAAATACATATACACATAATCTTGTACAAATCCTCATCCTTAATATAAAAAAAAATTTATTCGCAAAATTTCTTATTTATTTACATAGAAAATATCGGGTTGTTACATTCACCCTCCCTTATAAAGATTCCGTCCCCGGAATCACCGTTTTAAAACCTATACATACACGGTCACATAGCGTACATAATCATTGTAAGTAAATCTCGATCAACTTTGATCGAACTGTTCATTAACTATTCCAATGAAGCTTGTCTTTCTGATTACACAGAAAAATTGGTTTCTAACAGAACTCAAATTCCTCCTCAAAATTTCTTTATAAAATAATTTTACTATATATAGGAAAATCATGCATAAGAAAACAAAAAGGCATACGAATAATACCTGGAGTTCCAGTGCCAGCTGCTGCCGTATCCTGAACTGTCATGTTGTAGACCCTTGCCGTAGATTTTGTTGGCTTGCTTGACGAAGTCGGTCCCGTAATTGCTAACGTTCCGCTGCCAGTGCCCATGTTCACACTTCCTGTCTCCACCCTCCTTTTTGGACAATCTTTCACCCTGTGCTCCGCCGATCCGCATATAAAACATCCACTATTCATCCTAGGATTGGGGCAGTTGGGAGAAATATGGCCCTCCTGCCTGCACTTATAGCAAACAAATTTTCCTTGCAAACACTCCCCCGAGTGATTCTTCCCACATGTCTTACATGGTATTATCTGTTTCTTAACACCTTCCTGTTTCACTTGTACACTTGCAAAACTGCTCACCTTCCTCTTACTATCACCACTCCTGCTCCCACTATTAATTTCCACCTTCCTAGCTCCTTCTATCTTACCCTTATTCTTCCTCTCCTTATTGTAAAGGCTCATGGCCTCACTTCCCTCCTCAGCTATGATCGCTTTCTCCATGAGTGCTGCAAATGTAGGAATTTGCAACACTGCCACTTTATTGTAGAGCCAGGGTTTTAATCCCAGCTCAAACCTTCTGGCTTTCCTAGCCTCCGTATCAACTTGATGCGGAGCAAACCTAGCTAACTCATTGAATTTGGCGGCGTATTCAGACACTGTCATATTCTCCTGCTTCAACTCTAAAAATTTAACCTCCATCCTCGCCTGCATACTTGGTGAAAAATAATTTTCGAAAAATAAAGTTTTAAATCTATCCCATGTGACTACACCTTCTCCTGCCCTAGCCTGATTCGCTTCCCACAAAAAATTTGCTTCCCCCTTCATCATATAGGTGGCAAAAGCAGTTTTCTGCCCCTCATCTACCCTAGCTACCATAAACGCTTTTTTCAATTTCCTTAACCAAAGTTTAAGCTTCTACAGGGTCAGTTGTACCTTTGAATTCTGGTGGTCCTACAGCCTTAAAGTCTTTGAAGTTCGCTAAGCGGTTGCCCGGCTGGTTTTCAGCGACCGGTATTCCCTGTTGCATAGCCTGAGCTATCATGCTCGCAAATTGCCGCATCGGATCTAGTTGTTGTTGTCCCTCAACGTTGTTGACAGATTCCTCTGCCCTTTGATTGCGAGTTCGACGTCTTGGCGGCATTATCTGATTGAAAAAAAAATCATAATTTAACTTACGTTCTAAACCTTATCACATAAGTTTAATATTTTAAACTTATTTCATCATTTCTCAAACATATATTCATATTCATTTAACGAATATTTTACATAGCACAAAATGCCTTGAACTTCAGCTATCCCTTTACGACCTCAAAAGTCGGGATTTACAGTCTTGACTTAATACAAAAGTTGGAAACATTACATTACACAAACATACTTATCATATGTATTATATTAAACACTCTTACACAACAGAACCTATACTACCTATTTATTACACCTTTTCCTTGGACATTCTCTCGCCTGATGACCTTCTATACCACAGACATAACATGCTCCTTTTTTGTAGTCAGGACAGTACGGGGTGGTATGTCCTTCATAGCCACAAAGATAACAAATTCCTTTCCATTTCTTCTTATTGGATTTTCCTAAATCATGGTCTTCTATCTTTCTTTTCCCCTTCTTATCCGGAGCTGCACACGATGTGTTGCTTGTAGCTCCCATCTGACCAATTTGGATTTTAAGCTTATCTTGTCCTTCTAATATTTCTATTAACGCTTGACGCAACTGACTATTCAACAGCCTTTCTATCTCCCACAGCCTTTCCAGAGAAGAAACCTTGTTCTTCAGATTCTGCACCTCTGTTGATGCTTGATCAGCTCCAACTTTAGTGTCTGAATCGCTATCTGTCAGTTCTACCATCTCTGGATCTGGTACTATATTTTCTACAATAACCACATCTTCTGAGTTATTTTCATTGTGAGCCTCTATTTCAGTTATCGGCTTCGATATTGGCTCCTTCTTTATTATCCGAGGGTAATCGAATCCTTTTCCACCTGACATCTACACACAAAAGTTATCCTAATTAGCATATAGTATATACACACAACAAATAAGAGTTTTATACAAGTTATCTTTTATTTAGTTTGACGATGAATTTAGTCAATTCATCTCTTTTTAAACTTCATATGAGTTATTTATATTTTCAACGTTTCCCTCTGTTCTAAGGTTATTGCCTAAGGTCTAACCCACCTAAGGTTTCTAACCCTATAGCTCTGATACCAACCTGTGAGGACCCCAAACTCGGATACTTGAAACCCGAACTCGGTTCTTCACGATACCATTTCTATGAGCGGAATAATACTAATAATAATAACCATAATATAAAAGATCAAATTAATTTACATAATTATCAGAGTCTAGCTCCCAAGTACGTAACCTTTAAACATTCATTACAACCCATGATAGATAATATATATCATAATTGTCTTAATAACCTTAAACTATTACATAACATAGTAATTCGTTCATTCAGCAACCTTCCCTTTTCCTTTGTTCTTAGCAGAGTTCTCTGATCGTTCGCACTTAGCTGAAAACATTTAAATTTAAGCAAGGATGAGCATTTGAGTGCCCAGTAAGCAATAGCAATTATATATATATATAAGCTGAAAGGATTTAAATGTTTTCTTTGTACTATTCTTCTACAACAAGTCAATAGTTGTGAAGTATTCTGGACCAATAATAATAACATAACAACTCTCTTTCAAATTTTTGAAACTACATAATGACTATAACTGGGGTTATGGTGACATGCCATGAACATTGTTTTCATTTTCGAAAAGGTTAAACAGAAATTCATCTATAAACCGTCATAACTTACGGGCACGGGGGTGATCAGCCCGTTATGCCCTGCATTGATCAATACTACATTGCTAGAACGATATTATCGTTCATCCTTTGTCCGCCGGAGCGCATAAAAATTTTCCCGTGTAGGGATGTTCATACCTGTCTGGGTTCTAAATCAAAAGTTTTATCTTGTTCAACAATAATCTATAATTCAACATATATGTATACGGGTAATTGACAAAGATATATCAACATGTGATTAAATACAATGATTATCCAAGTGGGGATACTTGTTTAACCACTTCTAGAAATTAACGAACAGAATATATATGTCCGAATTATCATATACTAACATGTTGATATTCAATGAGCTTATATAATATAAAGTTCATAATCTGTACAATAATAATATAGTTTTGAAACATTCTTACTCACATCCATTGCATAAAGAAAATGCAAAGGTTAGATACTTGCCTGAAGCGCTGCTTACAACTTGTAATTAAGATCTATCGCTTATCTCACGACCTATCATTAATAAGATAGTTCGTTTGATTAGAACAACATACTATAACACATAACACTGCTTATTGCAGTCAACACATAACCTAATCACATTAGCACCTATGTTTAATAACCATTGAATCACAAATAATCACTTATACAATCAAAATATCTAAGTCCAGATCAATTTCTGAAACATGTCGGTCTACCGACAACTTTATTGTATAATCATCGAGTCTAAGACTCTATTTTATAACTTAACATCAGTACGTATCAGTCATATTATTTTTAAATGACTCAATATAATTTTAAAATATTTATTATAATTTATCATAAATTTTCAAACATCGGAATCATATTTAAATGATTTAAATACCAATCAATTCTATTATAATAAATATTTAATTAGTATTAAACTATTAATGAAATCATTTCCAAAATATTAAAGTTATGTATAATAACTCAAAATACTTTTAAAGAATTAATATTACCCTTAAATGATTTTTAAAACATTTAAAATCATTTTTAAATAATTATCATTAATATTAAAGTATTAATGTTCTATTTATCAAAATATTAAAAGTCATTTTTCATAACTTAAAATATTTTTAATTCATTTATATCCTTTTTAAATGATTTTTAAAGTAATAAAACCATTTTTAAACTATTTATTTAATATAATTATTAAATAAATTTAATATCAATAATAATAACTTAATAATCATTAATATTAAATTATTAATGAAATTATCCTTTAATTATTAAAAGTTATATTTTATAACTTAAAATATTTTAAAACACTTTATTTTCATTTAAAATGATTTTTAATATAATAAAATCATTTTTAATTAATTTATTTAATTCATTTAGTAAATAAATTAATTACCATTAATATCAATTTATTAATGAAATTTATCATAAAATATTAAAAGTCATTAAAAATAACTTAAAATATTTTCTTATATCATAATATAATTTTTAATGATTTTTCTAATATTAAAATCATTTTTAAATAATTTATTTAATATTATAATTAAATAAATTAAATACTTTTAATATTCCAAAAATATTAAATATTTATGAAATATAATAAAAATAATTAAAAACTAATTTTCGGAATTTTTTATAATTTTTAATAATTTATTTTGTATTTTTAATAATTTAAAACTATTTTTTTTTCTATTTTTTATTAATTTCCGGAAAATAGAATATTATCTGTCGCTAAAGACAACCTATAGCGACAGAACCGTCGCTATAGGTGTTCTTCATGTTCTTGGCCAAACCCAGAAATGCATAGTCAGTTTCCGAGTTGCTTACTTTGACCAAGATTAAAACCGAGTGTGATGTGTTTCTGAACATGTTGTTGATAAGATAATGTAGTACAAGTACAAGACTACACGATTCAACAAACAACATCATCAAACCATGCATAACTAACGAGATCCGAAGCGTTGAACAAGCTGTCAGAGCTGTTCTTCATTTTCTGGGCTACCCAGAAATGAAGAACAGTTCGACTGGCTCGTTTTGGGCTCCCACAACTTGTGATCTAGGTGAGTTTTTTAGCGATTTAAGAGGTCTATCTTGTAGAACACATGTAAGTCTAGAGATCCATTACATAAAATCAACAAAACAACAACTGAGTTAGCAGATCTATCCCGGTCAACCCATGTCAGACAACACGGTCAAGCATTTTCTCGGTTACCCAGAAAATGGCTTTCGTGCTTCTCTGGCTTGGTTTGACCATCGACTACGCTTCACCTGTTTACTATATATGTGATCTTAAGGCCTGAGGATGTAGTACAAGCAACGTAGTATAACTTAGATATATCCATAAACACGGATCAACAATAACATGACAGATCTAAACGCTTGAAAAATTGTCAGAGGCGGTTCCTGGCTTTCTGGGCTGCCCAGAAAATGCCCGGTCAATGCAGGTCAATGGCATTTGACCGTTAATAACAATAAATCTAGACATCAAATGACTATTCTACCACTTGCATCTTAAAGACCATATACCAGGCTACATATTCAAAACATAAAACAACCAAAAACATAAACCAATAAGGATCTACAGGCTCTGACATTCGCTGTCAGACGCCTCTTTAAAAAATTTCCAGACTTTGAAGATCTTCAAATCCGAGCCTCTAGATGTTATGGATCTAACATCTAGCAACCCAGATCATCCTTAGACACCTTATACAACATATTTTAACAATCAAACATAACATCTAACACAGAATCGTTGGACAGAAATTTTAGGTTTCGTTTATACCTTCTTGAGAAAATCTTGATTTCTGGCTTCTGATGTTTGTTAGGGATTTTCGTGGGGCTGTTCTTAGGGACTGATATAGCTTATAATTTCAGAGGTTTGAAGTCTGAGAGAGAAGGTTTAAGTGTTGGACAAAATGTAAGTGAACAAATGAATTTTCTCTCTCCTAAATCTACTTATACTAGTCTAGATGCATGTAATGGCTGATGCAAGAGGCTTGTGGCTGTCATTTTGAGCATGTGGAGTTGGTAAGGTTGTTCAACTACTCAAAATATGGAAAGATTTGCAAGTTATCTCATGAAAATATCCAATGAGGGGTATTTTAGTAAACTAATAAAATAATTTAAGGGTATTCTTGTCCATGCCACTTGAATCTAGATTCTAATCACTAGATTTTAAACATTAAGGTTTCCTAAATAATTCCTAGGGTTTACACAAAAATAAATAAAATCAAATAAAAATTAAATAAAATTTTAGTTTCCTAAAATTTTGAAATTAGGATTTTCTAATTGTGATTAATTTTATAATTACCTTATACAGGAACATTAGGGTTTAAATCATATAATTATCATTAACTTTGCCAGTAAAGCAATTAGGGTTCACAAATTGGTAATTAAGTTTTATAATTTCTAATTAGGGTTAGTAATTATAGAAATTAGGGTTTCTAAAACTTTAATTAGGGTTTACCTAATTAGTCACTTAGTACACAACATAAAACATATAACATAGTTATATGACAGTCTTAAGCTCACAATTGATTTTCAATTTAGAGTTTCCCTAAGTAAAAATTAGGGTTTAACCAATTAATACTAGGGTTTTGAAATTAAACACCATACTTGACCAATTATCATCAATACGTACATGCAGTACATATTCATAGCACTGAAAAATCAAAATATAATTAATATTATATTATTATTCTCATACCTTGGCAATAATCCAAAATTAGGGTTTGGATTCCATATCTGATTTATCTGCCAAATTTACCCTTAATAATTAAGGTAAAATAATTAACTTAATAACCTGTACTAAAATTCATATAATAAAATAATTATTATATTTATTCTAAAAATCACTCCATATATTATTTAAATAATATATCATCATATATTTTCATGGAAAATATTTCTACCATAAATTAATTATTATAATTATATACTTTTTAATAATCAATAATTTTAAAATAAATTCATTTGTAAATAATTATGTAATAAATATATTTTTACTTACCACATAAATACATATACACATAATCTTGTACAAATCCTCATCCTTAATATAAAAAAAAAATTTATTCGCAAAATTTCTTATTTATTTTCATAGAAAATATCGGGTTGTTACAAAGACCCTAAATTCACATTTTGTCAATCCTTTTTAAGATGGTACACTCCTATTAAGTGACCTAGGTACAGCCGTACAGGAGACCTGTACATTGTAAAATTGTAAACATAACATTTGGAGCAAGAAATGTGGTCATTGACTTATGTATAATTACTATTTCTAGAGGGTTGTGCTTGTGTAGATTTTCCCAGTTCAATGCATGTTCACGTCTTTTTGAATTTACCTAGTCACACTGCTTTTATGTGGTGTTAGCATTCGTGCTGGAGGTGTTGGTGTTAATCTTCAAGCTGCTGATACTGTGATAATTTTTGACACAGATTGGAACCCTCAGGTAGTATACGAATACCAAATCATATGAAATTGTGAATCCATTGGCACCTTAAGATTAATTCTTAATCCATCTCTTTTCACACTGTCAGGTTGATCTGCAAGCCCAAGCTAGGGCTCATAGGATTGGTCAGAAAAGGGAAGTGCTTGTTCTTCGATTTGAAACTGTGAGTTCTTAGACCTTGGATTGAATTATTGCTTTAAACAAAATAGTTTGTACTAATCAAAGAAAAGAAAATATTGGTTTTCATAAAACACCTGGCAGATGTATTCTAACTGTAGCGGTGAATCACTTACATTTTAATAGATTATTTTGATACTGGCTTGGTATCTGAAGTAAGGATGGCCACAGGGATCCTAATTTTATTGGTCATATGTTTTAGGGTAAAGCTAGGGGTCTCAAAGTTTTGGTCTCATATGATGTGTCATTGGATATTACACTTTATAGCATAACCAATCCCAAGAGATTTACCTAACCAATGTAATGATGACACATCATTTGAGACACTTTTTGGGGAAAAAAATTTGAGACCCCTAGCATTATCCTATGTTTTATGAGTTAACAAAATAAATGAGACACGATATTGTTATATGTTTTAAACCTTTTCTTTCCTTGCATTGAGTTATTACTTGGGGGGAATAAGGAATGTTAATCTGCTTTGGAAGTGTACTACTTCTTCTATTCTGTTGGATTTGGAACAAGTGCATGGCTTTTTAGGGTTAGCTATTTATCAGCTGCTTGATTGTTATAGGATAGGATCATTTTTTTTACTTCGCTGTGAGCTTCTGCTGTGGGAAGTTAGGGGCATTTTTTCTGTGTCTGATTTGTAGAAATCAGAAGGTTGAACTTTTATATGTACATTGTTTTTAGGTTCCACTTGTTCTCTCTTCTACTAATAAAAAGTTCTTTCTCCATTCGAAAGCTTTTTAATCCCTCCCTCCGAATTCAAATGACACTATTAAAATACATATTTTTTAAGATAATAATTTTTTTTTTTTATTTTAATTAGACTTTGTTAAAAATGTAACACTACCAATTTTGTCCTTCTCGAGGGGGTGACAATTTTCTGGAATCCATTTGGTGATTACTATACAATTTTCAGATTCAGGTTTTATTGATTTTTTTAACTACTGTAAATAAGGTGCAAACTGTGGAAGAACAAGTTAGAACTGCAGCTGAGTATAAACTTGGAGTTGCTAATCAGAGCATTACTGCTAGCTTCTTTGACAATAACACAAGGTAATGTTATATAACTTGATTTTGTTATATTTTCCCAGCTGTTGCAGAGCTTGTACTAAATAGATTCTGCTATATTCTCACAGTGCAGAAGATCGGAGAGAATATTTGGAATCCCTTCTGCGAGAGTCTAAGAAAGAGGAAGTTGCACCTGTTTTACATGGCGATGCTTTAAATGATCTCATAGCCTGCAGGTATATGGTTTTTTTAGTATCATAATCTGCTTGCCTTTTTTATTTTGTTTCAGATTGTTCTTATGTGTTATTCAGAGAAGCCTTTGTCTAATTTCTGTTGCATTTCCTTTTGAACTTTCTGTGTGATTGAGAAATGAGAATGAGTACACAATAGGTGCAACATGGCCGATTAAGATTTCAATTATTTCTTGTAACAGAGTAATCATATAGTTGCACTGAAGGTTCTTTTTCTATTTAGATTTGTAGCAAATGATATTGTGATTGCTTATTTGTCTTTTTCTGCTTATGAGCAATACGGTATACATTAGTATCACGTAGCAACTCTATTGTCTTTGTGTATTGATTTTGGCACTAAGTGCCTCTGGTGACTTATTTACTTCATTTTTCTGACTTGCTATTATTTTTAAATATGTGCAGGAAGACTGCTTCTACGACCTGCCTTACAATATTATCAAATTTTCGTGCTATGTTTACGGAAGATAAAGGACGAAATTATGAAGTTTACTCTATCTATATATGTAGATATATACTTTGATTGAAGAACTGTGGTAGCTTTAGATGGTTAATTGTAAAGATAATGAATGATTATGCAGTGGATGACTTTATTAAGTTAATAATATTTTAGTTTTTTGCCATTATTTGCTATGGGGACATTGAGCCAGCCAGATACAAAAAAAGAATGTCAAATTTTGATTTGGCAACAATATAATGCGTTACCAAATCATTGAACAAGTTTTAATATAGTAACAATTTTTTATACATTTAGTAACAAATTTTTGTTGCTAATGGCATTAAAAATATAATATTTGGCAACGAAAAATTTATCAAATAACAATGGAGAGGATATTGTTGCTAATACTAAAATAAAAGGTAACATTTTTTATCGTTGCAAATCATATCAACTTTCGTTGTAAATATAAAGAAACAGCAACATATAATGTCGTTGCTAATCGACGACTTTCGTTGCTATTGAAAAATAATCAGCAACAAACATTTTCATTGCTGATTCAGCATAATGTCGTTGCCATTTAATATAATCAGCAACGAAAATCGTTGCTAAAAAGTTTAATTTTGTAACGAAAGCGAGCTTAGGCAACAATTTTCATAATTTACTGCAACGAAAAATGTCTTTGCAAAATGGTGTCAATTGCAACGAAAATACATGGCCGTTGCAAAAAAAAAAGAGTTCATTTCGTTGCCAATTAGAAAGCTTTTGCAACGAAATGGGCTTTTTAGTAACAAAAGTTTAATTATTCTGCAACAATACATTTTGTTGCTAAAGGATCGATGTCTCCGTATGAAAGCCAAATTTCGTTGCAAAATACATTACTTTTGGCAACGAAAAAAGTACATTCGTTGTGGAACAATTAGCAATGCTCATTGCGCAACGAAAGACGCAACGACAATAAAGTCGTTGCCAAAACCCTTTTGCAACGAAATTTAGCACCTTTAGCAACGAAAATCGATTGTTGCTCCCCATTTTTTTGTAGTGTACATTGCATCCAATTATATAAGGGGCAAGAGAGAGAAAAGTTATAATTCAAGCTCAATTGTCCAACATACACTCCACTAAGCTCTCTCTCTCTCTCTCTCAAAACCTACGAAATATGCAAGCATACCAGTCCCAAAATCAAGCCCCACTACTACTCACAACAAATCAGTAGCCTAGAATCAAGATTGTTCATGAAAGGTATAAAACCCTAAGCCAAAATTTTAATCATGTATGCTGTGTTAGATCTTGTATTTTTATGTTTAAACATGTTGTATAAGGTGTTAATCAATGATCTGGGTTGATAGATATTGGATCAATAACATTTATAGGCTCATATTTGAAGATTTCAAGAATATGGAAATTTTTGTTTTTGTGTCTGACAGTCAAATATCAGTCCTCATAAATCTTTGTATGATATGTGTTTTTGTTGTTTAAGTGTTTGATCTTATAGTCTGCCATGAGGTCTTGGATCTGGAACTTGAATCAGGGACAGATCTGGTTTATATTGGAAGTTATTCATGGTCAAAGGTCGTTGACCGACCATGACTTTCTAAAATCTGGGTAACCCAAAAATGAGTTTTCAGTGTCTGACAAGCTTTTTGAAGGCCAAGATCCGTCAGTTTATTAAGAGATTTGATGTTGTTGTTGTATCAGTATTATAGTATATTATATGGGCTTCAAATACATGCCTTTATATCACTTATACAATAAATATAATGGATTGTGTGGATGGTCAAAGTGGCTGAAATGATCACGAAAACCATTTTCTGGAATTTCCAGAAATGGGATGAACAGCCTTTCTGACAACATTTGACCGGACATGATCTCTTAGATTTGATGTTGTTAGCTCGATATTATGTATTAGATATGTTGTCTTGTATGTTGTCTACAAACTGAAACCATAAGAACACAAAAACTTTACCAGAATTGCAAGTTATGAAGATCTAAAGTAGGTACCTTGAACTGTTCTTCATTTCTGAAAAACCCAGAAATGAAGAACAACGTCTGACAATGTTTTTGAGAGATTAAATATGTTTGTTGTTTAGTGGTTTAACCATGGAATCAGTTTGTAGTTATAGTATTACATGAGTACTAGATTCTTAAAACTTTAAATGACCAGAAAACATTAAGATCAAGTATTGGTGACTGGTCAAACATGCCATCTGGTTAACTGACTATGCATTTTTGGGTTTCATGATGAACACAAAGAACACCTATAGCGACGGTTCTGTCGCTATAGGCAATCTTTAGCGACAGTTACTTTATAAAATAATTATTTTTATTAAATAATAAGTAATAAATAGTTTTTAATTATGAAAAATACAAAATAAATTCCTAAAAATTATTTTAAAATTCAAAAATTAATTTTTAATAATTTTTAGTATATTTCATAAATATTTAATATTTTTGGAGTAGTAATGGTATTTAATTTATTTAATTATAATATTAAATAAATTATTTAAAAATAATTTTAATACTTGAAAAATCATTTAAAATTATATTAAGGTATAAAAAAATATTTTAAGTTAATTTTAATGACTTTTAATATTTTGTGATGAATTTCATTAATTAATTAATATTAATGATATTTAAGTTATTTAATAAATGTATTAAATAAATTATAAAAAATAGATTTATTGATTTAAAAATCATATAAAAATGATTTAAAGGTTTTAAAAATATTTTAAGTTATAAAATATTACTTTCGATATTTTGTCATGGAAAATATTAATTATTTAATATTAATGATATTAGATTTATTAAATACTTATATTAAATAAATTAGTTTAAAAATGATTTTAATATTAGAAAAATCATTTTAAATGAAAATAAAGATTTTAAAAAATATTTTAAGTTATAAAATATAACTTTTAGTATTTAAAGGTAAATCTCATTAATTATTTATTATTAATGATGTTAAAGTTATTAAATAATTATATTAAATAAAGTAGTTTAAAAATAATTTTAATATTATAAAAATCATTTTAAATGATAATAAATTGTTTAAAGATATTTTAAGTTTTAAAATATAACTTTTAATATTTAAAGGATAATTTCATTAATAATTTAATATTAATGATATTAATTTAATATTAAT
The DNA here is from genome assembly GCA_016801055.1 of Panax notoginseng. NCBI lineage: Eukaryota > Viridiplantae > Streptophyta > Magnoliopsida > Apiales > Araliaceae > Panax > Panax notoginseng. The sequence continues at coordinate 91,833,511 of CM029020.1, forward strand.
GATATTAAGTTATTTAATAATTATATAAAATAAATAGTTTAAAAATGGTTTTATTTATTTAAAAATCATTTAAAAAGGATATTAATGAATTAAAAATATTTTAAGTTATAATTAATGACTTTTAATATTTTGATAAATAATGCATTAATATTTAAATATTAATGGTAATTATTTAAAAATGATTTTTAATTATTTTAAAAATCATTTAAGGGTAATATTAGTACTTTAAAAATACTTTGAGTTATTATAAATAACTTTAATATTTTGGCAATGGTTTCATTAATGGTTTAATATTAATGAAATATTAATGATAATAAAATTATTTACTATTTAAAATCATTTAATTGTGATACCGATGTTTGAAAATTTATGATAAATTATAATAAATGTTTAAAAATTATTATAAGTCATTTAAAAATAATATGACTGCTACTTGTAGATATTGAGCTACATGATAGAGTCTTAGACTCGATAATTACCCGGTAAAGTCGTCGGCACACCGACATATTTCAGAAATTGATCTAGACTTAGATATTTTGACTGTATTAATGATTGTTTGTGATTCAATGACTGTTGAATATGTGTGACAAGGTGATTAGGTTATGTGCTGACTGTATTAAGCAGTGCTATGTGCTATATTATGTTATTCTAATCGATCAAATTATCTTATTAATGATAGGTTTCGGTATAAAAGATAAAACTAAGTTGCGTATTGTAAGCAGCAGACCAGGCAAGTATCCTACTTTTGCATTTTCTTTATGCACTGGACATGAGTAAGAAAGTTTTAGATTTATATTATTATTGTACTAGCTTATTAACCCTATTGTCGTATGTATTATATCCGATCATTGTTTATCAACATGATATTATATTATAATTTATATATATATATATATATATATATATATATATATATACACACACACACACACACACACACACACCCCTCTAAGCTATTTGACCAACTAGACACAGATTTAGAAATATCATTGAATATGATAAAATCTTTTTGTATCCAATCAAATTGTTTTTGTTCGGATTTCAGACTAAGTATGAACATCCCGATCAAGAGAAAACTTTTATGCGCCCAAGGTGGACAGAGTGAACGATACCAACGTTCTTGCATGTAGTATTGATCAATATAGGGCCCATGAGATGTATACCCTTGCGCCCGTAAGTTATGACGGTTTGCAGATGAAATTATGCTAAGCCTATTCAAAAATTAAAAACAATGTTCATAGTATGTCACCTTAACCCTAGATATAGTCAATACGTAGTTTCAAAAATTTGAGATAGAATTGTTATGTTATTATTATCGGTTCAGTTTACTTCACAACTATTGATTTGTTGTAGAAGTGATGTACAAAGAAAATATTTAATTCTTTCAGCTAATTGTATTTATAATTGTTTTTACTTGCTGGGCACCCAAATGCTCATTCTTGCTTTAAATTTAAATGTTTTCAGCTTGGCATGATCAACCTGAAGCTTCAGACTAGAACAAGTGAAAAGAAAAGCAAACAGAATATATTTAATGGTATCTTTTGTAATAGTTAGACAATATATAGACCATGATATTTATTATCTATCATGTAATATATTGTAGTAAAGGTTGCGTACTTGGGATTAGACTCTGATAAATGTAAGAAAAGTTTGATATTTATATTATTGTTATTATTATTAGTATTATTCCGCTCTTAGAAATGGTATCGTAAAGCACCGAGTTTGGGTTTCAAGTACCTGAATTTGGGGGCGTTACAACATGGTATTAGAGCTTTAGGGTTAGAAACCTTAGGTGGGTTAGACCTTAGGCTATAACCTTAGAACAGTGAGAAACGTTGAAAATCCAAATAACTCATATATAGTTTATTAGGAGATGAATTGAATGAATTCATCGTCAAACAAAGTAAAAGATAACTTATATAAAATTATTATTTATTGTGTGTACATATTATATGTTAGTCAGGATAATTTATGTGTGTAGATGTCAGATAGAAATGAATTAGAATACCCTCAGATCATAAAGAAGGAGCTGATCTCTGTGACCGAGCCAATGTCAAAGCCAATAGCTGAAATAGAGGCTCACATTGAAAGCTACCTCAATGAGGTGGTTATTTTGAAAGTGTAGTACCGGACCCAAAAAGGATAAAATAATTAGAGTATAGTTAATGAATATATGGTCAAGCTCGAATTCATATGTTTATGGTGAGTTCTTAAACTCATGATATGTGGTAAGTTTGACAAATTAGGTATAGTTAGGTGTGAATGGATTATTGAGGATGATGTGAATATATAGAATACTAAGCAATTGATCCTTAGTAAAAGCGTAAGAAATAAGTAGTATTAGTATTACTTGAATATGTAAGATTCTATGTGGTGTAAATGATAGGTATGCCTGTGTAATATAATATTCTCAACTTTCGTATAAATTGTAGCAGCGATTCCCGTCTTTTGAGTCACAAAGGGATATCGGATGTTTAAAACAATATGTGCTATGGTATGTCAAGTGTTATGAATATAAATCTATGTTGGCTTAATGAAATAAGTTGGTATAAAGATAGTAATTATTTATCTGAATACTGGTTAATTCAGTAAACCAAGTTTTTAAAATCTAATATTTTGAGTACATGATTATTTGAGTAGAAAATTTCGCGTTATATGTTAAGCGTATACGATAAGGCTTAGAATGTAAGAATAATTTATGATAATGCCGCCAAGACAAAAACGAAATCAACGGGTAGAAGAACCTGTCAACAATACTGGAGAACAACCAGACCCGACACAGAATTTTACGAATGTGGTCGCTCAAGCTATGTAGAATGGAATATCAGTCACAGGAAATCAGCCAAATAATTAATCGACAAACTTCAAAGGCTTCAAGGTGGTCGTATCGCCAAGATTTAGAAGATCAATTGACCTTGTTGATGCGTTTGTGATAGCTAGGGTAACGAATGGACAAAAGACAGCTTTTGCCACCTATACGACGAAAAGGAAGACGAATTTCTGGTGGAAGGTAAATCAAGCTAGAATCGAAAAAGGGAGTAATGGTAATAGGACTGGACAAAGAAATGGAGATAATTTTGAGAATACCGAAAATAGGAATGAAACAGGTTGTGCAGTGTAAGATTGTGAAAAGAATCACTCGGGAGAATGTTTAAAGAGTAAGTTTGTGTGTTACAAGTGCGGACAGGAGGGACATATCTCTCCCAACTGCCCCAATCCAAGAATGTATAGTGGGTGTTTTATTTGTGAATCAATGGAGCATAAGGTGAAAGACTATCCAAGAAGGAGAAGGGAGGCAAGGAATGCGAAAACAAGGAAAGGCAGCAGGGCATTGGCGACAACGGGACCAACTTCAACAAACAAATCAACAGATCCAACCGCAGGAGTTTTCAACATGACTGTTCAGAATTCGGTAGCAGCCGGGGATGCAACTCCAGGTATTACTCAAACTAATTTTTATTTCTTATATATTATTTTCTTATATATAGTAAATTATTTTATAAATTATTTTGAAGGAAGAATTTTGTAAGAACCCGAATTTTTAGAAATTATTAAAATAAGAATTTAGTAAATAAAATTCTTAAAGCATGAGATGGGTTCGAATAAGAATATATAATTATGTTACATAAGGTAATATGAGCAATGTGATGTTGTGCTTAATAAATATATATCATTATTATATATTTGTTATACATTGTAGAGATGAATTAGTAAAAAGATGGATAAGATTTATCTAGTGGCATTAAATGATTTATAGATTTATTTTTATCATAGTGAGTTGGTGACATTAAATCTCTGTGTTGGATAATCACCGTTTTCTTGAATATATATACTAGTAACTAGTATGATGTAATATGAGTTTTAGTTAGTGCTTAAGCTATCCATGGATAGATTGAGATAGTAAAGCATAAATTAGTTAATTGTGAGGATTAACTAACAAGTAGAAATATTGGTTAATCTATATTAAAGTGGAAGTTGTATTATCGAATAATATAATGTGTATGTTAAACCTTAAATAACTATGGTAATATAGTACAATGTTTAATTTACTTAAGTAAATGAGTGAATTAATATGTGTGTTGAATATGTGATACTTTATATATGTTACTCAGAATGGTAATATGTGAGAAAGTCTAATGTGCGAATAACGTTAAATATATATACGTTATTAAAGGGAGACATAAATCATCATATCTTTAAATGGATATTTAATATTTGAAGAAATTGTTTTGGGAACAATTTATAGAGGGAGAGAGAAATAATAATTATATATTTCTAATAGAGGATATTAAAATAATTTCTAATATTGAGTTATTTTAATAAAAGGAGAAAATGCTATTTTTGAATAATAATATTACCTTATATATTTTTGTATGAGGTATGATTAATAATATAGTACATATATTAAAACGTATTTGCTATATGTAAATAAATTGATGGAAATAATTTATTATAATAGAAAATAAACTTATTATCTATTTTCTATATATAATATATGTACATGTGTCGTACATATAGTTAATTGATATTATATTAAGAATAATATCTTGAGACAATAAGCAAATTAATTTCTAATTGTAAATGTCTTTATTCGGAAAAAATATAATATTTATGTTATGACAAAATACATAATTTCTAATGTATTTTCAAGGGAGTTACTTAATGAAAGAAAACTAAGTTATTTTAATATATTAAATAACTTAAGTTATTATTTTATCATGGATGTTATCATTTAGATAATTAATAGAGTATATATTAATTATTCTAAGTGTAAAGGTTGTACATATTATATGTATGTAATTATTTAAGTAAGCTAAATAATTTAGCATTATGATAAAGTGTGACATAAACTTTATATTAAATAAATATTAAAATAATGTGGGATTGGAGAAAAGTCAAACGTGGCCTAGACCCCTAATATTTTATTATAGAAATAATGAGCTTGAGTTATATAACTCCCGTAAATGTGATAAATGAGCCTTGTGTGACATGAGTATTAAAGTTAAACTAGACTAAAGGTTTGACTGAAATTATTAAAAGAGAATAAATGATTGACATTGATCATTTTGATATTTAGGTGTGATAGGAGATAATGGGTTAAGAGTACCCAACTAAATTATAATTAGCCCAATTAAAATATTATTTGGACTAGCCCAAATATACATAGGATATAGGATTATATATTGGAGTATATAAGTATACTCTCTACATGTGGGTAGGTACATATATATATGTATGTATATGTACCCATAACTTAAATTAATGTAGTAAGGTTAAATCATTACAATTGATTTAATAAGCCCCAAAAAGGAAATAACCTTGGTATATAAAGTGGCCATATTGCTAATACAGTAAGCTATATACCTTGTCCCAATTTCTTAGTCTCAAAGTTTGCATTTGCCGTGTATAGGCCATTGGCCTATCCTATTTCTTCATTATTAAGAAGTAGAGCTGATGATGAAGTACGAAATGGAGGGAGAGGGAGTTGGTCACCAAATCTTCTCAAACCACTGACTTCTTCTTCTTCCCTTTGGTTTCAATTTGTGGGCAAAGCCATTATTTGGACAATGATCTCCATATAAATAGGGACTCCTTCTTCTTCTTTCCCGTTGGAAAAATTATATGAGAAATTGGCTATGAGAGGTTGGTAGAATTTGGAGCAATTAGAGCATTGAAGGGCAATGGTTAGCAAATTTAAGCTTCAAGAGGTAATATTTGTATACATATATGTTCTTGAATTCATAGTTCTTCAATTTCTATAAAAGTATAAGAAAAAGTAGCTTTTGAGTCATAAAATTGATGGCTAAGGATTGTTATAATCCATGAATTGTTGTTAGATATTGTTAATATAGTCAAATGCGAAATCAACGGAAGTTAAATGAACTAATTTGGTTGAGAAACGAATTCGTAGTGAATGATTTTACTAAATTGTCTAAAACATGAACATTTGCATGAACATGAGTTATAGATTCATTTTTGGGTTAGTTAATGTTTATGTTAGTTGATGGGTATTATGATATGTTGTAGTTCTATAAATTACGAACTCATAGAATCAAAAAGGGACTAATTTGGATATGTATAACTCAAATTATGAAGGTTAGATAGATGTTTGGCTTGATAAGCTCGAAGCAGGGAGTGAAACTTTGAGTTTCCAGCAGCTAGGCCCGCCCTGGCGGGCCATTTTTAAGGCAAGACCACCGCCCCGGCTGTGATGCCCCCAAAATTAGGTATACATCACCCATCTTGGGTCGTTAGATACATGGTACATAATACAAATACAACTGTCGTGTACAATACGACAAAACATAACTGTGAGTTTGAATACAATTATTGTCTACTAGAGACTATACAAACTCAAAAGGAGTCCTCATTACAATTATTGTCACACTATTTAATAGAATAGTGAGGACTACTAATACTATCATCTGGTCCATCACTCCGTTTCCCAACTCGTCCCAGCTATATTCTCATTTCCTGAAGAGAACAGTGAAAGAAAGGGTGAGCTCAACTAGCCCAGTAAGAAACATTATGACTAAGATAATGCAGAATAAATTATCATTAGCCTTCAACAGTGTTAAACTGATAAAATATAACGAACATCAAGTTTAACTGCAGCGGAACAAGCAATCCATTAAAAGAGTCAAGTAGAGAATAAAATCTACTATCTTATATGATTTAAAAGTTTTTCAACACTGTTATCGCTGGGACTCAGCTTAATAAAATAATCCACATCATCGAATCACCCCTGCACTACGGCCAATGATATTTGTGTATTTATTAATGGTCATGATCATGCCAACAACTGTCCATCAATGCACTATGGGCCAATGAAGACTTTTACCACATCATTTGTAACATTACGGTCATGATTACCCCGAATAATCCCTGGTTATAATCATACCAAGTCCATCTATCCATTACATGCCATAGATGACTTTCAACATTTTATAAACATGAGGATGATGACAATGATATAAGAATTCAATAAAATAAGTTCAAGAATTAATTTATCCTAGAATTAACAACGTCCAAATTGTCAACATGATACTGCTTTGTGGAGTAAAATTCAAGAATGCTTAGAAGAATATTTTAATGAAAAATACTGGATGAACCGCAATTATCAAGGATATTCCACTAATTTCATGGAGTATAGAAGTTAAAACTTAACCAACTGAGTATAATAAAGAATGGAATAACAAAAGAAATCACCCGGCATGCGATAGATCGCACAGACAGGTTATTCCAACAGAATAATAAATAATGGAACCAGGTCCGGCGTAAACGCACAGACAGGATATTCGGACAGAATAATAAATAATGGAACCAGGTCCGGCGTAAACGCACAGACAGTATATTCCGACAGAATAATAAATAATAGAACCAGGTCCGGTGTAAAACACACAAACAGGATGTTCTAACAAAATAATAACAAGACGGAACCAGGTCCGGTGTAAAACACATAGACATGATGTTCCAACATAATAATAACAAGACGGAACTAGGTCCGGTGTAAAACACACAGACAGGATGTTCCAACAGAATAACAGAAGAATGTCATCAAGTATAGGGTAGACCGCGTATACATGTTATTCCAACAAAATAATAAGAAATAGAATAACAACAGTTCTCTTCATGAATAAAAAAGAATAACACCCCTTACCGTTTTAAAGAAGAACTGAAATAAGGAAGTAGTTAAGTAGCAGAATACTTTTCTTCTCTCTCTCTATAGTTTCTCTCTCTAGAGTTCAGTGAATTCGTAAGAAATAATGGAGGAATGAGCTGCTATTTATAGAAAAATGGAATGCATAGTAACTAATCCATGAACGGTCCAGATTGATTACTTTAATCTGACGGTCCATATTTAAAGAAAAATCTTTTAAATAAAATATAATATATTCTATTTATAGAATAACTTTAATAAAGTATTCTGTTTTATATAAAAAGATGTTTCTGTTTTATTACGTTAATAATACGAATAAAACAAAACTTCATTATCGCTAAATAATTCATATTATTAACTGACAATAATTGAATCAAACTGAGTGACTTCTCACATAAGCATTAATAATCAATACCGTGTGCTACTATGCAACCACACGTATTAATATACTTTTACTACCGAGTAGTTCAACAGTATCAATGGTAAAACTTTCGTCGTTATTTTTAATAAAATATTTTTGTCGTTTTCTCAATCCGACAATAATTTTGTTGTGGGGTACACCAATAATTGTGCCATTGTACGAATATTCCCTGTTAAAACGAATATTCCCCGACCAATCAAATATTATATAACAACTTGCGTACTTTGCAAAATTTATAAATATTACCCACAACTATAACATTATATCAAATTAACTCCATAACATTCAAAAATGATATTTATAGAAAATTCATCTTTATTTATAAAAGTTGGGGTCTTACAATCTCCCCTTCTTATGAAATTTTGCCCTCGAAATTAGGGTACGTACCTGGTATGTCGAAGAGGTAAGGATACCTTGATTTCATTTCAGATTCTAACTCCCAAGTCATTTCCTCAACATCGTGGTTTCTCCACGAAATTTTGACTTAAGGTATAACCTTGGAGCGTAGAATATGTTCCTTCTTATCCAAGATTTGAACATGAACTTCTTCATACGTCAAATCTTCTGCTATTTCGTCTGGTTCTAACTCAATAATGTGGTTCGGGTCTTCCACATATTTACGTAACATGGATATGTGAAAATGTTATGAACACGAGACATACTTAGCGGTAAAGCGAGTCAATAAGCCACAGTTCCTACTCGATCGAGGATCAAAAATGGACCGATAAATCGAGGATTGAGCTTTCCTCTCTTTTCAAATCTCGTAACTCCTTTCCATGGAGCAACACGTAAGAACACATGATCTCCTATATCAAATTCCACGTCTTTTCGATGAAGATCAGCATAACTCTTTTGTCGATCTTGTGAGGTTTTTATACATTGTCGGATCGTTTGAATCTTTTCTGTAGTCATACGTACCAACTCCGGTCCCAACAACGTTACTTCACCCACCTCATCCCAGCATACTGGAGAACGACATTTTCTTTTATACAATGCTTCGAATGGAGTCATGCCAATACTTGCTTGATAACTGTTGTTGTAGGAAAACTCCACCAATGGCAAGAACTTATCTCAACTTCCCTTGAAGTCAAGGACACAGAGTCTTAATAAATCTTCTAGAGTTTGAATAGTCCTGTCTGATTGTCCGTCTGTCTGAGGATGATATCCCGAAATATATCGTAAATTCGTGCCCATAGCTTTTTGTAAACTAACCCAAAATCGTGAAGTGAATCTTGGGTCTCGAACAGAAACTATGGATATTGGCATACCATGTAGTCTTACAATCTCGTTTATGTACATACGAGCAAGACGTTCAAGTGTATAAGTTTCTCATATCGATAAGAAATGAGCAGACTTGGTCAATCTATCAACAATGACGCAAGTAGCATCTATACCTTGAGAAACCTTAGGAAGACCGGTAACGAAATCCATGGTAATGTGCTCCAACTTCCATTCTGAAATTTCAAGTGGTTGCAATGGACCTTTTGCTACTTGATGCTCCGCTTTGACTCGTTGACAAGTTAGACACCTTGAGATAAACAGCGCTATCTCTCTCTTCATATTGCTCCACCAAAATGTATGACGAAGATCATGATACATTTTGGTACTTCTAGGATGGATTGCAAACGGTGTGTTGTGCGCCTCCATCATGATTTCATACTTTAAATCAGGGTTGTTAGGAACACAAAGTCTGGAGTTGACTTGAAGTATTCTTTCTTCATCGATTCTTGCTTCCGGCATAGCACCTTCTTGTACTTTCTTCCTCATACGCATCAGCTCCAGGTCTGTAGCTTGAGCAACTTTAACTTTATCGATTAAAGTTGGTTCTACTCGTATATTCGCCATCATCAAATGGGTCCCTGGAGTCTTTAACTCTATCTCCACCCTTTGCAAGTCACACAAAATGGGCCTTTGTGTTGACAATATCGCACTCGTACTTGCATATGATCTTCTACTCAATGCGTCAGCTACCACGTTCACTTTTCCAGGATGGTATTGAATGGTATGATCATAATCTTTCAATAGTTCAAGCCAACGTCGTTGTCGCATGTTGAGTTCCTTTTGAGTGAAGAAATATTTGAGGCTTTTATGATCCGTAAAGATCTCCACCTTCTCCCCATACAAGTAATGCCTCCAAATTTTAAGTGCAAAGACAACAACTGCCAACTCTAGATCATGAGTAGGATAATTCATCTCATAATCCTTGAGTTGTCTTGATACATAGGCTATGACTTTTCCATGTTGCATGAGAACACATCCCAACCCTTTGCTCGAAGCATCGCTGTAGATGACAAATCCCTCCGAGCCAGATGGTATTGTTAGAACAGGTGCTGAAATGAGTCTCCTCTTGAGTTCTTGAAAACTCTTCTCACATTCTTCGCTCCAACTGAACTTTGTATCTTTTTGAGTCAGCTGAGTTAATGGAGTAGCGATTCGAGAAAATCCTTCCACGAATCTCTGATAATAACCAGCTAAACCAAGAAAGCTACGTACTTCGGTCACTAATTTAGGTTGCTCCTAGCTTTGAATAGCTTCAATCTTTGCCGGGTCAACTGATATTCCACGACTTGATACTACGTGCCCAAGGAATTCTACCTCCTTCAGTCAGAACTCGTATTTCTTCAACTTGGCATAAAACTTGTATTCACGAAGCTTTTGGAGTACCAGCCTCAAGTGTTGCTCATGATCTTCACGGCTTTTGGAATAAATAAGGATGTCATCAATAAAGACGACCACAAAGTGATCCAAATATTCCTTAAATACCCGGTTCATCATATCCATGAAGGCAGCAGGAGCATTAGTCAATCCAAAGGACATGACTAGGAATTCATAATGCCCATACTGAGTTCTGAAAGCCGTCTTTGGAATATCTTCAGTTCTAACCTTCAGCTGATGATATCCAGAACGAAGATCGATCTTTAAAAATAATTGTGCTCCTTTCAACTGGTCAAACAGGTCATCAATACGTGGCAATGGGTACCTGTTTTTGATGGTGACATGATTCAACTCCCGATAATCAATATAAATTCGCATACTTCCATCTTTCTTCTTCACGAATAGCACAGGAGCACCCCAAGGAGAAGTACTAGGATGAATAAAGTCAATGTCTAACAATTCCTGTAGTTGGATCTTTAACTCCTAAAGTTCAATAGGCGCCATTCGATATGGGGCTTTGGAAATGGGTTTTGTACCGGGTTCAAGGTCGATACAAAATTCAATTTCACGCTCTGGGGTAGGCCAGGAAGTTCTTCAGGGAATACGTCAGGGAATTTATTAACAATAGAAATATCATTCAAAACTGACGTATTTTTGTTTAGATCCGTGACATGAACTAAGAAAGCTTGACATCCGTTTTTCAATAAACGAATAGATTTATGGCTTGAGATGACAGCGATTGATTTTAATGGTTTGGTTGATTGAATTCGCATAATAGGTCGATTAGGAATATGAAAGCTAACAACATTACGAAAACAATCAATTTTTGCATGATGAGTAGTTAACCAATCAATCCCTAGAATCACGTCAAATGCAAGTATTTTTAATGAAATAAGATCGACAGGTAATGTGTGGGTACCAACTTGAACCAAACAAGACTTATAAATCGTGGATGTAATGAAGGTTTCTCCCAATGGAGTTTCAACAGATAAGTCAAAGTATAATTTCTTCGGAGTCAAATTTAATCGATGAGCGCAAGTAGGAGAAATAAAAGAATGGGTAGAACCGATATCAAATAAAGTATAGACTTCATTAGAGTTTATGATAAGCTTACCCGTGATGACCTCATTCGGGTTCCTTGCTTTCTGGGAGGTCACAACAAACGCTCTCCCTTGCACTACTGGTTTTGACTTTTCTGGGATGGCCTTTGGTGTCTCCATCTTGGCTGAACTTGTTTTTGGTAAACGACAAAATCAAGCTAAATGACCTTCTCTTCCATAATTATAACATTCTTTAGACGGCATCGCGCAGTTTGGACTGATGTGCCCCTCCCCTCCGCATTTGAAACATATGATAGGTGGTCGTTCTCCTTCCTTAACAACGAGTGCTGGTGCTGACGTCTTTCTATCATTGTTGAATCTCCTCTTCTTGAAATGACCATTCTTATTGTTTTGGCCCTAATTACCACCGAAGTGGTTACCATTTCTAGCCTGTTGATTCCCTCCACGCTTGTTGTCACCGCTTCGATGACTGCTCTCACTGGTATTATCATTTTGTCGACTGCTCTCTTTTGGCTGCGTTGACTCGTTATCGCGCTCCACTAACTGAGCCCTATTCACAACATCTGAATACAAACACAGTTTATGAGAAATAAGATGTTGACATATCTCAGGTTTTAAACCTCGTAAAAATATTCGTGTCATTCGCTCTTCATTATCCACCAAGTGGGACGCAAATCGGGACAACTCAGTAAATTTAGCCTCATACTGCGACATGGTCATATTATTCTGCTCCAATTTGATGAACTCCACCTCCTTCATGTGACGAACACTTTCGGGAAAGTATTTGTCATTGAACAGCTCTTGGAACTTCTCCCAAGACATCTTCAGTACGGCAGGTTGAGTACGATTAATCGATTCCCACCAGTAATCTGCCTCTCCTCGCAACATAAAGGCGACAAAGGGAACCTTTTGCTCCTCGGAGCATTCCAAGACATCAAATATCTTGGTGATATGCTTTATCCATGTTTCCGCTATAAGTGGTTTTGGCTCTCCCTTAAACTCCGGTGGTCCCTGGTCCTTGAACTGTTTAGCGGTGACTGTCCGAGAGTTTTCAGTGTTTTTACCTATATTTTGGATAGGAGCCGCTCTCGCCTGCTGTTGCATGAACTGCATAAAGTTTCTGAACATTCCATCATTCATCATCTGGTCAGTGTTGTTGTTTGCATGAGGACTGTCACCTTCCTGATGCACATTATCCAGATTATTGATTTGTGGTGAATCAATAGTCGCCTGTGCTCCATTGCTATTCTCAACATTTTTAGATACCATTTTCAGATACTGCCACAAAACAAAAGTTAATTGATATGTCATATATTATCCTTATATTATGACCGACCAATTAAATACCATGCAAATAAACTTAGGTAGGTCATACTAGCGAAGGAATTCCCCGCCTCTCCCCTCCTAATTCTATTCTCACATCTTAGCCAAGGATCATACCCCTAAGCTCTGATACCAACTGTGACGCCCCCAAAATTAGGTATACATCACCCATCTTGGGTCGTCAGATACATGGTACAGAATACAAATATAACTTACTAATACAACTGTCGTATACAATACGACAAAACATAACTGTGAGTTTGAATACAATTATTGTCTACTAGAGACTATACAAACTCAAAAGGAGTCCTCATTACAATTATTGTCACACTATTTAATAGAATAGTGAGGACTACTAATACTATCATCTGGTCCATCACTCCGTTCCCCGACTCGTCCCAGCTATATTCTCATTTCCTGAAGAGAACAGTGAAAGAAAGGTTGAGCTCAACTAGCCCAATAAGAAATATTATGACTAAGATAATGCAGAATAAATTATCATTAGCCTTCAACAGTGTTAAACTAATAAAATATAACGAACATCAAGTTTAACTGCAGCGGAACAAGCAATCCATTAAAAGAGTCAAGTAGAGAATAAAATCTACTATCTTCTATGATTTAAAAGGTTTTTCAACACTGTTATTGCTGTGACTCAGCTTAATAAAATAATCCACATCATCGAATCACCCCTGCACTACGGCCAAGGATATTCGTGTATTTATTAATGGTCATGATCATGCCAACAACTGTCCATCAATGCACTACGGGCCAATGAAGACTTTTACCACATCATTTGTAACATTACGGTCATGATTACACCGAATAATCTCTGGTTATAATCATACCAAGTCCATCTATGCATTACATGCCATAGATGACTTTCAACATTTTATAAACATGAGGATGATGGCAATGATATAAGAATTCAAAAAAACAAGTTCAAGAATTAATTTATCCAAGAATTAACAACGTCCAAATTGTCAACATGATACTGCTTTGTGAAGTAAAATTCAAGAATGCTTAGAAGAATATTTTCATGAAAAGATACTGGATGAACCGCAATTATCAAGGATATTCCACTAATTTCATGGAGTATAGAAGTTAAAACTTAACCAACTGAGTATAATAAAGAATGGAATAACAAAAGAAATCACCCGGCATGCGAAAGACCGCACAGACAGATTATTCCAAAAGAATAATAAATAATGGAACCAAGTCCGGCGTAAACGCACAGACATGATATTCTGACAAAACCAGGTCCGGCGTAAACACACAGACAGGATATTCCGACAGAATAATAAATAATGGAACCAGGTCCGGCGTAAACGCACAGACAGGAAATTCCGACAGAATAATAAATAATGGAACTAGGTCCGGTGTAAAACACACAAACAGGATGCTCCAACAGAATAATAACAAGACGGAACCAGGTCCGGTGTAAAACACACAGAAAGGATGTTCCAACAGAATAATAACAAGACGGAACCAGGTCTGATGTAAAACACACAGACAGGATGTTCCAACAGAATAATAACAAGACGGAACCAGGTCCGGTGTAAAACACACAGACAGGATGTTCCAACAGAATAACAGAGGAATATCACCAAGTATAGGGTAGACCGCGTATACAGGTTATTCCAACAAAATAATAAGAAATAGAATAACAACAGTTCTCTTCATGAATAAGAAAGAATAACACCCCTTACCGTTTTAAAGAAGAACTGAAATAAGGAAGTAGTTAAGTAGCAGAATACTTTTCTTCTCTCTCTCTATAGTTTCTCTCTATAGTTTCTCTCTCTAGAGTTCAGTGAATTCGTAAGAATTAATGAAGGAATGAGCTGCTATTTATAGAAAAATAGAATGCATAGTAACTAATCCATGAACGGTCCAGATTGATTACTTTAATCTGACGGTCCATATTTAAAGAAAAATCTTTTAAATAAAATATAATATATTCTATTTAGAGAATAACTTTAATAAAGTATTCTGTTTTATATAAAAAAATATTTCTGTTTTATTACGTTAATAATACGAATAAAACAAAACTTCATTATCGCTAAATAATTCATATTATTAACTGACAATAATTGAATCAAACTGAGTGACTTCTCACATAGGCATTAATAATCAATACCGTGTGCTACTATGTAACCATACGTATTACTATACTTTTACTACCGAGTAGTTCAACAGTATCAATGGTAAAACTTCTGCTATTATTTTTAATAAAATATTTTTGTCGTTTTCTCAATCCGACAATAATTCCGTTGTGGGGTCCACCAATGATTGTGCCGTTGTACGAATATTCCCTGTTAAAACGAATATTTCCCGACCTATCGAATATTATATAACAACTTGCGTACTTTGCAAAATTTATAAATATTACCCACAACTATAACATTATATCAAATTAACTCCATAATATTCAAAAATGATATTTATGAAAATTTATCTTTATTTATAAAAGTTGGGGTCTTACACCGGCGGGGGGTGGTCTGTTACAGATGTTGAGAAAAAAATCTAATAGAACATATTTTTGTAAAACGTCCATAACTTTTTTATACAAACTCCGATTGAGAAGATTCAAGATGATCCGAGACGAGAACGGATAGACCTACAACTTTTTTGCTTTAAGTTTTTCAATTTGAGGTCATTAGGAAGGGTCAAAGTAGTCATCTTTGTGACTGTCACGTATTAAGAGGCGAACGGAGGGCGTCGAACGAGCGCATACGCAAGTATAGTGCTCCCGACGATGGAATTGGTTATTCTAAGTGATAAAACATGAATATACATGATAATAGACATGTCATATAACTAAGATTACTTTACTTATAATGGAATGCTTTAACAATGTTTTCTTAAAGAAAACTTGATGAACTTTATGTCTTTTAAGTTCCGACCTTGGAAACATGTAAATGTGGCCTAGTTATGTGTGCGGATGGATAAGGAATGTAATTCCAGATGTATTGCACATAAAAGGTTGCCAAGCTCGGTTTAGTATGTGTTTTGAAGGGAAATTTAAAAGTATTAGAAACTAACTTTGTTGAGCATTCTATTATTTGCATTATGACCCTATAAGCAAGCATGATAGAGTTGTCTATGCCTTTGAACATGAATGATATGTGCACTGAACTAGTCAAGCATGACATAAGTTATTTAAGCATGTTTTAAAAGTATGAACTATGCTATGTCTAAAGCTATAATACTTGACATAAATGATGTTTTAAGCATGTGAGCATGTAATGGTTATATAAAACCCAAAGTTGCTAATTTTATTAAAGTTGCAAAAAATGTAAGAACGATGTGGATCGCGTATCTATAAACTTTAAATATATGTCGAACACATAGCGAGTCAAGTGTGTAATAAAGATTTTTGGATGTTGATGTCAAGTATGAGTGATTAAGGTATACCTATACATACCTAGCTATTCTAAGAGTATGATGAGAAAGTGAAATGTAGGTGTTACGAACCCAGTTAGAGAACAATGTAACATTATTATTACATTAAGAATGTATGAAATGTATGACTAATGGATATGAATCCATGATTATATAACTGTGTAGGAATACACGAAGTGCAGTTAAGCGTTGAACAGTTAAGTCGTAGTTCATAAACTACGAATCAGGCAAGTCTTTCAGTTCCTATTTGATATATGAATTCTATAACTGTTAGTTGAGCTATATTATGCTATGAGAATGTTGATGTATATATATGAAATGCATATGAGCTATGTATGAAATTTGAAAGTTGATCTTTGATGATATGCTTGTGAAGTAAATTTCTATGCATGTTATGTGTGAAGTAACATGCGTAGTTAAGATTAATTGATTATGAATGCATGAATTAAATATGTTATTATATGCTATGTGCTGCATGAAAATTGTTAGAATTACTGGGCTGTCGAGCTCACCCTTGCAAATAACCACTTTTGCAGGATAAGGACCCACGGTAAAGATTTCGTGCTTCTTGGTTGACAAAGTAGATAGTTTCGCAATGAAGGATACTATTTAAATCATTACTTGAACCATGTTTAGGTTCTAAGAGTGTACTTGATATATACTTACGTTGTTTAATACTTGTTGTATTGTAAAGATGTATTAGTTAATACATAGAGGATATCGAATCAAGATGTAAAATCTTATACAGTAATTCCAATAGACTGAACTATATTATATAGTTGATTCAAGAATTGTAATTGGTTCAAAGTTATGAAATCAATAAAAGATTTTATTCAACAGATTGAAAAAGTTTAAATTATTCCGCATATTTATATAATATCAAATGTAATGTAAAGCAGGAATAGTAAATGACCAAGTTGTGAAACTTATAAAAGTTTGGGGTCGTTATGCATATATTGGAAATGAAGAGAATTTATATTCTATATTGTAATAAATAAAGTTATATTCGTTAAGTTATGAATAATATATATAAATAGTTTGACAATAGTAGTATCGTGGTAGACCAGATCCGAGGTTCGAAGGAACCCGAATTTGGGGGCGTCACAAATTTGAGTTCTTTTAGAAATCAAATTTCTGTTTTAGTAGATAGATAAGCTTTATGCTAAATGGTTAAAGATCGGTTCGATCTGTGACACCCCCAAATCCGGGTTGCCTGACCCCCGAGTTTGGTGTTCACGATCCACAATATAATATCATTTATGTAGCTTCCCCAAATCTCGGTCCTAATCACCAAGGATCTGGTATACTATTTCTATAACTATTGCGGAAGATATAAACATAAATTGTTTATACATTAAACTTTTACAACATAAACCCCAAGGTCTACAACCTTAACTTAATACATACCTTCAATATCTTAGAAGATTTACAATACTATTTTCGTCAGAAAATTTAATAGATCTAACTGCAATGTAATTTAATCTTGCACTTTGTCTTCACTTCTGCCTTTACTCAAGCTTTCATCTTAATCTGAAAATTTTATCATGATATAGCAAGGGTGAGCATCAAATTTGCCCAACAAGTTTAAATTCAATAAAGATATATCATGATTGAAAGAATTGAACAATAAGCTAGCTAACTTTCAACAATATAAACATTGTGAAAGAGCATGAACAAATTAGCTGAACGACCAAGTCAATAAAAATGAATGGTCAAGCATAAACATGAACAGATTAACTGAACCAAATGGTAATGAAGGTGATCAGCCTTTCATACCTGATAAACATTTACAATATGCACAACGTGCGAATCAATAATCAATATAGACGTGAATAATCAACAACAATTATTCATTAACATGCTTTGAACATACAACTCAAGTTTGAGTTAAGGAAAAACTTGCCTGATTCGTTGACTACTGCTACGCAGTTTAAGTTAACTTCTTTTGGTAAGACCTATCATTAATAATAAGATTGGTCTTTCAATCAGCATATTCTACTTTGTATCATAATACAATTACTTTGTCAATAGATTATCTAACACTTAATCAAATATTAGATAACATCGTAACACATCGGTATTATTATCATTCTTGGATAATTATTCAATCACTATATCATATTCATTATGATTAAACACTTAATCTTTCATATTATAAACTCTTTTCTATAATCCAGCAAAATGTTTATAATTCAGCAAACTGTTTTCTCTAATTCAGTAAGCTATTTTCTCTAATACTTCAATCCAGCTAGCTGGATTCATAATTCCTTTAATCCAGCAAGTCAAACTGCAATCCAGCAAACTAGATTACAAATCCAGCAGCTAGATTGCAATCCAGCAAGTTGGATTCAACATATTTTCAATTCAGTAAACTTCTTTTCAATCCAGCAAGCTGGATTCATCAGATTTTCTAATCCAGCAAGCTGGATTCCATATCCGTACACGAAAATACCAAATCAACTTATTATTTTCTTATCCTTTGTACAAACATGTATACACATATTTTGTACACAAAAAGTATTTTTCCAAAATTTTTCAACTTCCTTTGGTATTTTTTAAAAATCATTCTTAGTTAATTCCTTAAGAAATTAGCTACCTCGTGCTTAACTCCAGAAATTCCCATCTCTTGGCACAATCTTATGCGTCTTAACGTGACACTCCAGTTTAAATTTCGTGGCCATCGGAGTTATAGAACTCCGGTTATAGCCATTTTCGTCGGAAAATCACAGAAATTGAAATGGTCATAACTTGCTCATTTTAACTCGGAATGAGCTCATTTTTGGACACAAGGTACTTAATACCATATATTTTCATGTCCCAAAAGGCCAGAATTTTTCTCACACTTTAAGTTGCCGAAAATGCCCTTTTAAAAATTTGGGCAGAAGCTAAATGCCATTTTGCAGTTTTTTCGTGCTTTATTAAATATTTTCCATACGGAAATCTACAACCCCTTTTTCAGTGATTCCACTTGGAGATGTTAGATAACTTATCATAGTATACTCCCAAATTTTTCCAGAATTTTTACATGCCCGAAAAATGACTAAACTGCCCCTACTCTTTGACTGTCCAAAACAGTCCAGTTTTTCATAAAATACACAAAACTGTTTTTGCTAAATCAGTCACTACAACTTGTGTACTCAACATTTTTGAGTGCTACCACTTGGGTTTAGTAGCTAACTTACATATCTAGCACTTCCCTTTGACGGATCGCAAAAAGAAGGTGTAGATCAAAAACGGTGGAAATCCAAAGTACATAGAAATTTTAGAGCTTATAAAACTAGAAAAATCACTTTTCTTTATTTTCGATTTCCAACTAAATCAACACCCAATATGGGTAGATCTAAACATTAAACACTCATAAACACATATATCTAAGGTTTTTGAGTTTAGAAACATAGATTCAAAGTTTGATTTACAATAATCAAAAATTATATAAACAAAAGGTTTTTGAGTTTAGAAACATAGATTCAAAGTTTGATTTACAATAATCAAAAATTATATAAACAAAAGGGGTTTATACATTTTTGTTCACATGCTATCCTTCCTTATTCTTTCAAAGTAGGAGATGAACTTTGAATAGAAAGAAAATCCAAATCTCTTCTCATTGCTCCCACTCCAGCCGTCTCTCTCCTCTCTCTTCTCTAGTCTCTCTCTTAGTTCTTAGTTTATGCTAGCAAATAGGGAAATGAAATAAAAGAGAAGAGAGAGAAAACTAAATTTTTATTTGGTGCTTGTAAAAATGTATATAGATATATTATGTATATCTATATACATCTCCCAACTTCTTTTCCTTTCTCTCACTTAATCATCACATGGATATGTATGGGAGAGTAATATGCAAGGTGGCCCCTTAAACAATTGGACACATAGCTTAATTTGGTGGGATATCTTTTGCCACATGTGTGGTGCTTAAAGTGATGATGTGCATGCACATCTTCCTCTCCTTTTCTCCCTCATCAAATCCGGCCAAGTGGCCTTTATCTTGCCCAAGTTTTGCTTGATTTTTATTGCTCCACTAAGTATAACAAATGTCTAAAATGTCTCTCTCCCACTTTGGCTAAAAGTTGGGCCATTCTTTTAATTCTTTTGGCTACTAACTTTAATTTTTTGGGCCATAACAAATAACATCATCCATTATTTGTCCCACCCATAATAATTTGAGCTTTCCATAAATAATCTTTTGGACTTTATATTTAATTTCTTGGGCCATGAAATTTACATAGTCCAATACTTTTAATATTATCTCTCCCACATGTTCCTTAACAATTGGCTCGCTTGAGCTTAAAACTTAATTCCTTCGGCTTTTCCAAATAAAATATTTGGACTTCCTAGCTAAAATGTTTGGGCCATAAAATTAATATGATCCATTACACTAAATTTCATCTTACCCTACTCATTTCATTAGGGTTTCTATGTACTCAATATAAATTCTTACCCAAGTACACTTAATTTCTTAACCCAATTAAACTTACATGCCCTTAATTTCTTAACCCAATCAGACTTGCTATAATTAGGTTATAAAATTAATTAACCGAGATGTATAAAATAAATCTCTTAAAATTAGTATATATTTTATATACCATAATTCTCTCATCCCATAACCCTTAAGTTATTTAATTCTTCATTCCTAATATATAATTAGGATTACACTAGTTTCTTTTATTTGATTATATAATAAACAAATATAAACCATCACATAATATTCGTATTCACTTACTCACATAATCATTAAATAAATTATGTCATGCTCCACAAATCTCTTAGATTAGGTCACTAGTATATATTTAATTACAAGGACCACCAAATAACAATAACCATTTAGGTTATTTAATTCTCATATTTAATTAAATAACTTATTCAAGTTATACAATTCATATTGTATACTTAAATTTAATTTTCTCCTCCTCTCCATAAATTGTTTTCAAACAATCTATTTATATATTAAATATATAATTTAATATATTCAATCATTTATTCAAATATGAATTTAATTTACTGACTGTTTTATACCAATATACATATTTGCATATTGAATCTCCTCTCATATTTTTACTTCACATCATTTGGTATAATATTAAATATTATATCATTATCCATATAACATCTTTCACTTCTCACACTGATTTTAACTTTTCTCCATAAAAAGTCAACTGTTGACTTTGACCAAAAATCAACCTTTATACATTTTGTGTTTACTGTCCATTCTGACTAAACTTGACGTTCCAGACGCAACCGAGCAATCCATGCTTCAAAATTCTATCTCTAACTCAAATTTTGAGTTTTAAATTACTCCTTTCTTATTGCTAATCGTATTAACTAACGACTTTATACTTATTCAAATTCTTATTTGCCATTCAAGGCCAACGTTCAAGCTATATTAATTACTAACATAGTTTTATCTTGATCCTTATATCATTAACTTAATTCATCAATCCTCTTGCTAAAATATATATAACACCTTACTAAGTATATATATTTCTATACATATACTCATCTTCGTTTAACCTTACAACATCTCTTCATGTGAAATCTTATCTCCTTAATAAAATTTCCATATGTACTTATATAACATTTCTTAGACTATTCAGTTCATATGGAATTTACAGGTATCGTAATACCTTATTCTCGATATTCCTTCAAGTACATATTAATTCATTTCTAGGGTTTTGAAATTTTGTAACCCATATTTCTTTATTCTCATTCAATTAAGAAACCATATAGGTTCTTCTTAAAAATTTTGAAATCCTTAAAATTCCTTCACGGAAACGTCAATTCCATACACTTATTTTCTGTCTAGGTTCATCTTATAACCTTTAATCCATCATTTTAGGATTTTAATAATTATCTAAATTCTCGGGTTGTCACAATTTAACTACCCATTCATATATAAATAGGAATACATAAGTCATTAACATAAGTTGTTAATACATAAGTCCCAGGTTTGCTAACCTTAAATTTACAAACATACCCCTTACCTAAACAAAAAGGGTTTACAATACAACATAGTAATAATAATGTTCATAACACTATTCCAGCATCTTGCCTTTACCTTTGTTCTTCTTTGACCCGCTGGCCTCTTCGTTCCTAGCTGAAATATTTTATTTATAGCAAGGGTGAGCAACTAGTTTGCCCCACAAGTTAAGACATACAATAAATGTATACGAATCAATAAGAACAGACTATCTATTTTGATAGAATAAAACCAAAGTTCGGTGAACTTTGAAATAGCTGAACAAATCGTTATTCAATAACAAGTCTTCTCGTATTTTAGGCAACGTAATAATCTGATAATGAAAGAGTACAACGCTTTCAAAGTTTCTATGATATTCTATTGAATAATCAAGAATTAATTCTACGCAATAGCAAAGTGGAATGTTTTCCTGATTTATGCTGAGTGATCACACTAGATCTAGAACTTCTCTTCTCGAGTAACTATCAAAGATTGGACTTTGATATACCCAGGTGTATCAGATAACCATAAAGATTAAATCATACCCCTCTGCAAGTACTTAGAGCCGGCCAACTCCTTGTACCCTATATTATGCATAATACTTAACAGCGCGCAATGGTCGAATATACGACCTATAATGTTCCCTTTATATAAAAGGTTGTTCTTCTCAGTCTTTGAATCAGAATTTGATTTAACAACGAAATGCAATGATTTCAATATCTAATCACTTCTCTTCTCAAACCTATTCAAGTTTTCGATCATGCCGATACAACTAGCATTGATCTATCAATAATAATTAAATTATCTTCTCTTCCCGAATTTATCAAGTTCTAACAAATGTTCGTCTAGCCAAAATAATTAGCTAAGACATTTCTCAACATAATTTGATAATAGACAGGAATTATCTGTACTGTCAATTCTATCTTCTACGAATATGAATATCCAACAACAGTTATTCTACAAAGGTATATTCTCCAATAAGTAATTCAGTTTGAATTATTAATCATGCACTAACTGCGAATAATCAACAATAAATTTCCTGGACATGATATAATTAGCAATAATTAACCATTATAATATTTGAATGAATATAACTCAAGGTTGAGTTAGGAAACTTGCCTTTCTGGTTGATTACAACTATATAATATAATTAACTGCATTCGTATGACCTATATTCAACAATGTCGGTCTCACAATTAGAACAAGCATACATAACACGTAACACTATATTCTACAGTCAAACTTTTCCTAGGCACATTACCACATAGCCACATTAGTGTTTATAACCTATGAATATAACTCACGTTGATTACAGCTACATAATATATTAAAACATAATATATTACAGCTACATTGATTGTCAATTAAACTTGGTCTATAAGCTTCAATATTATTTTAGATAAATCAAATATCGTTTATAATATTTTTTGGAAGATTTTAATAATTTATAAATAATTATTATAATTTATAATAATTTTTCAAACACTTAAATCATTTTTAAATGATTTAATTATCAAATAATCTTATTATCATTAATATTTAATAATATAAAAATATTAATGTTATCCTTGTCAAAATATTAAAGTTATTGTTAATAACTTAAAATATTTTTAAATCATCAATATTCTACATAAATGATTTTTAAAGTAATTAAAATCATTTTTAAATCATCACCATTAATATTTAAATATTAATGTAATTATTATCCAAATATTGAAAGTCATTAATCATAATTTAAAATATTTTTAAAATATTTTTCTCATTTTTAAATGATTTTTAAATCAATAAAATCATTTTCAATTCATTTATTTAATTTAATAAATAAATAATCTAATATCATTAATAAGAATTTATTAATAAGAATTCTCCAAAAATATTAAAAATTATATTTTATAAATTAAAATATTTTCTAACACTTTATTCTTATTTTAAATGATTTTTAAATCATTAAAATCATTTTTAACTTATTTATTTAAGTTAATAATTAAATAAATCTAATATCATTAATATTAAATTATTAATAAAAATTCTCTAAAAATATTAAAAGTCACATTTTATAACTCAAAATATTTTTAAATACATTATTCTTATTTAAAATGATTTTTCATAATATTAAATCATTTTTCTCTAATTTATTTAATATACTAATTAAATAAATTAAATACTTTTAATATTTAAATAATTATAAATATTAAAGAAAAAATTCCAATTGGTCAGAAATTATTTTTCATAATTTAAAATAATTTTTAAAACCATTTTTGGTAATTTTTGGAATTTATTTCTATTTTTAAATAATTTCCGGAATATTCAAAAAATAAAATAATTAAAATCGTCGCTAATAGCCTTTAGCGACACTTGTCTGTTGCCTTTGGTGTTCTTGGCTCAAGAACACTGACAAGTCAGTGTTCGAGGGTGCACGTTTGACCAGCTTGTAATCCTCTGTTTGATTCGTTTCTGGGCAAACTTAAGTATCACAATTGTAGTAATTTTACAAGACTACAACTAAAAACCAATATCTAGATCATATCACATAACACCATCAAGATCCAAAGCTCCAAAGTGACTGTCAGAATAACTTCTGGGTTTTCTGGGTAACCCAGAAACCCAGCAGCTTCGAGTTAGCACATTCAAGCTCTATTATTTCTATGTTCTGGTAATGAAATGGCCAATTTTATGGTTCAAGAATGTTGTATACATGTCAAAGAGCACATATGCATCAACATGACAGTCCAACTACATCATAGTCGTCAGATTCAACTCGGTCAACCATGGTCAGAAACCATGTTCATACACTTTCTGGAAATTCCAGAAAAGTGTTAGCATTATCAAGTGGGCTACTTTGACCAAAGATTACAACCAGTATATTTGTTGTTTAGAGACACTAAAGACATGGATCTAGAGTACATACAACACACTATAACCTGGTTACACCAACATCAACATATCATATACAGTCAGTCATATCCAAGCGTTACCAAAAAGTTGTCAGACGCTGATATTTGATTTCTGGGTTTCCCAGAATACGTCTGGTAAACGTCGGTCAACCGACTTTGACCGTTAATAACTTCTGATCTAGACATCCAATGTCCCTGATACCACTTACAGATTAAAGACAACATACGAGGCTACCAATACCAAACATAAAACAAGAAAAAATAAAAACATACAAAGATCAGTGGCCTCTAACATTTGCTTGTCAGACACCTTAACTGTTCTTGGACAGATTTTGAAAAACACCTTTTTAAAGCCACTTGATGCTATGGATCCATCATGGATCAACATAGACCAACTAAAAACAACTTCTAACACTGATTTAAACACTTTAAAAAATTTCTTAGCAACAAAGATCAAAAATAAATATTAGGTTTATACCTCTTTCTTCAAATCTTTGATCTTAATCCTCCTTAGTTGTTTTTGGTGATCTAGGGACTGATTCTAGGACTGATCTACTAGTAATTTTCGGAGCTTTTAGTGAGAGAGGGAGTTGGTGAGAGTAAATTGTCCAAATGAGCAATTTTTATGAACTTTCTCTCTCTTAGATCCTATATATATGTGATAAGTTGCTAGATCTGATCTTGCTAGCTGGATTTTTGTTGGATTAATAAGTCACAAGTCAATGTGTTAGGTCACCTACTAAAGTTATGAGCCATTTTTACAAGGTACAATTTAAAGAAAATAAAAAGGGCATTTTTGTCATTTGAAAAATAAATTTAATGGCATTCTTGTCCAATGCACAAACTATTAGGGTTTAGGGTTTGGGTTAGGGTTAGGGTTTAGGGTTTAGACCCTTTAGGATTTAGGGTTTAAACCCTTTATATTTGCAATTTAATTTCCAAAATTTTCAAATTTCGGTTTCCAAAATAGAAAATTAATAATTTCAAATTACAATTAGGATTCGATAATTATATTAATATTTCCTAATCATAAAATTCAATCTTGCTAATTAGGATTAATATTCCTAATTAAAATTGCTTAATTTAGCAATTAGGGTCAAAATGGTCATTAGGGTTTACAACCCATTAATTAGGGTTTTAATTAGAAAAACAATTTTTCTAAATTACAATTAGGGTTTGTAAAATAGAAATTAATATAACAAAAATATAATTACTGTTTTCTAATCATATTTAAGTTTAATACACACATTAGGCTTGCCAATTAGAATTAGGGTTTCCTAATTTAGCGTTTAGGATTCCCGAATATGAAATTAGGGTTTTCCGACGTACAATTAGGATTTCCAACGGTACGTTTGGGTTTCTAATCCTGAAATTAGGGTTTCTAATCTCTTATTAGGTTTTATTAATTTCAAACCTTATCCGATCAAAAATTATATACAGTACAAACACGTACTCATCAATATAATTATTTTAATTATATTTTCTATCGAATCCCTTTCCAGAAATTAGGGTTAGGGTTTCTAAAGCTATTAAGCACAACTCTACTCTAAATTTATTAGTCAATACCCAAATTGACTTTCTCGAGATCACATATACTTGTCACAAAATTGATAATTAATATTGATATTAAATAAAAACAATTTATTCGCAAATTTTTGACTATTCGAAATCTCGGGTTATCACACGATCAATTATGATCGAGATCTACTCGCAATGACTGTGTATGTTATGTACCCTGGTATGTATAGGTTTTAAAACGGTGATTCCGGGGACGGAATCTTTATAAGGGAGGGTGAATGTAATAACCTGATATTTTCTATATTATTAAATCAGAAATTTTGTGTATAAATTTTTTTTTAATGGTGAGAATGCGTGCAAGGTAATGTGTATGTATTTATGTGATGAATATAAAATATATTTATTACATGAATAATTACAAATAATTTTTATTTTAGAATTATTGATTATTATAAATTATATTCTTATCATAATTAATTTTATAGTAAAAATATTTTTATTAATTATTTTCTATGAAAATATGTTTATATATTATTTAAATAATATATGAAATGATTATAGAATTATTATAATAATTATTTTATTTTATTATATGAATTTATTTTAGAATTAATTAAGCTAATTATTTAACTTAATTAATAATGGGATGTATATGAAAGATAAATCAGATATGAAATCTAAACCTTAATTTTAGATTTTTATCAAGGAATGAGAATAATTATATGATAATAATTATATTTTGATTTTTCAGTGCTATAAATATGTACTATATGTACGAAGTGTTAGTGATTGGTCAATTATGGTGTATTATGACCAAACCTTAATAATATTTTTATAAACCCTAGTATTACTGTTAAACTCTAGTTTCGAAGTCAAATGAGACTTCAAAATCTGTTAAGTCACTGTGTTAGGTAGTGTATGATATGTATTATAAAGATTTGATGCTAATTATGAAAAACCCTAGTTAGTGATTTAAAACCCTAATTTCTTAAATTACAAACCTTAAACAGTAATTAGCTAATTGCTAAGTGGAAACCCTAATTTAAAACTCAATATGAGTTCGAGACTATTATATAACTGTGTTATATGATTTATGTGTGTATTATATAATTTTATAATTAATTAGATAAACCCTAATTAATATTTAGAAATATTAATTTCTAAAACCCCTAATATTTAAATTTATAACCCTAATTGTCAAATTAATAACCCTAACTGCTAATTTTAAGCCTTAATGCAAATTTGCGAGCTATTAAACCTAATTTCAACTTTAAATTAATCAGAAAGCTTAACTATTAGCAAAACCCTAAATTTCCATTCTTAGAAACTAATTTTGTTATTTTAAAATCTAAATAAAAATATTAGAAAATTTTATTTTTGAAAACCTCAGGGTTAAACCCTAAGGGTCAAACCCTAAGGGTTTGTCAAGTTTATTATTTAGCCATTAAAATTATAAGCAAAATGACTTAAATGCCCTTCTTGTATTTTTTATGAAATAACTTGTAAATTTGGCCAAACCTTTAGTTGTTAAACAACTCTATGTACTCTTTTGACTTAAAATCTTCAGCACCTCAGCCCTTTAACATAGCTACTTACATTGCATCCAATTATATAAGGGGCAAGAGAGAGAAAAGTTATAATTCAAGCTCAATTGTCCAACATACACTCCATTAAGCTCCCTCTCTCAAAACCTAGGAAATATGCAAGCATACCAGTCCCAAAATCAAGCTCCATTACTACTCACAACAAATCTGTAGCCGAGAATCAAGATTGTTCATGAAATGTATAAAACCATAAGCCAAAATTTTAATCATGTATGTTGTGTTAGATTTTGCATTTTTATGTTTAAACATGTTGTATAAGGTGTTAATCAATGATTTGGGTTGATAGATGTTGGATCCATAACATCTATAGGCTCAGATTTGAAGATATCAAGAATCTGGAAATTTTTGTTTTTGTGTCTGACAGTCAAATGTCAGTCCTCATAAATCTTTGTATGATATGTGTTTTTGTTGTTTAAGTGTTTGATCTTGTAGTCTGTCATGAGGTCTTGGATCTGAAACTTGAATCAGGGTCAGATCTGGAACTTGAATCAGGGACAGATCTGGTTTATATTGAAAGTTATTCATGCTCAAAGGTCATTGACCGACCATGACTTTCTAATATCTGGGTAACCCAGAAATGGGTTTTCAGCGTCTGACAAGCTTTTTGAAGGCCAAGACCTGTCAGTTTATTAAGAGATTTGATGTCCAGTATTATAGTATATTATATGTGCTTCAAATACATGCCTTTATATCACTTATACAATAAATATAATGGATTGTGTGGATGGTCAAAGTGGCTGGAATGATCACGAAAACCATTTTCTAGAATTTCCATAAGTGGGATGAACAGCCTTTCTGACAACATTTGACCGGACATGATCTCCTAGATTTGATGTTGTTAGCTCGATATTATGTATTAGATATGTTGTCTTGCATGTTATCTACAAACTGAAACCATAAGAACACAAAAACTTTACCAGGATTGCAAGTTATGGAGATCTAAAGTAGGTACCTTGACTATGAAGAACAGCGTCTGACAATGTTTTTGAGAGATTAAATCTGTTTGTTGTTTAATGGTTTGACCATGGAATCAGTTTGTAGTTATAGTATTACATGAGTACTAGATTCTTAAAACTTTAAATGACCAGAAAACATTAAGATCAAGTATTGGTCACTGGTCAAACATGCCATCTAGTTAACTGACTATGCATTTCTAAATTTCATGATGAACACGAAGAACACCTATAGCGACGGTTCTGTCGCTATAGGCAGTCTTTAACGATAGTTACTTTATAAAATAATTATTTTTATTAAATAATTAATAATAAATAGTTTTTAATTATGAAAAATACAAAATAAATTCCTAAAAATTATTTTAAAATCCTAAAATTAATTTTTAGTAATATTTAGTATATTTCATAAATATTTAATATTTTTGGAGTAGTAATGGTATTTAATTATAATATTAAATAAATTATTTAAAAATAATTTTAATACTTAAAAAATTATTTAAAATTATATTAAGGTATAAGAAAATATTTTAAGTTATTTTTAATGACTTTTAATATTTTGTGATGAATTTCATTAATTAATTAATATTAATGATATTTAAGTTATTTAATAAATGTACTAAATAAATTATGAAAAATAGATTTATTTATTTAAAAATCATATAAAAATGATTTAAAGGTTTTAAAAATATTTTAAGTTATAAAATATAACTTTCGATATTTTGCCATGAAAAATATTAATTATTTAATATTAATGATATTAGATTTGTTTAATACTTA
Organism: Panax notoginseng; assembly: GCA_016801055.1. Taxonomy (NCBI): domain Eukaryota; kingdom Viridiplantae; phylum Streptophyta; class Magnoliopsida; order Apiales; family Araliaceae; genus Panax; species Panax notoginseng. The sequence continues at coordinate 91,863,726 of CM029020.1, forward strand.
TATTAAATAAATTAGTTTAAAAATGATTTTAATATTAGAAATATCATTTTAAATAAAAATAATGATTTTTAAAAATATTTTAACTTATAAAATATAACTTTCAATATTTAAAGGTAAATCTCATTAATTATTTATTATTAATGATGTTAAAGTTATTAAATAATTATATTAAATAAAGTAGTTTAAAAATAATTTTAATATTATAAAAATCATTTTAAATGATAATAAATTGTTTAAAGATATTTTAAGTTTTAAAATATAACTTTTAATATTTAAAGGATAATTTCATTAATAATTTAATATTAATGATATTAATTTAATATTAATGATATTAAGTTATTTAATAATTATATTAAATAAGTAGTTTAAAAATGGTTTTATTTATTTAAAAATCATTTAAAAAGGATATTAATGAATTAAAAATATTTTAAGTTATAATTAATGACTTTTAATATTTTGATAGATAATGCATTAATATTTAAATATTAATGATAATTATTTAAAAATGATTTTTAATTGTTTTAAAAATCATTTAAGGGTAATATTAGTACTTTAAAAATACTTTGAGTTATTATAAATAACTTTAATATTTTGACAATGGTTTCATTAATGGTTTAATATTAATGAAATATTAATGATAATATAATTATTTACTATTTAAAATCATTTAATTGTGATACCGATGTTTGAAAATTTTTGATAAATTATAATAAATGTTTAAAAATTATTATAAGTCATTTAAAAATAACATGACTACTACTTGCAGATATTGAGCTACATGATAGAGTCTTAGACTCAATAATTACCCGGTAAAGTCGTCGGCACACCGACATATTTTAGAAATTGATCTAGACTTAGATATTTTGACTGTATTAATGATTGTTTGTGATTCAATGACTGTTGAATATGTGTGACAAGGTGATTAGGTTATGTGCTAACTGCAGTGCTATGTGTTATAGTATATTATTCTAATCGATCAAATGATCTTATTAATGATAGGTTTCGGTATAAAAGATAAAACTAAGATGCGTATTGTAAGCAGTAGACCAGGCAAGTATCCTACCTTTGTATTTCATTTATGCAATGGACATGAGTAATAAAGTTTCAGATTTATATTATTATTGTACTAGCTTATTAACCCTATTGTCATATATATTATATCCGATCATTGTTTATCAACATGATATTATAATATATAACTCATATATATATATATATATATATATATATATATATATATATATATATATATATATATATATACCTCTAAGCTATTTGACCAGGTAGACACATATTTAGAAATATCATTAAATATGATAAAACCTTTTTGTATCCAATCAAATTATTTTGGTTCGAATTCCAGACTAAGTATGAACATCCCGATCAAGGAAAAACTTTTATGCGCCTAAGGCGGACAGAGTGAACGATACCATCGTTCTTGCATGTAGTATTGATCAATACAGGGCCCATGGGATGTACACCCTCGCACCCATAAGTTATGATGGTTTGCAAATGAAATTCTGCTAAACCTATTCAAAAATTGAAAACAATGTTCATAGTATGTCACCTTAACCCTAGATATAGTCATTACGTAGTTTCAAAAATTTGAGATAGAATTGTTATGTTATTATTATCGGTTCAGTTTACTTCACAACTATTGATTTGTTGTAGAAGTGATGTACAGAGAAAATATTTAATTATTTCAGCGAATTATATTTATAATTGTTATTACTTGATGGGCACCCAAATGCTCATTCTTGCTTTAAATTTAAATATTTTCAGCTAGACATGATCAACCTGAAGCTTCAGACAAGAACAAGTGAAAAGGAAAGCAAACAGAATATGTTTAATGGTATCTTTTGTAATAGTTAGACAATATATAGACCATGATATTTATTATCTATCATGTAATATATTGTAGTAAAGGTTGCGTACTTGGGATTAGACTCTGATAAATGTAAGAAAGGTTTGATATTTATATTATTATTAGTATTATTACGCTCATAGAAATGGTATCGTAAAGCATCGAGTTTGGGTTTCAAGTACCTGAATTTGAGTGCGTTACAGGACTTATGGACTTGGTGCCGGGTTGTCCTTTTTAAATAAATAATGAAATTCTCAAGGTCTTGGATCAATATTAATGTTTAATGAATATAGTTCATTGTGTAACGTTTTAAAGAAAAGAGAAGTGCTATTTTGAATTATCGATAGTACTTCGTAACTATTGTTCAGTTATTGAAGATATATGATTTATATGATTCAAGCCTATTGTTTAATTTGAAATTTTCATACTTGCTGAGCTAGTTATGCCCATTCTTGCTTGAACCATATGAATGCAGCTAAGACCGAGCGGACTGAAGGTTCTTATAAAGATAAAGGTAAGGCCAAGGCCAACCAATAGGTTGCCTTTGTAATAGAATAGGATGAATGTTGTTATTATTTGATATTATGACAAGCAAATATGTAATTGTTATAAATAACCTGGGTAAAGGGAATATTATTTTGGAATATATAGAAGACATTTTCATTCGTTTGAGGTATTTCAATTGAATGGTTGTGTGAACTGTAACACCGTGTAGCACCATATGTCGGGTTCGAAGATACTCGGATTTGGGGACGTCACATGTTGGTATCAAAGCATTAGGTTATAAAATTTAGGGGGGGGGAAGAACCTTAAGTCATAACCTTAAGAAAAGTTAAAGAAGTAAAAGATGAAGTTAACCCTAAAAATGCATTAAATATGATATGTTATTATTCTACTGACGTGTACTAATAAAACTAAATTCTTTTGTTGTAGATGTCAGGAGAAAATGAAACGTATAGGGATATACATGTAGTAAGTTAGGAATCGGTGAACCAAAAAGAAGTCTTACCGAACCCTATAGCAGTAGAGCCTGAAGTGGTAGTGGTTGTGATTAAGTCTAGTGACTCGAAAGACTTAGATCTCATGTCCATATTTGATGGCATGTCAAAGGAGGAGGTGGATGTGGTGTCTTTTAACACCATAGAACATGCAGAAGAGATGACTCCGGGGGAGTCACTGAAGGCACTGTTCATGGCCTTATTGGATAGAAATATCCAGCTGGGGAAGGAGTTCAGGGAGCTGAAAGAAGAGGTCCAGCAAATCCTAGAGGACAAGACGATTATGGAGTCGATGTGGGAAGAGGAACGTGATGAACGTGTTTTGGCGAAGGACAAGGTCCACGAGTTGAAACTGGAGACCTTTGAGCTCAGACAGGAGCTAAAGGTTAAGAAGCAAAAGATTGGGAGGATGTCCTATATACATAGGAGTTCTCATGCGGATTTCCAGCAGCAGGTAGCTGGGTATCCAATAGAGGTAGGGCAGACTCGGCATAATATCAGCCGAGATATTATTGTCAGTCTTGCCAATGCGGATTTTGAGAATGCCATAAGGCAGATGTAACCTAGTAGTAGCTAGGGTAGAGTTAGATATGTACATATGTTATATCTAGTAGTGACGTAAAACCCTCTTTTGTATATCAAAGGATAGTCTTTTGTAAATCCCAATTTTTGAAAAGTAATTGCGGGATAGTAATGTAATCAGCTATGGCTGTGTGTGAACAAATGTTGTAGTATTATACTACCAGAAGTAAATCAATATAAGCCTTTTTATGGAATATATTGTGCAATGAGTTGAAGTTATTGTTAAAATAATGAATAATAACTAACTAACAAGAAAGAAGTAATAATGACGTGTCGTTCATCTTAACAATAAAATGTCGCCAAGAAGGAGACAAAGAAATCAAGATGCTAATGTAAATCAACCGGAGGGAAGTCCGGTTAACCCACGACTACAAAATAGTAAATAGATAACGCGTAAAAATCGTTGTAGTTTGTATCTCAGAAACGTCGTATTTAAGATTGTTGTCTATTTGACACCTTTATACAACGTTTTTAAAACGTTGTGGTTTGACACATTATACACCGTTTTTTTCTTAAAAAACGTTGTATATTTATTTTCTAGAAATCATTAGATGCTTGAAAACGTTGTAGATGGTATGATTCCACAACGTTTTCTGGCATAAAATATTGTGGTTTGATACATTAGACAACGTTTAGACACATTTATATAATGTTTAGAAGGTGTCATATACTTAAAGCCAAAATATATCAAACATTCAAAATATACTAATTACAAATAATATTACTATCCATACATCTTAAATTCAAAATATACAAATTACAAAGAATATTAATACCATACAATACGTTTACATCCCAATAATACCAAACTATCCATACATCTCAATGAATATAAGCAAAATAAAGAAGAAAATAAAGTCAGGAGTATTACATAATAGGCTTCCTAGAAGAGCCAAGATCTAGAACAAGTTTGCTAGATGAATCCACAATAGCAAAATTAGGAGAATTTGTGAATACATGCGTCGCGTGAGACATTTGACCAAGTCCTAGCGATCAACGTCATAGGGGTTATGGCAGGGATCAAGAATGCGTCGCGTGTGATGATCCCACGTCAAAGTGGTTCCATTCTTTGCACTGCAAGTGTCACGGGAATAATGGGTGGTCTAGCGCAACATACATATTCAGTATCAAAGTCTTCAATTATAGGGATGGTGAAATCTGTGGCAGCAGAGCTATGCAGATATGGGATTCATATCAATTGTATATCACCTTTTGCAGTTCCAACTCCATTTTCCGTGGATGATATGAGGCAATTCTTTCCAGGGGTTGATGCACAAAAGTTTATTGACACATAATGCAGGTCCACTAAAGGGTACAAAATGTGAACCCAGTGATGTAGCAAATGCTGCAGTTTATCTAGCATCTGATGAGGCCAAGTATGTTAGTGGGCATAATCTGGTGCTGGATGGTGGTTTTACATCCATAAAGAGTTTAGAGTTTCCTGCACCAGATCAAGTGTAATAAGATTGTAAATTGTTGTAATTCGATTGATTAGATAGCTAAGAAATTACCATTCTTATAAATTAGAAGCTTGATTTACTTAACTGAGACTACAACGCAGCTAAAGTTGGTTCACAATTGTTAACAACAACCAAAAGAATAGAAACCAACTTTACAAAAATAACATAAATAGAGGCATTCACTGTATTATCAATCATGTCTGCTATTCTCATACCACCTTCTATGACATATTAAGACCATCATCTACTAGGAAACTTATTGTGTCTACGGACAAGAGATAGTTATTACATATCTGAAGTCTCACAATTTCTGCGCCATTATAATTAACTATAAAATGTTTGCATAATGAACTTCCATGATTAATCACGTAAGAATATGCATACCACACTGCAGAAATGAGTATAACTAAGCAACCTAAGCTACAATATAGGAAGGACAAGAACCAGTGTAGATGAACTGATAGCTGAGATCAGTTTTCATTCAGAAAGGAGAATTCCAGCAAAAAGTGGCATCCAAAAAAATTTAAAAAGCTTTGCAAATCTCCCTTCTACTCGAAAACATATAGTACATATATACATATATATCATCATCAAATAGAACATGCATTTACAATTTCTAGAAGCTATCATATCATCTTACCGTTGTATCACAAAGCTCTACTAAAGTAAACTTCAGTATCAAAAGTCACATATACAAAGAAAAGAACACATAAAAAAGAATGCAGATATAGATAGTCTAAACAGAAGTTGTAAACAAAAACCAAACTCTCCCGTGTTGGTGTTTACCCCTAATATGAAGTAAATGATGCATCTAGTTCAAGTTCATACCCTCATAACTAGCTTAGAAGATTCTTGCATCAGTCATTATGATAAGCAAATAATGAGTATCTTACTTGTACAAGCATGGAAGCTTTGGCGCATAGAACTGCATTATTCATAGATGGAAATCCATTGGAATAAGGAAGATCTGCACCCATCATTTTTCTAGGCGATGAGTTCAGCATGAAAAGAGAGTAGAAACCATAAATTTTAAGTGTTGAAACAATAAAACTATTGCAAGTATATATATAGCTAGCAATACCCATAAATAGAATTTTAAATTGGGCAAAAATTATGGGACAGATCAGAGAAAAGGGTACAGTTGGCATGGCCGTTAAAAGGTCCATCACAAATATGCCCCAGCTCACACCAAATTATTCTCCATATATAGAAAGAGTTTGATAGTTTATCACAAAAATCAAGTCGATTTGGACAAATATGTCATTCAAGGAATTGCAAATGCTATGATACCAGATCTAATTAAAAGTAAGAACTCTGACCTTGATTCAAAAGAATAGGTAAAGTTGATGTAGCAACAATAGCTATTTGAACAGATGAAGAAGCAATTAGCATTGGCCGCCGCTACTGCAGCAGGCGGAAAGGGCTGCATATGACAATGAAAACAAAAGTTTTATCGGTTGTACATTGATACGTATAACATGGAAAAGGAAAATGAAGTACAAACAAAAAATTTCTGGGATTGAAGGTATCATACACCATGAGCTCCAAGTGGTGTAAAAGCAGTAGGCTTTACAACTGCCGCAGCTGGAGGATTGACAGTTGTTGGTGCAAGAGCACCGTTTAAAGGTGCACATGTATGGTTAGTGAATAAGGTCCTTATGTCTGGATTTGGCCTTGGGTTCTTACACAGCTGGTGCTGCCAATTTAAACTATATATAGACCATAAGATCATACTTCAGAGGTCCAACGGGAGTAATGAACACAATTGTTAATAAATCAACAACAATATATGTGAGATATCAAGCAAAAAGACCAGCAGACAGCCGATTTACTCCATAGTGTGTAGCAAAACAATAATAAAACATAAGAAACATAACATCTCCCTTTAAGTTCACTAACCTTCAAAATCCATCTTCAGTTTCTCATTGGGATTGATTGTCCCTCCTCTAACAAATATCTTTGACCCTGGAATATTATCCCCTTGAAATGACTCCACAAACTCCACATACAAACGAGTTATTTCGTCCTCTGCCCTCTACAAAATAAAACCCACTGATGACCTTAACAAAGAGAACTTTAAGTTCTTATTAACCACAACTCTAAAAGATTTCAGTATCCCTAAACCTTCTTTAAGTTCCTCTTCCCTGTGCTTCTGAAAGGGTGTCTTCTTCCGTGTAATTGAGAAGGAACTCATCTTTTCAATAAAAGCTTTAAGATGCAAATAACAAAAAGAATTCAGATTGAAAAATAGTACCACAAGTCTCCATAATATGCATTAGAATTCAAAAATAATATATTAATCTCTACAATAAAAAATAGAACTTATATGTGAAATCCAATCTTGTTGCATTATTACCCTAAATAAAGCAAATTTAGACTCTAAAGAATAGGATAAATGTGTACCTGAGGAGTGTTATACTCAATGAAGAAGTAACCAAGGGTTTTCTGAGTGGAAGGATCAACGAGCATCCATAGCCCATCCTCTTTAATCACACCAATTTGGCTGTAAGTCTTACGGACCACTCCTTCTAATTTGTCAAATTTCTCTTTCGGAACAACTAGTAAGTTATCCACAACAATTATTGTTAACGCCAAGATCTTTGATGACGTCCCAATCACGTAAGACGCCCTAATCCTGCACAGAAAACACGATCAACACCAAAAGCTTGACGGCTGGACCGTCGGGGGATAGCTCCGGCGTGAGAGTCAATACAGGTGTTCAAGGTTTAACAATGGAGGGTGTAAAAATGTCTAGTGTGTTTTGCTAGGTAGAAAGTGTATGCGTACCTTTTGTTAGGAGACCCCCTTGCTAGGTTATACTCTCATACTCGGTTTTTTGTGCCACCAACCATGATCTGACACAGCCTCCTGCTTCTCTGTGGTCTCAGCCGTGTGCATGCAGGTTGTCACCTTTTTTCCACTGTTCCTGTCGCCGGCCGGATAAGATCCCATCCACATTAATGATCTGCAGGTGCTTGGTCAACTGCCCTCCTCCTTTTTCATCATTACCGGTCAAAGTCTTAGATATTTAAAAGATCTTATGGGCCGGCCACTTGACCCAACCCATTATTAATGGGATACAATAAAGGCAATATGAATGTTAGGCCCAACGACTATAAGACTTAGTGATAAAGGTCCACTAGGCTAATTAAACGGACGGGCCCAATTAGTCAGGCCCAATGAAAGAAATATCAGGCCCCAACATTGCCCCCTAGTCTTTTATTAAACAGGATGTTTAGTGGAAGACTGACTGCAAATAGCGCGAGTCCACAAGACGAAAGGGCCCACTGGGCACCAGCCTACCTTGGATAACCCACCAAAACCAAAATCAGACGTTACCCTTTCCTCTCCCTCATCATTATCCCCAATTAATGCGCCGCCCTCGGCTCTCGTGCAAATTTTGAAAAAATCATTCGCTATAAAAGCCGCTGCCCATTCTCCTTGGAGGGTTCCCTGCCATTTCGAATTCATAAGAGTTTAATACCTTTTCCACTTCAAATTTCTTCCTTTTCTCTGCAAATTCCCAACAATGGCATCCCAGAACCCCGATTCAAGTTCTCCTCTTCGTGTCGCCCCCATCTCCACCGTGACCCCTCACTCCAATCCTGACAAAGAGGTCTCGGGCTCAAACCCCCAAATCAATACCGCGAGTAAGGAAGCTCCGTCCATGGAACCACTCCCCAACCCATCTGATTTTTTCCAGAACGAGGAAGACTTTCCTCATGCCAACACCCCTTCCACTGTCAATGAAACCGAGCTCTGCAACATCAGAGCTCGCTATCAGATCCCGGATACCCACAGGGTACGGATAGCGGCTCCTCACGAAAGGATGTATCAGCGTCCCGATGGCTGGATCGCCGTTCTGGCAACCTTTCTGGAGAAGGGGGTGAGGTTCCCTCTTCACGCCTTTTTGATCACCCTCTTAGGGTTTGTCGGAGTGGGGTTCGCCCAACTGGTGCCGAACTCGTACATCCACATACTGGCTTATATAGCCTTCTGCTACGAGATAGGAGTTCCTCCTGCTGTGGATTCCTTCTTCACCCTCTTCTCTGTGGGGAAATCACGGGAGAAAGGCTTCAAGGTGCTAAGTAAGATAGCCCCCAAGCCCAATGCCAGGATCGAGAAGCGGTCTCTAATGGACGCTCCTTCGAGCAACCGAGGATGGCATAACAAATGGTTCTTCGTCAACGGGCCCGAAATCTCTTCTATTCCTGACTGGACCACTTCTGATCGCGTCTCTGCAGACTTCGGAGACATATCCGAGGAGCGCATAAGAGAAATGACGCGCATCATAGAGAAGATACCCCTGAAGGAGTGGAGCTTCGGCCTCTTGGGCAAACAAGCCTGGTTATACGACCACAAGTTGTCTCTTATCAAGCCGACTTCGACCGATCGGAGGGACTTGGATAGGTACCTTTCTGGCAAGCCTTCATCCCCTTCCACTGAAGTTCCCCAAGAAGAACTTCCGGCCTCGGAGGCCCAGGATGCAGAGGTCTCCCGTGGATCAGAACCTGTTGAGGAGCCCAGCCGACCTCGACAGAAGAAGAGGGCGGTTCGGAAAGTCCGGTCAAATCCTCAAGGAACTCAATCAACTTCTACAGCGAGTCTGATTGACTTGCATGCGACCGAGCGAATGCAGGCTCTACGGATAAAGAAAAGGAGGACTCACGTGACTCCTCTGTCTACCGATGAGCTTCGAGTTCCTCGTTCTGCCGCGGTTGAGCCTCCCCCCGTCATCCCTGTGGAGATCCACGTTTCAGAAGATGAGCTCGAAAACTTGAATGAGTCTCCTCTTCTGTCTCGTAAAAGGAAGCAGTCCTCCGAGGATCAACCAGCACCGCCTCCTGAACCATCAGTGCCTTCTCCGCCGAGACCCTCTTCCTCTACCTTCCGGCGAGAAGCTGCGTCTTCTCCCACTGTATGGCCTGATTTTAACGAGAACTTTCCTTTTCAGCTGTTCGACTCCTTTGTTCGGGAGACCGATGACCATCGGTTCGGAAACAGTTCGATCAGGGATTTGATCGAGGAGGGCATGAGTTACCAGGCTAAGGTGAGTGGGTTCAATTGAAATATCTAGGGATCATCTGTTTCTTCTACTAATTCGCTTTAAATGTCTGCAGGCAAATGCTGTCTTCGGGAGACTTCTCCCCCGATACAGAGAGTCTGAAGCCGAAGAAGATGCGGCCAGGCGAGAGATGGCCACTATGGCTTCTGCTCTGGAGAGGGAGAGAAGGGCTCATGGTATCACTACCTTCAATAAAGAAGGCCTTCAGAAGGACTTAAATAAGTTGAAAGAACAGTTGGAGACATCCGAGGCCACCCATCAGCTGACCGTTACTTCAAACATAGACCTGGTTCGTCGGAACGAGGTTCTTGTTGGGAAGAACGAGACGATGGTGAAGACCAATAAGAGCTTGGCTATACAAGTACACGACCTTGAGGCCAGGGATCTGAGACATCTGAAGGAGCGGGCAAAACTCGAAGAGGAGCTCCGCGAACTTCGGGCTCTGAGAGACTTGGGTCCTCCTCTAACCGGAGATCTCCGGAGGAAAATCCAACAAGAATACCGAAAATCTGCTGAGTTGAACGAGGAGATCATCCAGATGTTCTCGGATGGATACGACGAAATGCCGAAGCAAAGACAAGTCAAGACTTGTCGCTGCCAAGGTTGAACCGACTATCCTGGACTCTTCGGAAGACGAAGCCGATCTCTGAAGATGGTTTTCTTTCCCTTAGCTGTAGGATTTTTGTAAAGCTTCTATCGCTTTGTAAACATCATTGTGTAAATAAAATATCAGTGCTATCGGTACCATTCTTTATGACTTCGGTTTTCACTGTTTACCAGCACTTCAATATGGATTTAATTTGAAAAATGTACAAGCTCCTCCGTGGGCCTAACTTTAAACTGTTAATTAGCAACTAAGCAAGTTGTATAACAGGTAAGACGAAGCTAAATAACATGGCCTTCCGAACTCAACACTTAGAACGATTTAGGCAATAATAATAAAGTAAAGGAATACTTATTCGTTACCGAAGTGTGAGGTAGATGTCGCGAGGGATCGGACGAAGTCTGAATGACGATGCTTGTCTACCCCGAAGGGCCTGATAAGGTTCTTAGGATCACCGGACGGTGCGGTTATCATCGAATGGTCGACAAGTCTGTCCGAACCTTTTAGCTTTGGTGGCCATTGATTTTACCACCCTTGGTAAAAAACAATATAGGATCCAGGATTTGACTACCACACGGGGTATCAAATAGATTGGCTGCCATCGAATGGCCAGCGAGTCCTACCATACCTCCTTACTTCGGTGACCATTGATTTTACCACCCTTGGTAAAAAACAATATAGGATCCAGGATTTGACTACCACACGGGGTATCAAATAGATTGGCTGCCATCGAATGGCCAGCGAGTCCTACCATACCTCCTTACTTCGATAACCATTGATTTTATCACCCTTGGTAAAAAACAATATAGGATCCAGGATTTGACTACCACACGGGGTATCAAATAGATTGGCTGCCATCGAATGGCCAGCGAGTCCTACCATACCTCCTTACTTCGGTGACCGTTGATTTTACCACCCTTGGTAAAAATCAATATAGGATCCGGGATTTGACTACCACACGGGGTATCAAATAGATTGGCTGCCATCGAATGGCCAGCGAGTCCTACCATACCTCCTTACTCCACTGTGACATTAGGACAGATGTGAAGATCAGTTGTGAAAGAAGTGACTTTTTATTGATGATGAACGGTTATGTACAGACTCCCAGTGGACTGACTTGGTTTCTATTGAAAGTACTTTCGGAGCCTGCCTGCGTGCCATGTGTTCTGAATTTCGGATCCATCCAAGGCCCTCAGTCGATATGTCCCGGGCTTTGGTACTTCGGCCACTTCATACGGTCCTTCCCAGTTTGGCATCAACTTCCCAGTGTTCTGCGGTGTAGATGCTTCGGCCTCTCTGAGAACGAGATCTCCCACCTCAAATCTTCGGAACTTTACCCCTTTGTTGTAGTGCTTGGCGACTCTTCTTTGGTAGGCTGCTAACTTGATCATAGCCATTTCTCTGACTTCCTCTAGCAGGTCCAAGTTGGCTTTTAATCCTTCGTCATTGTAGATCTCACTGAACTGACTAACTCGAAGGCTTGGAGATCCAATCTCAACTGGGACTAAGGCGTCAGTACCGTAGGCCAGTCTGAAAGGCGAGTCCCCTGTTGTTGTCCTCGGCGTAGTCCTATAAGCCCACAATACGCTGAGCAGCTCTTCCGGCCATCTTCCTTTGGCTTCGTCCAATCTGCGCTTGATCCCGTTTAAGAGTGTTCTGTTAGTCACTTCGACCTGCCCGTTCGATTGCGGATGAGCCACTGACGTCTTCCTGTGCTGAACCCCCAGTTCCTTCAGAAAGCCTTCAAATTTTGATCCCACAAACTGACGTCCGTTGTCTGATATCACCACTTGAGGGATCCCGAAGCGAAACACTACGAATTCTTTTATAAATTTCAGACACTCCTGTTCCGTTATCAGCCGAAGTGGTTTCGCCTCGACCCATTTGGTCATATAATCAATGGCGACGATGACGAAGCTGACCTGCCCCTTAGCCTTCGGTAACGGACCCAGTATATCAACCCCCCAGACAGCGAAGGGTATAGGAGATAGAATCGAGTATAGCTCTTCCGGTGGCTGATGCGGGATCGGACTGTTGAGCTGACATTTATCACATTTTTTCACGTATTCCGTAGCCTCCTTGAAGATCGTTGGCCAGTAGTACCCCTGCCGAAGAACTTTGTATGCCAGCGACTTAGCCGCCATGTGATCACCACAGATACCCTCATGAACTTCCCGAAGGGCGTACTCTGCTTCGGACGGGACCAGACATTTCAATAATGGTGACGAAAATGCCCTCCGATAAAGATCCCCGTCAATGAGAACGAAGTTGGCACTTTTGTATTTAACCTTTTTTGCTAACATCTGATCCGAAGGAAGGACGCCGTCTGCCAAATAATTGATGTAGGGAGTCATCCAGCAGTCAGGTCGCTCGATACACATCACCGAGTCATGTTGAACACTAGGCTGCTGTAAGACCTCCAAATAGACTGACCCGTTGAACACGACAGCATCTGTAGTGGCCAACTTTGATAAGGCATCGGCAATAGAATTATCAGTACGCTCTATGCCTTGAAATTCGTGAAAAGCAAAGTATCAGAGTCGGTCTTTCAACTCTGCCAAGTACCTGATCATCCTCGTCCCCCGAGCTTCATATTCTCCTGACAACTGCTTGACGACCAACTGAGAGTCACTATAGATACTCAATTTCTGGACTTCTAGGCTCTTCGCCAGCCGAACCCCAGCTAGAACGGCTTCATACTCGGCCTCGTTGTTAGTCGCCTTAAACCCGAATCTAATGGCTTGTTGTACCTTGAACCCTTCCGGACTGGTCAGAATAATCCCTGCTCCACTGACATTCACTGTGGAAGACCCATCTACATACAGTGTCCATGCATTCTGACCGTGCTGAAGAAGTGTAACAGTTCGATCAGATGTCCTCGTTTCCGGCGACTCGGCATCTGCCTCGGTAAAGGAACATTCTACCACAAAGTCGGCCAAAGCTTGTCCCTTGATAGCGGTTCGGGGATGGTATTCGAGGAAAAATTGGGACAATTCCATGGTCCATGCTGCCAATCTCCCCGAAACCTCCGGCTTGCCCATTACCTTTTTCAGTGGTTGATCTGTGTAGACGATCAAGAGCCTACCCTGAAAGTATTGCCGAAGCTTTCGGCTAGCAATTACTAAAGCAAAGGCAATCTTTTCAATATTTGGATACCTGGTTTCGGCGTCTCGTAGGACGTGACTGACGTAATAGACCGGGTGCTGCTTTCCGCTGACCTCCCGAATCAACACCGCTCCAACGGCTAAGGGACTTGCTGCAAGGTATAGATATAAGGTTTCTTTCGGAGTGGGTTTTACCAATAGGGGAGCAGAGGACAGATAGGTCTTTATGCCTTGGAAGGCTTCTTCACAGGGCGAGGTCCATTGGAAAGTTTTAGCGTTCTTCGGCCCCTTCAGTGTGTCGAAGAATGGTAGACACCTCTCTGCGGATTTAGACATGAACCTCCTCAAAGCTGCAATTCTACCGGTCAAGCGTTGGACGTCTTTAAATGATTGAGGAGTCTTCATGTCAAGGACTGCTTGAATTTTCTCCGGATTAGCTTCGATGCCCCTCTGACTGACCAGATACCCCAAGAACTTTCCTGCACCGAGGCCGAAGGTGCATTTTGCGGGATTAAGCCTCAATTTGTGCTGTCGGACAGTCTGGAAACATTCCTCCAGATCATCCAAATGTTTCTGAACCTGCCCGCTTTTAACGATCATGTCGTCCACATAAACCTCCATATTCTTTCCCAGCTGCTTGTGGAAGATAAAATTCATCATTCTTTGGTAGGTTGCACCAGCATTTATGAGGCCAAAGGTCATCTTCTTATAGGCGTACACCGAACGGTGTGTAATGAATGCTGTCTTCGGGATATCTTCCCTACACATAGATATTTGATGATAACCTGAAAAAGCATCCATAAAGCTTAGTAGAGCATAACCTGAAGTTGCATCAATAAGTTGATCAATATGGGGTAAAGGATAAAAGTCCTTCGGGCAAGCTTTATTTAGGTCGGTGTAATCAATGCAAACTCGCCATTTCTGGTTCTGCTTCTGCACCAATACTACGTTGGCCATCCACTGTGGGTAGTCGATCTCAAAAATAAAATCAGCAGCCAACAGCTTGGCGATCTCTTCGTCAATTATCTTCTGTCGCTCGGGTGCGAATATCCGCCTCTTTTGCCGAACAGGCTTCTTCGAGGGATCTACCTCCAATCGGTGCTCAGCAACTCTTCTGCTAATCCCAGGCATGTCCTTTGGCTCCCATGCAAAAATATCCGCATAGCTGCGAAGGAGTTCCATAAGATTTGTCCGAAGAGGCTCTGGTAGACCCAAACCAATTTTTACTGTCTTGTCCGCTTTTCCGAGGACCAACTCGATCTCCTCCGTCTCCCCCGCAGGTGTTACCAATGGCTCAGAATTGCTTTCAGTGAAGGGCTCAATCTCGATTGCCATGGTTTGTTTCTGCTTGCTAACCCCTACTCCGGAAGAGATGCACGCATTCCGATAACAGCGTCGGGCTAGATCCAAATCCCCAGCCACCTCTCCGACTCCGTGCGCTGTAGGGAACTTGATTTTGAAATGGGGGATGGAGGTCACGGCTTGGAGAGCCGTCAGGGTAGGTCTTCCCAGTATGGCGTTGTAAGCCGAATCTACATGCACAACATAGAATTTACACATTATTTCCGCCTGCTGAGGGGCTGTGCCGAAGACCACTGGGAGTTCGATAGTGCCTGCAACTTTGACCGGATCGTTGCTGAAACCATATAGAGGAGCCTCCTGCCCAACTTCCATCTTTCGCCCTTCAAGATGCATTCTTTGATATGCGTGGGCGTACAGAATATCCACTGAAGACCCGTTATCTATCATCATACGCTTCATGTCTACCGAGCCCACTTGCGCGGTGATCACTAACGCTCCTTCATGTGGATCAATGGCCTCCAAAGGATAGTCCGCGTCTGTAAAAGATATAACAGTTCCGGGAAATGGTCTGTCCATCTTTGAAGAGGCACCTGATATGGACATAACCGAATCTAGGTATCCCCTTCTCTTTCTTCCTACCAATTTCCCCGACGTTCCCCCTGTTATTACGTCGATGACATGCCTTGGTGGCGGGTTCGGGACGGGCTGCACAGGAGGATCCGTTTGAACTGACTGAACGGTGCGGTCGGCACCTTGGTGACTCTTTTCGGCCACATATTGGACTAACAGACCGCTCTGGATCTTTCTTTCCACAAAGTCCTTAAGATTACAACACTCATTGGTGCCATGGCCTGCGGCTTGATGATAGTTACAATATTTTCGAGGATTGCCCTGCCCGGTCCTATAGTTGTCCCTTGGTGGCTCAAAGAACGGCTGGTTCCGGATTTGGTCTAGAATCACCGATCTGTCCGTGTTCAGTTTGGTATAAACCTTATTCACCTTTGGGGTCGAAGCGGGCGGACGAGCATCTCCTTGTCGCCACGAGTTGTTGAACTTCTTGGAACGATTCTCCGATCTATCACTGTACCCCCCAGTCTTCTTCGGATCATCCCGGGTTCTAGGGGCATCTGCCTCCTTCATCTGTTCCGTAGAGGAACGCTTCAAGCTACTCATAGCCTCTTCCACAACGATATAACCTTCTGCCTTATCGAATGCCTCTGCCAGGCTCTTCGGGTGATTGAACATCAACTTCTTCACCAGCTTCTCCGACTTTACTAGGTCCAGACCGTTCTGAAACAAACCCACGGCTTGGAGATCGTTCAAATCTGACACCTGGCCAACGGCTTCTCGGAACCTCTTCACATACTGACCCAAAGACTCATCGGTGTACTGCCTGACCTGTGCCAAAGAGCCTGTGGGCTTCCCCCTCCTTCGATTACTCCCAAAACGAGCATGGAACTTATCGCAGAGTTCGGACCACGAGGAAATTGAATCTGCCGGTAAATTTCCCATCCACTGCCTCGCATCCTTTCTCAACGTCGTAACAAACATATGACATTTAGCAGCGTCAGCGAAATCGTAGTAGTCCATCAACCGGTCAAATGCTTGGCTGTGGTCGTAAGGATCTCCCGAACCATCGTAACTTTCCATGTGAGGCAACTTCTTAGAGGTGTCCGCCTTCTCCTTAAGAATGTCTGAGGAAAACGGGGATGCTTTCTTTCCTGGAGTATTCTTCACCTGCTGGACCTCGGCCAACTGCTTCTGGAGTGCCTTCAGTTCTTTTACAAGGTATTCTACTCCTTCCGGCTGCGATGACACTCCCTTTTCCGACGACTCTCTCTTTCTCGGAGTAGGTCGGTCGTTGATCATAATACCCCCAATCTCCGAAGGACTTTCGCGACGACGGTCTTCTGAGCGAAGTACCCGACTTTCGGGTGTACGGCCCCCGGATCTGCTTCGCCTCTGGGTTCGACGACTGTGGTGGGAGTGTGTGACAATGAGTGCCCTCTCCATGCTCTCTGGAGTTCGTTCTCTGGATCGGCCTTTCCTACCACTTCGGGTCTGCCCTGTAGGGACGTCACGACAGAATGCTTCCTTCGATCTTCGAGGAGTAGGGCTCCTCGATCTTTCTCTCTCTCGATGTTGGCTTTGAAACCCACGTTCTGACCGAACTGGCTCCTTCCCGCTGCGATGCACACGCCTTTCAGACTGGACGTAACTCGATGCTTCATCCCTCAACTCCTCCATCCGGGACATCTGTTCGGCTATATCCTGCCTCTGCTTTATGAGTGACTCCATGGCCCTATCGGCCTCTTCCGCCATCTTAGCCAATCGGGAGGTCTTCTCGTCGTGGTCTAGCTGTTTCCGGTCGCGGCCGGATTCCTTATCCGTCGTGAAGATTAACTTTCTCTTAGCTTTGCCCACGGCTCTTGGACGAGAGTTTCCATGTGACCACTGGGAGGCTGTGCTAGCATGAGCACTTAGCGTGGGCCTCAAACGATCTCTAACAGAAACCCGTGGCGGTGAGTCACCAACGGTCATCGGTTGTCCTTCAGGCGTGTCTGCTCTGCTCTTCCCCATCCTGAGAGCGTGGAACAAATAAATGTTTGTGATTGAAAGCTCTGAAACACTAGAACTCAGCCCTCCTTCTAGCGCCAATGTTAACGCCAAGATCTTTGATGACGTCCCAATCACGTAAGACGCCCTAATCCTGCACAGAAAACACGATCAACACCAAAAGCTTGACGGCTGGACCGTCGGGGGATAGCTCCGGCGTGAGAGTCAATACAGGTGTTCAAGGTTTAACAATGGAGGGTGTAAAAATGTCTAGTGTGTTTTGCTAGGTAGAAAGTGTATGCGTACCTTTTGTTAGGAGACCCCCTTGCTAGGTTATACTCTCATACTCGGTTTTTTGTGCCACCAACCATGATCTGACACAGCCTCCTGCTTCTCTGTGGTCTCAGCCGTGTGCATGCAGGTTGTCACCTTTTTTCCACTGTTCCTGTCGCCGGCCGGATAAGATCCCATCCACATTAATGATCTGCAGGTGCTTGGTCAACTGCCCTCCTCCTTTTTCATCATTACCGGTCAAAGTCTTAGATATTTAAAAGATCTTATGGGCCGGCCACTTGACCCAACCCATTATTAATGGGATACAATAAAGGCAATATGAATGTTAGGCCCAACGACTATAAGACTTAGTGATAAAGGTCCACTAGGCTAATTAAACGGACGGGCCCAATTAGTCAGGCCCAATGAAAGAAATATCAGGCCCCAACAATTATGTTACCAACTCCGCCTTCAAATTCCAACGAATCCTCTTCATAAAGATCCTCATCGTCTCTTCAATCAAAACAAAATAAAAACTTCAATACTTATTTCAAGCAATCTAGGGTTCTATTTCAGTAAAATAAAGATTAAAAAATGAAACCTTTTAATGCCAAAATCTTCACCAGGAGGGAGGTGAATTGAGTCCTAATCAACGCTGGAGAGGTCAATTCTGAGGATACCAGCTGTGGCTCGAATGTCCTCCATAGAAATTGTATCCGCCATGATTACAGAAAGGAGAGAGATTAAGAGACCAGATTTTGGTGCTAGCTTCACAGAGCTCTTGGCTCGCTAGATTTTACTAGTTTCTATTTTTGTTTCAGATCAAACCCTAGAAAAGAGGGGTTTGATGCTGCTAGCTTTATAGAGCTCTTGGCTCGCTATAGGGAGTGTAAAATCTAGGCAAATTTTCACTTACGCGTTTTTAATTTCAAAATTTCTCCTTTCGCATTTTTTTTGCTCCGTGTTTTTTACATACATAACATTTTTTTCTAAAAAACGTTATCTATTTAAAACCAAAAATTTCTCTTATAAATACATAACATTTTTTCATATGTATCTACAACGTTTTGTTAAAAAACGTTATAAAAAAAACACAACGTTTTTTTTGTAAAATCATCATCTTTTAATTGTTGTCTTTTTATGGTTTTATACTAGTGACCCAATGCAAGAGTTCGTTAATATTTTAACGGCTGCTTTTAATAGGAATGGGGCTAAAATCCCCATAAATCTTGCAGTAGTTGAGCTACTACTTTTAAGGATTTCAAGAGTGTCGGTCTGTCGGAGTTCAAAGAAACTACGGACCCCATATGTGACGCCCCCAAATTCAGGTACTTGAAACCCAAACTTGGTGCTCCATGATACCATTTCTTTAAGCAGAATAATAACAATATTATAAATACCAAACTTAATTTACATAAATCAGATTCTAATCGCAGGTACGCAACCTTTACTACATTTTATTACATGATAGATAATAAATATCATTGTCTTAATAATGTCTAACTATTACATAAGATACCATAAATTTTATTTTGTTATCTTTCCCTTTCCCTTGTCTTTGTCTGAACCTTCAGGTTGATTACGCTTAGCTGAAAACATTTACATTTAAAGCAAGAATGAGCATTTAATTGCCCGGCAAGTAATAGCAAACAATAAACGTTAGCTGAAAGAAGTAAATATTTTCTGTGAATGACACTTCTACAACGAATCAACAGTTGTGAAGTAAGATGAAGCAATACTATACAACATATCAAATCTATCTCAAATTTTAAAACTACGTACTGACTATAAATGGAGAGTAGTTAACAGACTATGAACATTGTTTTCGATTTTTGATATTCAATTAATTAACAAGAATTAATTCTAGGCAATAACAAAGTGGAATATTTTCCAGAGTTTATGCAGAGTGATCCCTAAGGATCTTGAACTTCTCTTCTCGAGTAACTATCAAAGATTTGCTTTGATATACCCAGGTGTATCAGATAACTATAAAGATTAAGTCATACCCCTCTACAAGTATAATAAGTGATCAGCATCATTATACCCTATGTAACGCCCCAAAATTCGGTCTATTTTCATACCCGAATTCCGTACGTCACGGTCCCACTTCTTACCAAATATACACCATTATACATCGAATATAACAACATACATTCTCAAATCCCAGTTTCTATAACATTATAACCTTTTTCATTACCAATAATGATAAATACATTATTTATTTCATCTTATAAGAGTGACTTTTATCCACCACCAAGGATACATAACAGTTCCTTAAACTAGTCTATAGTTCAATTTCATCTTTATATTACAAGTCTTCACTTAATCTTCTCGCTCATTCACATTCTGAATGGCACTTCATCTGGATACTGTCAGCTTGATCTTTATGGGATCCTTAAGTTCTTCTAACCTCGTTCGCTGAAAATGTTTTTTATTTAAAGCAAGTGTGAGCATTCAATTGCCCAGCAAGTCATAACAGTTAAACACATAACTTCAAGAGTTTAAACGTTCCTTTAGAACTTCGATAATCGAACAAAGGTTATGAAGCAGCTTGAATAATAGGAATAGTCTCAATTCCTATCATTTTAAAACATCAGTCACTTTCATTTTTAAATACTTTCATTTCTCTACCTTTTTCATACACATCCTGTCTGGAAAGAATCATTAGCACAGACTTAACAATAACGATTTATGTATAAACAGAATATACTTGTATTAAATAGCTCAATCACAGAACAGTTAATATCATAGAAACACCGAAGTGTTTAAATTATGGCACAAGGCCTCATACATACTACCACCTTATACATACATCGCACATATGCACATAGACAAGACTTCTTAAGTTCAACATCTGAGAAGTTTAAGAAACTAGTATTCATGTAATATGAATGAAGTTAGAAAACTTGCCTTATGCACAGCTACAACTTATGCTGAACTACTCATTCCCATTTCCTATATAACACATAAGGAGAAAACATAAACACCAATTAGTCATATATTGAACTTACACATTGGTTTACTTAACTTTACTTCTTAGGGTTCGCGTTCTTGCAATATAGGTTTACGCGACTAACTTCCTTTACCAGTTTACGGATTCATGACATACGGAGATGTCTTACTCAGAACGTTCATCATCTTGGATGATTTATATTCTTATCTTCTTCTTATAATTTCTCTAGGACTCAACACATATCGCTTCTCTGCTAGTAGTCCATATGGTACTCTGAGTGGTTTCCCATAAACAACCAACAAACATGTAACGACCGAGAAATTCAGATCTTATTGTAAAATGATTTTATTAAATTAAATAATAATAAAATCTTATTCTATGTGTTATCAAGATGGTTGTCGTTATATAACCTAGTGACGTTGGAATGTCGTAGTATTTGAGCTACATGGATGAATTAAAGTGTTTGACTTTTCAAGACGAAAATAAATGTTTTCCGAAAAAATTTCTGAAAAACACTATTCATCAGTTTTTGCTCGGGGTATAATTTTGGATTTCCGAGAAATACGTAATGATGGAATAATAAGGTGAGATGGATTATGTAATAAAAATCTAGTTATGGAAAAAACGATATTTCGCTTGTGGACTTAATTTATAAACGTTAAGGAAGGCGAAATAGTAATGAATATGTAATAATGATATGATACTTATGTATTGTACAAAGAAATGGGAATGAGTATAATACGAAGTATTATACGAGGTTGTATGAAGGGCGAATTATCGTATATAAATTCTATATGAATTAGAATACGAAAATAATACATAAACTATATGTATTATGAAATATTAATGGACTTGGAAAGATTGTTGGGAATTAATATAAGTCCAAGGGAATTAAAGGGAGAGGCCCAATTATTAATTAAGGAATCAACTAGTGGTTTGTTAATACAAAGCCTAAGGATTTAATTAATCCAAGCCCAAATTAGAATCCATGGATTGGTTGACCCATGGGGCAAACCATATCAATATGGTTAATATGTGGTGATCAAGTTAATGTGATAACCAAGTTAAAAGAGTAATGACCAAGTTAAAAGAGTAATGACCAAGTGTAGGATAAGTGTTGTGAGTAACAAGTAATGAATAGTAAGGAGGTGGCTTAAAGGAGGTGGGATGATTTAATGACTAAACTACCCTAGCTTTGCAAAATCTATAAATAGAGAAGACTTCCAAGCCATTTGTTGGTTGTTCAAATAATCCAACACTTCTAAAGTGCTTAAGTGTTAGAGAGAATAAGCTAGCAATAAGTCATTTCCATAAGTAAGAAGAAGAAGCAAGCTACTTTGCCAAGACTACACAAAAGTAAGACTTCTTCTCAATTATCTTCTATCTCTACCATGATAGGATAATAAGAAAAGTTGAATTAAGAAACATGAATGATAAGAAGCAAGAAGAATATGTAAGTCATGGACTTAAGCCACATAAGTTGGTAATAAGTCATTTAAGCTAACATAAGTTATAAACTTATGTGAAGATAATATGAACTTATAAGGAGTTTATTAAGAGAATTGATATGAAGGTAAAAGAATTTATATGATCATATGTATCATGTATACCTAAGTAAAGTTATATGTGAAGCACATGTAAGTATGATGATTAAGAAACTCTAATGGTCATAAGTCATGAATAATCAAATCTTAAGTAGTTTATAATTTGATAAGTTATAAGCTCATGAGGAGTCAAAGTCCAACAATGAAAATAAGTTGTTGTATTATGTATGTTGAGATGTTCACATGATGAATGAAGTTCATTTGTAATGTCGAACAAATCGTAAGAATGAAGATTTATCGAAAATTGCACGATTGGACGACAATCGTCGAATTCGTAAAATTCTCGGAATGGAAGTCAAATTTTGTGTTTGATCGCTTTACAATGGAGTTAAGTCATATTTGGCATTTAAGAGTTGCAGACTCGAAAATGACCGGATTCCGACTTAGAACAAAGAAACAAGCGTTGAACGTTCACGAACGTTTATTGTTTTCGTTAAAAATGAACCAATAGGTGAATTTTTAACAAACGAAGTCGAATAGATAAAATTCTAGGATGATCATGTAGATTACAAAATTTATGAACCGTAGGCTTTTGAACGAGCCAATTCGAACATATAACAAAGAAGTTATGCGACCGGAAAGTTCACAAAATTTCAAAACTAAAATTTTTATCTGGTGCACAGAGTTGGTGCCGCGGCGCCAACCCTAAGCAAAATGACCCGCGCCGCAACGCCATGTACAGTACCATAAATTTCTGGAGAGTCACACCGCAGCGCGGCCCATTAAGTAAGGACTCGCACCCCGGCACCAAGTCCGGGACATGCTAGGATAAGGCTCGCACCGCAGCAAGAGATATAAGTGTAAAGCTGGCACCGCAGCGCCAGTCTCAGAACAAAGATAGTAATGAAGATTTCTAAGTACAAAGAAAAGAAATGGAAATAAACACAAACTAAAGGAAGGTAATGTAACATTGTTTAAACTTTGTTAAACCATAAGGAATGTAATGTAAAGGTTAAGATAACCTAGTCGAATATAAATGCAATGGTAATGTTAAACCGGAATGAATAGTAAGTAAATCTAATACACGATTAGATTGAAATTAAGGGTATGATATAGTCATATAAATATTTGATTATATGTGACCTAATATAAAGTCATTATGTGATCATGTATTGTAGAGACTTGAACGACTTGAACATAAAGATAATTTATCGTAGCAGACGCTAAAGGCAAGTATTCTAACTCTTGTTTCAGTTCAATCTGAACAAGTTTAAAATTCATGTATTCTCTCGCATGAATTGAGGTATGTTGAGGTTAAAGCCAATCCCTTTTGGCTAGACTTGATAATCTATTCTTGCATTATCAAATGTTGCTATCTTTTGTCAACTACTTGATATGGTTTTCAAAAGAAGACTGAAATGTTAAACAAATATTTTGTCAGTAAAACGACAGGCACGTGAGGTTACCAAATGATTAAACGTATATACGTTTAATGGATGTAGTGTTGATCAACATAGAGTACAATAGGTTGATCACCTAGAAGTGCTCGTAAGTAATATCGGGCTTACGAAATTCATTCCGGGTTATCCTTTTTCAATAAAGAATGAATACTCGAGGTCTCTGATCGGAGTGAATGTTTTACTAAATATTATTGTTATTGTAAAACATTTTGAAAGAAAAGATAAAGTGCTACTTTGAATTATCAATAGTAATTCATAACTATTGTTCAATTATTGAAGATATACGATTTGTATGTGTCAAGCATGTTCTTATTAAATTGTTATACTTGCTGAGCTAGCCATGCTCACTCTTGCTTGAACCATATGAATGCAGCTAAAGACGGAACGTCCCAAAGGATCAAAAAGGGATAAAGGAAAAGCTAAGGCAGATTGTTAAGCCGTCTTGTAATAGTATAGGTCCGTTGTTGTAATGTAACTGATATTATGACAAAGAACCTTTGTAATGGGTATAGAACCTGGGAATTATAAATATTACTTTAATATATAGAAGTTATATTCGTTCTTTGAGACTTTTCAATTGAATGAATGTATGAATATTGTACAGTATTGCACCATCTGTCGGGTTGGAAGATACCCAGATTTGGGGGCGTTAAAAAACAAGTTTTCGTCTCATCTACACTGCCATCACAGTGAGTTAGATCGGCTGCCAGTTTTGTATATACCTTCGCTCTTTGAAGGGATTGTTTATCCCAACTCCCATATGTCAACCATCAAAGGTTACGATTGTACCACAACCTAAATTCACCTAACTTATCCGAACTATTAAACTATAATATTCGTTAAGTCAATTTCTTATTCTTTACGACTTTCTGGCAACTAAATGCCATGCCTCAAGATTCATTCCTTATCCCACTCACATTCAGCTTTCATTAATCTTATTACCGTTCACTATGACTTTCTTGATAATTTATATCTTATTTAATACTTTCGTTATCCCTTACATGAACCCCATGCTCATTACTTATTCTTAGTGTCGAAGCCATACCGAACGTTGTATGCTAAGACTGATCGTCCATCGCAACAATTATTGCATTCATAGCGTCTATACGCTTCACACTTATCTCTCATTATCATGACATAATATCGAAATGTTATTCATTACCCTCATCACTCAACGTCTCAGGAATCACAATCATAGCAATCCCTCACGTTCGTTCATTGTGACTACGGTTCTCGGATATCGGTTCCGTAACCCGTACCTAAAATCTTTGTCTTTTAATCTTGTTTAATATTTCTGTTTAACCTTTACTACAGGTTTAATTCACTTGATTAAGTGTTACATTAATTGGACATTATGTTCTTTATCGTCCTTTATGTTTCCCCCAAGAGCTAAGCAGTTAAAAGCACATCTCTGACTTTTTCTCTACACTGGCGCTGCGGCGCCACTCTCTCCTTTAACTCTCACACTGCGGCGTGAGTTGGCAGTACCTGGCTCCCCGGTCTGGCGCTACAATGCCACATAATTTATTGGTATGGTCTAAGCTACTTGATTCGACTAGACAAATGGTATGTCATGTTATAAGAAAATTGAGCTTTATTTGAGAACTTGTGCCAAACCAAATTGTTTTGGTGCGGAATCTAATGATTAAGTCTGAGGAGAACATGGAAGAGGTAGTTTACTTTCTTGGTGATTGTAAACTGACCGTTAAAGAAGGGCTTACGGCGAAATGTTGTTTAACCTATTAAGAGATCATGGTCGATTTGACACCTCGGTAAAAGTATGAAATATTTTCAAAGAAAATTTTATATTCCGTATTATTCCTTCTACTTCTTGATTCTTGATAGGTTATGTGGGTTAGGAATGATGGAAAGATAAGAACTCCGTTGAAGGGAAGTTGAGAAGAAGGGTAGGCTAAAATTTTGAGGATAAATTTCTGTGAAGAAGGGGTGAATGTGATGACTCAGGTAAGGGTATAGTTTTAAGAAAATTTGAGGACGGAATTTTTATAAGGAGGGAAGAATGTGACAACCCAGAAATTCGGATCGTCTAGAATTTAGGTTTAAAGAATTAGTTATTAATAAAACTAATTTTTATTAATATTATTCGGTGCTATGTGTTTATTAATCGTTCTAGAACCTAGAATTATTATAAGTCGGGAGTATTCTGGCAATGAGCTAGATTCAACGAATAAGAATTTTCAAGACGAAAATAAAAATTTTCCAGGAACAAAAATATTTTTGGGGAAAAAGACGAAATAGGCACTATTCACCTAACGAAACCCTAAAGGTTAGGATTTGAATTACCTATGCCTTTTCGAGAGTTCGGTATGTCAAAATGACATTTCGTCTAAAGATTTGACGATAATATGTCGTGAAAAGTTAAGTAAGCTGATAAAAGTTTTTCTCGAAAAACGTGCAGAAATCGGACAAAATAAAAACGACGAAAAGTACTGCTATGTACTTTTCACTCATTTATCTAAGTTAGGATAAAACGTGAAGGAAAATTCTTAACGTCAAAAAGTGTTTTTCAGTTTTTCAGAAATTCGAAGAATACGTAAAAGTTAATCGATAAAGGAAAAACGAAATATCCAAAAATATTTGGATTCTGAGAATCAGAGTTTTTAAAACTGTCGGACGACACCCAAAAGACAAAACCACGAAACCACGAAACTTACCGGCTAAGTTTCGTGAATAGTAAGGAAATTTACTAAGCAGGTGGAAATAGTAAACTCAATAGCTAAGTAAAGTGTTTATGCTTAAGGGCTAAGTAAAGTGCTTATAAGTAATGGTTAAATAAACTTAAGGGCTAAGCAAACTTAAGGGCTAAGTAAACTTAAGGGCTAAGAAGACTTAATGGCTAAGTTAATGTGGAGACCAAGTTAACTTAGGGCTTAAGAATTGAATAGTAAGGAGGTTAAGGGGGGCGAAATGACCAAATTGCCCTAGCTTTGGATTTTCTATAAATAGGAAGCCTTATGTTCATTTGATGGGATTTTGAAAATCTTACATCTTAGAGAGAGAGAGAGAGAGCTCGGAGGAAGAGGGAGAAGGAAGAGCATGAGAATGAATGATCGGATCGAAAGTGATCGTGAAATAGAAAAGCTTGGGAATAGCCCGCTTTGTCTAGCGGAAGAAAAATAAAGAAGAGAGGTAACCTAAAACCTAGTCGAATTTAATTTCTCTTTAAGTCCTATATGTTAATAACATAACTTAATGAGAATAAGGAGTAAAAGAAGTTAGGAATGATTTCATATGGTTGAAATCATAAAAAAATGAAGAAATAAGAATTAGAAGTTTATTTTATAAATTTCTTAAGGGAGTATAAGATTCGTAATGAATTAGAACGATCCGAGTAGATTATATGAATAAGTAGGTGGAATAAGTAAGGAATGATGTTTTATAACATCAAATT
The DNA here is from genome assembly GCA_016801055.1 of Panax notoginseng. Classification (NCBI taxonomy): domain Eukaryota; kingdom Viridiplantae; phylum Streptophyta; class Magnoliopsida; order Apiales; family Araliaceae; genus Panax; species Panax notoginseng. The sequence goes on from CM029020.1 coordinate 91,890,903, forward strand.
CTAATAAAAAGTAAAATCGTAATCTAAAATATCGATTAAAATGAAGAACGAACGAAGAACACGAAGAACACACGAAGAACATGAAGAACGTTGTTGATGGACAAATTTAAAACCATCGTAGTATAATTGTTGTTGATGGAAAAGTTTAAAACCATCGCGTATAAGTTAGTTGCTTATTGCTTGGTTAGGAATGGCAGAAACGTTCATGAAGAATGGATTAAAACTTAGCTATAACGAAGTTATGGCAAAAATTTTGTAAAAGACAAACGAGAATTAGAAAGTTAGTAAATTAACCCGAATGTGTAAGATTTCATAAGAAAGTAAGAGAACATAGAAAATGTGAGTTGTAGACTCAAGAACGAATGAGTTCTGAGTTCGGATGACCGAATTACAGACGAACGAATGAAGAGCGTTAAAAAATGTAAAATGAATAAAGGGGAAGATTAAGCCAATCGACTGTCACGTTAATAGATTCAGAATAAAGTTCTATCTGAGGGGTATTAAAGTACATAAGATAAGAAAGATAATGGCTTTGGAACGACCTCGTTCTGAGTTATAACGAAGAAGTTATGAGATCGGGAAGTTAGCGTCTCAAAGTGGATTTAACACTCAGAGAAATTTTCAAGAACTAGGGCTTGGCGCCGCGGTGCCAGCCATACCTTGTTATGTGGCACTGTATCGCCAAACTGGGGAGTCGGGTACTTCCAACTTGCGCCGCGGTGCCAAGCCCTAGTTCTTGAAATTTTTTTAAGTGTTAAATCCACTTTGAGACGCTTACTTCACGATCTCATAACTTCTTCGTTATAACTCAGAACGGGGTCGTTCTAAAGCCATTATCTTCCTTATCTTATGTATTTTAACCCTTAGACAAAACTTTGTTCTAAATCTATTAACGTGCCATTCGATTGGCTTGATCTTCCCCTTTATTCATTTTACATTTTTAATGATCTTCGTTCGTTCGTCCGTAATTCGGTCATCCGAACTCAAAACTCGTTCGTTCTTGAGTCCACGACTCACATTTTCTATATTCTCTTACTTTCTTATGAAACCCTACACGTTCGGGTTCATTTACTAACTTTCTAATTCTCGTTTGTCTTTTATAAAATTTTCGCCATAACTTCGTTATAGCTAAGTTTTAATCCGTTCTTCATGAACGTTTCTACCGTTCCTAACCAAGCAATAAGTAAATAACTTATACGAGATGGTTTTAAACTTGTCCATCAACAATAATTATACTACGATGGTTTTAAATTTATCCAACAACAACGTTCTTCTTGTTCTTCGCGCGTTCTTCGTGTTCTTCGTTCGTTCTTCATTTTAATCGATATTTTGGATTATGATTTCACTTTTTATTGGAATTTGATGTTATAGAACATCATTCCTTACTTATTCGACCAACTTATTCATATAATCCACTCGGATCATTCTAATTCATTATGAATCTTATACTCCCTTAAGAAATTTATAAAATAAACTTCAATTCTTATTTCTTCATTTTCTTATGATTTCAACCATATGAAATCATTCCTAACTTCTTTTACTCCTTATTCTCATTAAGCTATGTTAATAACATATAGGACTTATAGAGAAATTAAATTCGACTAGGTCGTACATTACCTCTCTTCTTTATTTTTCTTCCGATAGACAAAGCCGGCGATTCGCAAGCTTTTCTATTTCACGATCACTTTCGATCCGATCATTCATGCTCATGCTCTTCCTTCTCTCTCTTCCTCTGAGCTCTCTCTCTCTCTCTCTCTCTAAGATGTAGGATTTTTAAAATCCCATCAAATGAACATAAGGCTTCCTATTTATAGAAAATCCAAAGCTAGGGCAATTTGGTCATTTCACCCTCTTTAACCTCCTTACTATTTAAGTCTTAAGCCCTAAGTTAACTTGGTCTCCACATTAACTTAGCCATTAAGTCTTCTTAGCCCTTAAGTTTGCTTAGCCCTTAAGTTTACTTAACCATTACTTATAAGCACTTTACTTAGCCCTTAAGCATAAGCACTTTACTTAGCTATTAAGTTTACTATTTCCACCTCCTTAGTTAACCTCCTTACTATTCACGAAACTTAGCCTGTAAGTTTCGTGGTTCCGTCTTTTGGGTGTCATCCGACAGTTTTTGTAAGACCCCGAATTTTATGAAATAAAGGTATTCAATTTTTCTTATAATTACTATTCAGTAAATGGTTAAATTGATAAAAGTTTAAAGTTATGAGTGAAATATGATTTTTTTTCAAAATAAGCAAGTGGTTATAAAATAATCATTGTTGTCGGGGAATATTCGTTTGGTCGTGGAATATTCTTTCTGTCGGGGAATATTCGTCCGACGGCGCAGCTATTTGTGGGCCCCATAACGAATAACTGTCGGGTGAAGAAAACGACAAATTTGAGTTTTTACAAATAACGGCGTAGTTGTTACCGTTAACACTGTTGGAATACCCGGTGGTTAAAATACAGTAATACGCGTTATTGCACAGTAGCACACGGTATTGCATAGTATTTTTGAAATTATTGATTCTTACGTAAGAAGGCACTACTCAATAATTGTTACAATAGTTACTGTTCAATATTTTATTTTATTGATTCAATAATTGCTACGTTGAAATTTTGTATTATTGTTGTTGTTGCTGCATAGTATTTCCCATTATCAGATCAATAATTCATATTATTTGAATAGTAATATTAGATAGCATTATTGGCAATGTCTAGAAAGTTCTGTCTAAGGAGAGGTTTGGTCATCTAATTGCGCGCCAGTAAGGAGAAATCCTTATTGGAAAGCCCCCTCTTTCCTGGGAACGGCCTGGTTGTCATAACTGTGATTCTGTAATATTATTTGTGAATAATTAATTATTGATTCATATGATAGGGAAATATTTATTTTATGTGGATATAAACGAGGGATATATTTTTGTGGTTAAAAATGAAGGAGTTAATGTTGAGGTTTTTATCCGTATTTTTGTCGGAATGGAGGTATTAAAAATCAGGATTTTTGAGATATTTTGCGGGGGTTATAATTTTTAATCCGACCGTTGGATCGTGGTAATTTTTGGATATGATATACATATATAAGTTGAGTATATGCCCACAAATTTTGAACCGTTAAAAATGAACGTATGATTTATTATGAATTTTACGAGATGACTGGTTCAGAAATTGTTGAATTTTCGGAGTTTATCATTTTGGTGGAAAATTCTAGAATTGGTGGGCCCCACTTGTGGTTGGTGAAGAAATGTGCTGAATTATATTTCAAATTTGGTGGGTGGAAATAGTAGCAGGTAAAGCCATCAGGTTGCAGGTCAAACCTACCAAAATTTTCCTATAAATAGAGGGCTAAGTTAGAATTGAAAATCACACCAGAAACAAGTTTTCTCTCTTTCTCTCTCTATATTATGAAGCATATTTTATGAGTTTTTAGATACTTGGTGAGTTGCTATTCATCAGTGCAAGTTTCCTTCAGCATCATATCCGATATCCAGTCAGAAGTACTGCTCTTTTGAGGTAAGGGATATTAAGGGATTTTAAGGGTTGTTATGATTTTCAGTTTCGTAATTTTTTTGATCTTCAAAAATTTTGGAAAAATTTGAAATGATATTTTGATGAGTTTTCTTGATTGTGTCCAAAAATGGTTATTTTTGGATGTATAGATTGAGAGTTATGAATTTTATGAGAAAAGACTATTTTAGAAGTAACAGCTTATAATTCCTTGTGGTTAACTCCAAAATTAATGAATTTTTTATTGGGAGTACATGTATATGATAGAAGTATACTCTATAAATTTCAGAATTTTTAGACAAAAGTACAATTTTTGATAAATGTCTAAATATTCGGCTATTTTGGCCATATGAAAAATAGTAAATGACTTTTAAAAATTCTGAGAAAAATATATGTTCACTATGGGACTATATTATGCTAAATCCCAGAAAAGAAATATTTTTGGAACTGATTTGGTATTTTTCATGAAAATAGTCTAGTTATGAGTAAATGAATTAAATATGTTTTGTGAAGAAAGAAAATTGGAAAATAGGATTTTATGGCTTGAGAATCCTATATGAGGTATATGCAGATTTTTGATGAGGGTTTTGGTTATTGATGATGAAATTGTAAGAGTTGGCATTTTATGATGATTAAATGCATTAATTAGTAAAGTGTAAATAATTAAAATAAATTGTTTATAAATTTAAGTAATGTTATTCTTTCAATATCATTATACCGAAATATTGGTATGAATTTTATTGTAGAATTTCTATCTTTTGTGTCGGGATTACTATTCATGAGTTACGAATATTACTCTTGAGATTAAAACTATATGTTGATCATATTATTTTTATCATCATATGTAACATTTTTATAACCCTGATGTTGAAATTCTCTTTCACTGGAGTGTAAAGATGGGTAGATTATTGGTATGATCATGACTAGGGTTCTCTTTGGCCTGTAGTGCAAAGTTGAATTGTGACTGGTATGATCATGACCATTGAATTTATAATTGAATATCTTAAGCTTAAGTGTAAAGGTGAATTGATCAACATAGTTATAATTATTGTTTATATAAATTCTGAAATGATTATATATTTCTTTGAGATATGAATATATTTGGCCTGTAGTGCAAATATGAATTGTTGATGAATATCTTTGGCATGTAGTGCAAAGATGAACTGTTGTTGAATATCTTTGGCCCGTAGTGCAAAGATGGTTTGTTGATGAATATCTTTGGCCCGTAGTGCAAAGATGGTTTGTTGATGAATATCTTTGGCCCGTAGTGCAAAGATGGATTTGTTAGTATGATTATAAACAGGAATTGTGATTTGGTATAACCATGATCTTTGATGTTTCAGGTAAAGACAGGTGATGAAAATATTCTTCGTCCTGGGTGCGAAGAAAAATTTATAGTCACAATTATGATAATGAGTTATTCATATGATTGTGGAAAGGAACTGTTGAGTGATGTTACATGGATATAACATTGTTGGTAGATTTTTAACATGGAAGAGATAATGGACTTTATGGTCTATTTGACTCTTCTAATGGATTGCATGTTCCGCTGCAACTATGGTTGAAATTTTTTTATCATCTACCATATGTTCTAAATCTCTGATTTATTATTGATGAAGACTATTGATAATTTATTTATCTTTAGTCATGATATTCTTTACTGAGCTAGTTGTGCTCACCCTTTTGCTTCACAACTCCTTTCAGGTAATAAGAGTGTAGCTGGGTCGAGCGAGGGTAACGGAAAAATAGAACAGTGGTCTCCAGCTGTGGATGTTCTCCCGAAGCAGTATAGAAAAGTTCATTTAGTAGTTTTATTTGGTGAATCCAATAGGGTAAGGTGTACCCAACGTTGGAAGGGTGGTTTGCCACTATCATACAAGATGTCTAACGACATACAACATCGTGTCATCATAAGACAGGGATGTGCTCATCCACTTGCTGAGTATATATACGAGCACTACCTATATAATCTTGGTGTTTGTTTGAAGTATAATTCTCAATTAGAGACAGTGGAGATAATGATAAGTCAAGAAAAGACTCACTGTTGGGAAGAATATGATAGTAACCTTCTCATTTTTCTTTGGGGTCTATTGGGTCAACCAAAGATAATTCTGTGGCCATATGATATCTACCATAACCTAGACACATGGCCTCCCATGTACGAAGTTTTCCTTGAGCACTTCCCAAAGATTCTAATTTCTAAAACAGTTTTTGACTATACCTTTATGTAAGGTGTTATTGTGAGGTGATGTTCACGGTTGGAACATGAGTCACATTTGGTATATATTTGTATCCAAACTCACAGCATATGTGTTGTTGTATTTTGTACGACAATTGTTGTAATAGAGTTGTAGTTATTTTCTGTACCATGTATTTGACGACTCAGAATGGGTTGGATGGAATGGACCTGTTTTGGGGTTGTCACAGTTTTAAAAACTACCATTCTCGGAATCCAAATATTTTTGGATATTTCGTCTTTCCTTTAACGAATAATTTTTACGTATTCTTCGGATTTCCGAAAAACTGAAAAACACTTTTTGATGTTAAGCGTTTTCCTTCACGTTTTACCCTAACATAGCTAAACGAGTGAAAAGTACATAGCAGTACTTTTCGTCATTTTTATTTTGTTCGATTTCTGCACGCTTTTCGAGAAAAACTTTTATCGACTTACTTAACTTTTCACGACATATTATCGTCAAATCTTTTGACGGAATGTCATTTTGACATATCGAACTCTCAGAAAGGCTTAGGTTATTCAAACCCTAACCCTTAGGGTTTCGTTGGGTGAATAGTGTCTATTACGTCTTTTTCCCCGAAAATATTTTTGTTCCTGGAAAATTTTTATTTTCGTCTTGAAAATTCTTATTCGTTTAATCTAGCTCGTAGCCAGAATACTCCCGACTTATAATCATCCTAGGTTCTAGAACGATTAATAAACACATAGTACAGAATAATATTAATAAAAATTAGTTTTATTAATAACTAATTCTGTAAACCTAAATTCTGGACGATCCGAATTTCTGGGTCGTCACACCCTATATTATGCACAATACTTAAATGCGCGCAATGGCCGAATATACAACCAATAGGTTCCCTTTGTATAAAAGGTTGTTCTTCTCAGTCTTATAAACAGAATTTGAATCACAATAATGAAATTCTATGATTTCAATATCTAATAGCTTTCTTGATCTATCCGAAACAATTGGCATCGACATTTCAATAATAATTGAGTTCTCTTCTCAAACCTATCAAGTTCTAACAAATATCCGTCTAGCCAGAATAATTAGCTAAGACATATCTTAACGCTATTTTTAAATATATATCTAGCCGAGTTAAATAGCTTAAACAACTTTTAATCAATGTATACATACCAGAATTTAATAAGTATGTATCAACAGGTACAACAATTATCCAAGTGAGGACACTTATATAACAATATTTAGAAATTAACGAACAGAATATATATCTGGATTATATAATAATACTGTAATGATAAACAATGATCAGATAGAATTTAAGAACTGGCATGTTTATAAAAGTATAGATACATGAACAATAATAATAATAATATAGTTCTAAAACTGGCTTACACATGTCCATTGCATAAAGTAAATGCAAATGTTAGATACTTTCCTGATCTACTGCTTACACAACTTAGTTTTATCTTTTATATAGAAACCTATCATTAATAAGATCATTCTGTCGATTAGAATAATATATCGTAACACATAATACTGCTATTTGCAGTGAAAAGTACATAACCTAATCACATTGTCACATATGTTCAGTAGTCAGTAGGACATAAACAAACACTTATACAGACAAACTATATAAGTCCAGATCAATTTTTGAAATATTTCGGTGTACCGACAAGTTTATCGGATAATTATCGAGTCTAAAACTCTATTCTGTATTTCAATATTCCTTTAGTTAATTCAAATATCAGTCATATTATTTTTTTCATTGGCTTATAACAATTTTAAATAAATATTATAATTTATCATAATTTTTCAAACACTGGAATCATTATTAAATGATTTGAATATTACATAATTCTATTATCATTAACATTTAATTAATATTAAAATTATTAATGAAACCATTGCCAAAATATTAAAGTTATTTATAATAACTCAAAATATTTTTAAAACATTAATATTACCCTTAAATAATTTTTAAAACATTTAAAATTATTTTTAAATAATTACTATTAATATTTAAATATTAATGTATTATTCACCAAAATATTAAATGTCATTTATTATTACTTAAAATATTTTGAAATCATTTATATCGTTTTTAAATGATTTTTAAATTAATAAAACTATTTTTAATCTATTTATTTAATATAATTATTAAATAAATTTAATATCATTAGTATTAAATTATTAATGAACTATATCTTAAAATATTGAAAGTTATGTTTTATAACTTAAAATATCTTTAAATACTTTATTTTCATTTAAAATAATTTTTATAATATTAAAATCATTTTTAATTAATTTAGTTAATATAATTACTAAATAAATCTAATATCGTTAATATTACATAATTAATGAAATTTATCTTAAAATATTAAAAGTTATGTTTTATAACTTAAAATATTTTTAAATACTTTATTATCATTTAAAATAATTTTTAATATAATAAAATCATTTTTAATTAATTTATTTATTATATTTATTAAATAAATTAAATATCAATAATATACAAATAAATACTAATATTTATGAAAAATATGTCAAATTATTAAAAGTTAATTTTTATAACTTAAAATAATTTTTAAAATTATATTTGGAATTTTCAAAAATTAATTGTTATTTTTAAATAATTTTTGGAAAATAAATTAATTAAAATTACAAAGTCTGTCGCTATAGTCTTTAACGACAGAAAGTGTCGCCTAAGGTGTTCTTGAGCACCAAGAACACTGACAGCCAGTGTTCAAGGATCTCACTTTGACCATTCATAATTCTCAGCCTAAGCATGTTCTGGGCTAACTAAGACACTAATATTGTAGTATTATTATAATACTACAAGATCCAACCATCATTTAAGTCATACAACATCACAACAAGGAGATATGGCCCTTCAAACTCACTGTCAGAGCTTTCTGGGTTTTCTGGGTTACCCAGAAAGACAACTTCGGGGGTCCATTTTGGGGCTCAATTTTCTTTGGGTTCTGATTATTGTTAATGTGTTCTAATGGTTCAGGTTTGTAGTCTACATGACATAGTACATATATCATACATCAGGTCGGCTTAACTACATCAGAATCATTAGATATTATACGGTCAAACCTTGTCAGAAGGAGCGTTCTTGAGTTTTTTGGGTTACCCAAAAAATCGAGTTCGTGATCAAGCAAGCTAGTTTGATCATCCATTACTTTCAGTGTGTTTGTAATATAAGTGATATAGGTGCATGAATCTATAGTATACATAACAAACTATAACCCTGATACACTAACAACATCAAATCAATAAACACAAGCAAGATCTGGGCCCATGAACTTGTTGTCAGACACTGCTAAACAAGCTCTAGGTTACCCAGAAAATACAAAGTCATTATCGGTCAACACAGTTTGACCTTCCATAACTTGAAATATACACATGATCTAAGCATGATTTCAAGTCCATATCAAAGTCCTCCTAACAGACTACAAATAAAAACCTTTAAAATACAAAAACACATAACAAAAAAAGATCTATAAGGTCTAACATTTGACTGTCAGACACATTTTAAAATTTTTCCAGATTTTTGAAAACATTAATTTCGTACATCTAGATAATATGGATTCACTATATAGCAACCCAGATCATCTATTTACACTACAAACAACATGTTTAAACATAAAAACATAACTTTTATCACAACATTAAAGATCAGATTCTTGATTAGGGTTTATACCTTATTTTGATCAATTTTGATTCTTGGCTTTCTGATTTAATATGGAAGTGGTAGGGCTTATTTTTGGGATTGATATGCTATAGAAATTCGTGGGTTTGGAGAGAGAGAGAGAGAGAGAGAGAGAGAGAGAGAGTTGGTTTAGTATTGGTTAAACAAATGGGCTATAATGTATACTTTTGTCTCTCTTGATCTATATATAATATGATACAATGCTCGAGGCTGATGTATTTAGCTGATTGCTGGAGATTTTGGTACATGAGTAAGTCAAGGGTTGGTTTACCAACTAAAGTTTTGGCCAAATCTACAAGTTATCTCACAAATAATGCAAGAAGGGCATTTAGGTCATTTTGCTTTAAGTTTTAATGGTAATCTTGTCAGTTGGCTAACCTTTAGGGTTTGACCCTTAGGGTTTAACCCTAAGGTTCTATAATTTACTTTTCTAGAATTTTTCAAGTAGGGCTAAAATGGAAAATTTTAGTTTCTAAAAATATGTAAATTAGGGTTCCCTAATTAAATTAGGTTTCCTAATCACTTATGTCTTGAATATAAGGATTTTAAATTTACTACTTATGATTAAGCTTTCTAATTTAGCGATTAGGGTTTCCAATTTGACAATTAGGGTTCTAAATTTGACAATTAGAATTTTCAATTAATTAGTAATTAGGGTTTTGTAAATAATAATTAGGGTTTCCCTAATTAATATTAAATCTATAATAATTGTCATTAATCACATAACACAAGAACTTAACAAATCTTACAGTCGTAATTGACTTCTGTATTAGGGTTTATCAGTAATGCTAGGGTTTTGTCATGTTACACCATAATTAACTAATTATTATCAGTATACACATACAGTACATATTTATAGCACTGAAATATAATTAATATTATAATATTATTCTCGTGCCTTATTCGAATCCATATCTGACTTATTAATTAAGTTAAAATAATTAACATAACTAATATGAATAAATTCATTTAATAAAATATTTATTATAATAATTCCAATAATTATATCATATGTTATTTAAATAATACAATATTCATATTGTTCATGGAAAATAAATAATAAAATATTTTTACTATAAAATTAATTTATAATAAGAATATAATTTATAATGATCAATAATTCAAACATAAAATTATTTGTAATTATTCATGTAATAAATAAATTTTATTTATCATATATATATATATATATATATATATATATATATATATATACACACACACACACACACACACACACACACACATTACCTTGCACATATTTCCACCTTTTTATTTAAAAAAAAAATTATACGCAAAATTTCTTATTTAATTAAATCGAATATAGTGGGTTATTACATTCACCACCCCTTATAAGGATTCCGTCCTCGGAATCACCATTTCAAAATTTATACACACTATGGTAAATAACATACGCATTCATTTCAAGTAGATCTCGATCGGATTCGATCGAACTGATCTTTAACTATTTAGCCTAAAGTTTGTCTATCTGATTTATCAAAAATTTGATTTCTAATAGAACTCAAATTTCTACTTCAAAATTTCTTTATAAAATAATTTACTATATATAGGAAAATTATATATAAGAAAAATAAAATTTAATCGAGTAATACCTGGAGTTCCATCCCCGTCTGCTACAGTATCCTGAACGGTCATGTTGAAGACTCTTGCGATTGATTTCGTTGGGTTGTTTGTTGAAGTTCGTCTCGTTATTGCTAGAGTCCCACTGTTTTTTACCCGTATTCGCACTCCCTGCCTCCTTTCTCTCTTTTGGACAGTCTTTCACCTTATGCTCCGTTGATCCACAAATAAAACAGCCACTATTCATCCTAGAATTGGGACAGTTAGGAGAGATATGTCACTTATGCCCACACTTGTAGCACACAGACTTTCCCTTTAAACACTATCCCGAGTGATTCTTTCCGCAATTCCCACATTGCACAACTTGTTTCTTTCCACCTCCTGTCCTATTTTCGGTATTCTCAAAATTATCTCCTTTCCTTTTTCCAGTCCTACCACCACTACTCCGTTCTCCGGCTCTAGCTTGATTTGCCTCCCACCAAAATTCACCTGCCCTTTCATCATATAGTTGGTAAAAGCTATCTTTTTCCCCTCTGTTACCGAAGCTATCACTGTGACGCCCCCAAAATAGGTATACATCACCCATTTTGAGTCGCCAAATACATGGTACAGAATACAAATATAAACTTAAATATACAACATGAGCTGTGAGTTTCAATAAAAATATTGTCGTCTAGACAGTATTAAAACTCAAAATAAGTCCTCAATACATTTATTATCACACTATTTCACAGAATAGTGAGGACTACTAATGTAATCATCTGGACCGTCACTCCGTTCCCCGACTAGTCCCTGCTACGTCCTCATTTCCTAAAGAGAACAATGAAAGCAAAAGGGTGAGCTCAACTAGCCCAATAAGAAATATTATGACTAAGATAATGCAGAATAATTTATCGTTAGCCTTCAATAGTGTTAAACTGATAAAATATAACAAACATCAAATTTAACTGCAGCGGAATAAGCAATCCATTAGAAGAGTCAAGTAGAGAATAAAATCTACTATCTTCTATGATTTAAAGGATTTTTCATCACTTTTATCGTTGAGACTCAGCTTAATAAATAATCCACATCCCTGCACTACGACCAAGGATATTCATTAGTATCACGACCACAAATTATCTATGCACTACGGGCCAAGGATATTCGTGTATTCATCAATGGTCATGATCATGCCAACAACTGTCCATCAATGCACTACGGGCCAATGAGGACTTTTACCACATCATTTGTAACATTACAGTCATGAATATACCGAATAATTCCTGGTCATAATCATACCAAGTCCATCTATGCACTACAGGCCACAGAAGACTTTCAGCATAATACAAACACGAGGATGATGACAATGATATAAGAATTCAATAAAATAAGTTTAAGGATAAATTTTTAAAGATTTATAATTTAATTTATCCAAAAATCAATAATGTCCAAATTGTCAACATGATACTGCTTTATGGAGTAAAATTCAAGAATAATATTGTACCAAAAATAATTTGGACCGAAAACGAATTAATTTTTATCATGAATAGTACCCCGGGTGAATAGTACTCGAGTGAATAGTACCCCGTGAATAGTACTTCAGGAATAGTAATCCTGTGAATAGTACTCCAGCATGATAAAGTTAAAACTTATCAAGAATGCTCAGAATAATATTTTCATGAAAAGATACTGGATGAAGCACAAATATAAAGGATATTCTACTAATTTTATGGAGTATACAAGACAAAATTTTAACAAACGAGTATAGAATTCGAAATCTGAAACAAAATAATATTGCTTACATACTACAGAGTATGGAAGAAAATATTATTTCAAGCGAATATTGAACAAAAATAACATCATTTACCTTGAAAAGAAGAGTATTCCAACTGGTATAGCAGGGATATTCTTGAAGAAAACTTTTACTGTTTTCTACGCTCAAAGCTTTCTAAAACTCTAAAGAAATACGCTCAAGATTATAGAAGAAGAATTCTGTGATTCTGGTGTAATTTTCAATTCTAACTTAAGCGCCTATTTATAGGAAAAATGCTACAACGTCATAGGAGACTAAAATAATAAAATAATAATAAAAAACAAAATTCTATGCACATGTATTTAAAAAAGATTCAGCCACCACAAGTGGGGCCCACTAAAATCAGCCACCTTTCCCAACAACCAAACGTGGGGCCCACCCATATTTTTAATAAAAATATTTTAATTTTTTGAAACTTCAATAATTCATAATAAATAGCCCTTTTATCATAAAAATACGAATTTTATGTCCATTCCACACGAAATCAAATTCTCTACAACTTTACAGAAGAAAGTTTTTCCAAATTCCAAACAAAAAATATCCGAATTCCATAAACGGACATTTTTCAACACCTCTTAAAATTCATAACAAATCATACGTTAATTATTAACGGTTCAAAATTTGTGGGTATATACTCAACTTATATATGTATAACATATCCAAAAATTACAACGATCCAACGGTCGGATTAAAATTATAACTCACGCAATAGAGCTTTAAGAACACCAATTTGATTTTTAATACCTCCAATCCGATAAAATATTGATAAAACACCTCAACATTAATTCCTTTATTTATAACCACATAAAATAAATATTTTCCTATCTATCATTTATGTCCACATAAAATAAATATTTTCTTATCATATAAATCAATAATTAATTATTCACAAATAATATTACAGAATTACAATAATGACAACTAGGCCGTTCCCAGAAAAGTGGGGGCTTTCCAATAAGGATTTCTCCTTACTAGCGCGTAATTAGGTGACCAAACCTCTCCTTGACAGAACTTTCTAGACATTGCCAATAATGCTATCTAATAATATTATTCAAATAATATAAATTATTGATCTGATAATAGAAAATATTGTACAGTGACAATTATTGAACAACAATAATATAAAATATCAACGTAGCAATTATTGAACCAATAAAATAAAATATTGAACAGTAATTACTGTAACCATTATTGAGTAGTGTCTTCTTACGTAAGAATCAATAATTCAAAAATACTGTGCAATACCGTGTGCAACTGTGCAACAATGCGTATTACTGTATTTTAACCACTAGATATTTTATAAAAAAAATTTGTCATTTTCTCAATCCGACAATAATTCCGTTGTGGGGTCCACCAATGATTGTGTCGTCGTACGAATATTTCCTGTTAAAACGAATATTCCCCGACCAATCGAATATTATATAACAACTTGCGTACTTTGCAAAATTTATAAATATTATTCACAACTATAACATTATACCAAATTCACTCCATAATATTCAAAAATAATATTTATAGAAAATTCATCTTTATTCATAAAACTTGGGGTCTTACAATCTCCCCTTCTTATGAAATTTCTCCCTCGAAATTAGGGTACGTACCTGGTATGTCGAAAAGGTAAGGATACCTTGATTTCATTTCAAATTCTAACTCCCAGGTCATTTCCTCAACATCGTGGTTTCTCCACAAAATTTTGACTTGAGGTATAACCTTGGAGCGTAAAATATGCTCCTTCTTATCCAAGATTTTAACAGGAACCTCTTCATACGCTAAATCTTCCGCTATTTCGTCCAGTTCAAACTCAATAATGTGGTTCGGGTCTTTCACATATTTACGTAACATAGATATGTGAAAAATGTTATGAACACGAGACATACTTGGCGGTAAGGCGAGTCTATAGGCCACAGTTCCTACTCGTTCGAGGATTAAAAATGGGCCAATGAATAGAGGATTGAGCTTTTCTCTCTTTTCAAATCTCGTAACTCCTTTCCATGGAGCAACACGTAACAACACATGTTCTCCAATATTGAATTCTACGTCCTTTCGATGAAGATGAACATAACTATTTTGTCGATCTTGTGAGATTTTTATACGTTGTCGGATCATTTGAATCTTTCTCGTAGTCATACGCATCAACTCCGGTCCCAACAACGTTGCTTCACCCACCTCATCCCAGCATACTAGAGAACGACACTTTCTTCCATACAACGCCTCGAATGGAGCCATGCCAATACTTACTTGATAATTATTATTGTAGGAAAACTCCGCCAATGGTAAGAACTTGTCCCAACTTCCCTTAAAGTCAAGGACACATAGTCTTAATAGATCTTCAAGAGTTTGAATAGTCCTCTTTGACTGCCCGTCCGTTTGAGGATGATAAGCCGAACTAAATCGTAAATTCGTGCCCATAGCTTTTTGCAAACTAACCCAAAATCTTGAAGTGAATCTTGGGTCTCGATCAGAAACTATGGATACTGGCATACCATGCAATCTTACAATCTCGTTTATGTACATACGAGCAAGACGTTCAAGTGTATAAGTTTCTCGTGTATGTAAGAAATGAGCCAACTTGATCAATCTATCAACAATGACCCAAATCGCATCTATGCCTTGAGAAACCTTGGAAAGACCAGTAACGAAATCCATGGTAATGCGCTCCCACTTCCATTCTGTAATTTCAAGTGGTTTCAATGAACCTTTTAGTACTTGATGCTCCGCCTTAACTCGTTAACAAGTTAGACACCTTGAGATAAACTCTGCGATCTCTCTCTTTATATTGCTCCACCAAAATGTATGTCAAAGATCATGATACATTTTGTTACTCCCAGTATGGATTGCAAACGGTGTATTGTGCGCCTCCATCATAATTTTATACTTTAAATCAAGGTCGTTAGGAATACAAAGTCTGGAGTTTACTCGAAATATTCCTTTTTCATCAATTCTTGCCTCCGGCATAGCACCTTCTTGTACTTTCTTCCTCATACGCATCAGCTCCAGGTTTGTAGCTTGAGCAACTTTAACTTTATCAATTAAAGTCGGTTCTACTCATATATTCGCTATCATCACATGGGTCCCTGGAGTCTTTAACTCTATTTCTATCCTTTGCAAGTCATATAAAATGGGCCTTTGCGTTGACATTATCGCACTCATACCCGTATATGCGTCAGCTACTACGTTCACTTTACCAAGATGGTATTGAATAGTATGATCATAATCTTTCAACAGTTCAAGCCAACGTCGTTGCCGCATGTTGAGTTCCTTTTGGGTGAAGAAATATTTTAGGCTTTTATGATCCGTAAAGATCTCCACTTTCTCCCCATACAAGTAATGCGTCTAAATCTTTAGTGCAAAAACGACTGCTGCTAACTCTAGATCATGAGTAGGATAATTCCTCTCATATTCTTTGAGTTGTCGTGAGGCATAGGCTATAACTTTCCCATGTTGCATGAGAACACATCCTAACCCTTTGCCCGAAGCATCACTGTAGATGACAAATCCCTCCGAGCCAGATGGTATTATCAGAACAGGTGCTGAAATGAGTCTTCTCTTGAGTTCTTGAAAACTCTTCTCACATTCCAAGCTCCAACCGAATTTTGTATCTTTTCAAGTCAGCTGAGTTAATGGAGTAGAAATTCGAGAAACCCCTTCTACGAATCTCCGATAATAACCAGCTAAGCCGATAAAGCTACGTACTTTGGTCACTGATTTAGGTTGCTCCCAGCTTTGAATAGCTTCAATCTTTGTCGGGTCAACATATATTCCATGATTTGATACTACGTGCCCAAGGAATGCTACTTCCTCAAGCCAGAACTTACATTTCTTCAACTTGGCATAAAGCTTGTTTTCACGAAACTTTTGTAGTATCAGCCTCAAGTGTTGCTCATGATCTTCACGGCTTTTGGAATATATGAGGATGTCATCAATAAAGATGACCACAAAGTGATCCAAATATTTCTTGAATACTCAGTTCATCATATCCATGAAGGCAGCAGGAGCATTAGTCAATCCAAAAGACATGACTAGGAATTCATAATGCCCTTACCGAGTTCTGAAAGCCGTCTTTGGAATGTCATTGGTTCTAACCTTTAACTGATGATATCTGGAACGAAGATTGATCTTTAAAAATAATTTGGTGCCTTGCAACTGGTCAAACAGGTCATCAATACGTGGCAACAGATATCTATTTTTGACAATGACATGATTTAAATCCCGGTAATCAATACAAAGTCGCATACTCCCATCTTTCTTCTTCACGAATAGAACAGGAGCACCCCAAGGAGACGTACTAGGATGAATGAAACCGATGTCTAACAACTCCTGCAGTTGGTTCTTTAACTCCTGAAGTTCAATAGGAGCCATTCGATATGGGGCTTTGGAAATGGGGTTTGTACCGGGTTCAAGGTCGATATAAAATTCAATTCCACGCTCTGGGGGTAGGTCAGGAAGTTCTGTAGGGAATACGTCAGGAAATTTATTAACAATAGAAATATCATTCAGAACTGACGTATTTTTATTTAAATTCGTGACATGAGCTAAGAAAGCTTGACATCTGTTTTTCAATAAACGAATAGCTTTATGGCTTGAGATGACAGTGATTGATTTTAATGGTTTGGTTACTTGAATTAGCATAATAGGTTGGTTAGGAATATGAAAGCTAACAACCTAACGAAAATAATCAATTTTTGCATGATGAGTAGTTAACCAATCAATCCCTAGAATTACGTCAAATGCAAGTATTTTTAATGAAATAAGATCGACAAGTAATGTGAGGGTACCGATTTGAACCAAACAAGACTTATAAACAGTGGATGTAATGAAGGATTCTCCCAATGGAGTTTTAACAGATAAGTCAAAGTCTAATTTCTCCGGAGTCAAATTTAAACGTTGAGCGCAAGTATGAGAAATAAAAGAATGGGTAGAACCGGTATCAAATAAGATATAGACTTCGCTAGAGTTTATCATAAGCTTACCCGTGATGACCTCGTACGGGTTCCTTTCTTTCTGGGAGGTCACGGCAAATGTTCTCCTTTGAACTACCCGTTTTGACTTTTCTGGAACGACCTTTGTTTCCTCCATCCCAGCTGGACTTATCTTCGGTGCACAATAAAATCGGGCTAGGTGACCTTCTCTTTCACAATTATAACACGCTCTGGAATGCATCGCGCAGTTTGGACTGATGTGTCCCTCCCCTCCGCATTTGAAGCATATGATAGGTGGTCGTTCTCCTTCCTTAACAACGGGTGCTGGTGCTGACGTCTTTCCATCATTGTTGAATCTCCTCTTCTTGAAAAGTCCACTCTTATTGTCTTGGCCATGATTACCACCGAAGTAGTTACCATTTCTGGCATGTTGATTCCCTCCACGTTTGTTGTCAACACTTCGATGACTGCTACCACTGGTATTATCATTTTGTCGACTGCTCTCTCTTGGTTGAGTTAACTCGTTATCGCGCTCCAATAACTGAGCCATATTTACAACATCTGAAAACAAACATAGTTTGTGAGAAATTAAGTATTGGCGTATCTCAGGCTTCAAACCTCTTAGAAACATCCGTGTCATTCTCTCCTCGTTATCAACTAAGTGGGACACAAACCGGGACAACTCAGCAAAATTGGCTCCGTACTACGATACGGTCATATTGTTCTGCTCTAACTTGATGAACTCTACCTCTTTCATGTGATGAATACTTTCGGGAAAGTACTTGTCGTTGAATAGTTCTTGGAACTTCTCCCAAGACATCTTCAGTGCGGCAACATGAAGGTGGCAAAGGGGACCTTTTGGTATAGATTTTATTGTGGAATTTCTACATTTTTGTGTCGGGATTACTATTCATGAGTTACTATTCACGAATTACTATTCACGAGTTACTATTCACGGGTACTATTCAAGACAAAATTGGTTTTTTTTTTCTAACTAAATTATAGTTGATTTATGAATATTACTCTTGAGATTAAATCTAGATGTTTTGATTATATTAATTTTACTATTATATATAACATTTTTATAACCTTGATGTTGAAATTCTCTTTCACTGGAGTGTAAAGATGGGTAGATTATTGGTATGATCATGACTAGGGTTCTCTTTGGCCTGTAGTGCAAAGTTGAATTGTGACTGGTATGATCATGACCATTGAATTTATAATTGAATATCTTAAGCTTAAATGCAAAGGTGAATTGATCAACATGGTTATAATTATTGTTTATATAAATTCTAAAATGATTATATATTTCTTTGAGATATGAATATATTTGGCCTGTAGTGCAAATATGAATTGTTGATGAATATCTTTGGCATGTAGTGCAAAGATGGCCTGTTGATGAATATCTTTGGCCTGTAGTACAAAGATGAACTGTTGTTGAATATCTTTGGCCCGTAGTGCAAAGATGGTTTGTTGATGAATATCTTTGGCCCGTAGTGCAAAGATGGATTTGTTAGTATGATTATAAACAGGAACTGTGATTTGGTATAACCATGATCTTTGATGTTTCAGGTAAAGACAGGTGATGAAAATATTCTTCGTCCTGGGTGCGAAGAAAAATTTAGAGTCACAATTATGATTATGAGTTATTCATATGATTGTGGAAAGGAACTATTGAGTGATGTTACATGGATAAAATATTGTTGGTGGATTTTTAACATGGAAGAGATAATGGACTTTATGGTCTATTTGACTCTTCTAATGGATTGCATGTTCCGCTGCAACTATGGTTGAAATTTTTTATTATCTACCATATGTTCTAAATCTCTGATTTATTATTGATGAAGATTATTGATAATTTATTTATCTTTAGTCATGATATTCTTTACTGAGCTAGTTGTGCTCACCCTTTTGCTTCACAATTCCTTTCAGGTAATAAGAGTGTAGCTGGGTCGAGCGGGGGTAACAAGGGAATAGAACGGTGGTCATCATTTAGTAGTTATATTTGGTGAAGAAAATAGGGTGAGGCGAACCCAACGTTAGAAGGGTGTTTTGTCACTATCATACAAGATGTCTAATGACATACAACCTCGTGTCATCATAAGGCAGGGTTGTGCTCATCCACTTGCTGAGTATATCTATGGGCACTACCTATATAATTTTGGTGTTTGTTTGAAGTATAATTCTCAATTAGAGACAGTGGAGATAATGATAAGTCAAGAGAAGACTCACCATTGGGAAGAATATGATAGTAATCTTCTCGTTTTTCTTTGGGGTCTATTGGGTCAACCAAGGATAATTCTGTGGCCATATGATATCTATCATAACCTAGATGCGTGGCCTCCCATGTACGAAGGTTTCCTTGAGCACTTTCCAAAGATTCTAATTTCTAAAACAGTTTTTGACTATACCTTTATGTAAGGTGTTATTGTGAGGTGATGTCCACGGTTGGAATATGAGTCACATTTGGTATATATTTGTATCCAAACTCACAGCATATGTTTTGTTGTATTTTGCACGACAATTGTTGTTATAAAGTTGTAGTTATTTTCTGTACCATGTATTTGACGACTCAGAATGGGTTGGGTGGAATGGACCTATTTTGGGGATGTTACAGGCGCAGTATTTTGTGGGCCCCATAACGGAAAGCGATTGGATGAAGAAAATGACAAGTATAAGTTATTTATTAATAACGGCGTAGTTGTTACCGTTAATACTGTTGGAATACCCGGTGGTTAAAACACAGTAATACGCGTTGTTGCACAGTAACACACGATATTGCACCAATTATTGATTCTTACGTAAGAAGACACTACGCAATAATTGTTACAATAATTACTGTTCAGTATTTTATTTTATTAATTCAATAATTGTTACGTTGATATTTTATATTACTGTTGTTTTAATAATTGTCACTATACAGTATTTTCTATTATCGAAGCAATAATTCATATTATCTGAATAATATTATTAGATAACATTATTAGCAATGTCTAGAAAGTTCTGTCTAAGGAGAGGTTTGGTCACCTAATTGCGCGCCAATAAAGAGAAATCCTTATTGGAAAGCCCCCTCTTTCCTGGGAACTGCCTGGTTGTCAGTATTGTGATTCTGTAATATTATTTGTGAATAATTAATTATTAATTTATATGATAAGGAAAATATTCATTTTATGTAGATATAGATGGAGAAAATTTTTAAAGTGACAATTATTGAAAATCGATATTTTATCTTTTCTGATAAAATAATATTTTATTATATTATTATAATATAATAATGATGATATTTTTACAATAAATGTGGGATATATGAGTATACGAGGAGGAAGAGTATTTTTGTTGCATTAAATGATTAAAACATATTTTTCATGTTTGTAGACCCCATTTCTTAACTGAAATTTGATTATAGCCTATAAAATCGCCCGTTTGTGGATTTCGGTCAATTTCTGTTTAGAATTTAGAAAAACTTTCTTCTGTAAAGTTGTAGAGAATGGAATTTCCTATGGAAAGAATATGAGGTTTGAATTTTTCTGATAAAAGGGCTATTTATTATGAATTATAAAAATTCCGAAGTTTTGAAATAATTAATTTTTAGAAGTTTTAATTATTTATTTTAGGAAAAACGTTTTTTCTTACTTTTTCTAGAAGGTGGGCACGTGGGAAATGCTAAGAGCTGATTTCCAAGGAGGCGTATGAAATTTTGTTATTAATAATATATTTTATTAAATTTTCTGCTTTGGTGTTCTAAGCATTTTCTTATAAATAGGGTGCTTAGGTTTGAATTAAAAATCACACTAGAAACTGAAATCTTTCTCTCTCGATATATTGAGCGTATTCTTGTGAGTATTTTGATACTTTGAGTGTTGTTATACGGTGCAAGTTCCCTTAAGAACTATATTCAGTATTCCAGCCAGAAGTACTATTCTTTCGAGGTAAGGGATGTTATTTTTTTTGTAAATGATATTATTTCTTTCAATATCATTACGCCGAAATATTGTCTGAACTTTTTATCAAATTTGGAACTTTTAGTGTCGGGGTTACTATTCACGTATACGGTACTATTCACGTACACGGCACTATTCACGAATACGACACTATTCACCGAAAAATTAAATTTTCATTTTTTTCCAAGATATCTATTATGGATACTAGCTTTGATTGTATTCATGTTTTGATCATTCTTGAATTTTACTCCACTATGATTATTTATGAAGTATTTTTGAACACGGATTGTTTAAAGTACGAATCCTTAATATTTGTTCTTTTGTTTCACTGGATTCGTTTTTTTTAAAATATTTTTCATCATCCTCAATCCTAAATGATGATATAACTGAATATCTTTGGCCTGTAGTGCAAAGATTAATGATTTTATGATGAATATCTTTGGCCCGTAGTGCAAAGATGAACAGGTGTTGAGATGAACATGACCAACTGATGAATATCTTTGGCCTGTAGTGCAAAGATGAATATTTGATTCAAGATGTTTATTGATTGATGTTATAGGGATAAAATATTGATGATGGACTTTTAAATTCATAGATGATAGTAGATTTCATACTCTAATTAACTCTTCTAGTGAATTATTATTTCCGCTGCGAATATTGATTTAAATTTTGTTGTCTATTGTATTCTATTAAATTTTTCCCTGTTGAGGACTAACGATAATTTATTCTATATTATCTTAGTCATAATGTTCTTTACTGGGCTAGTTGAGCTCACCCTTTTTCTTTTTGTTCTATTTTTCTTCTCAGGAGGCGAGAATGTAGCGAGTACTAGTCGGGGTGTGGAATGATGGTTCTAGAAGTTGTTCTAGTAGTCCTCACTATTTTGTGAAATAGTGTATTAATAATTGTAATGAGGAATTATTTGAGTGTGAATTTTGTCTAGATGACAATATTTGTATTTAAGCTCACAGTTTTTATGTTGTATTAATAAAGTTGTAGTTATTTCTGTACCATGTATTTTGACAACTCAGAATGGGTGTTGTATACTTATTTTGGGGGTGTCACATACACTAACAACATCAAATCAATAAACACAAGCAAGATCTGGGCCAATAAACTTGTTGTCAGACACTGCTGAACAAGCTCTAGGTTACCCAGAAAATACAAAGTCATTGTCGGTCAACGCAGTTTGACCTTCCATAACTTGAAATATACAGATGATCTAAGCATGATTTGAAGTCCATATCAAAGTCCTCCTAGCAGACTACAAATAAAAACCTTTAAAATACGAAAACACATAACAGAAAAAGATCTATGAGGTCTAACATTTGACTGTCAAACACGTTTTAAAATTTTCCAGATTTTTGAAAACTTTAATTTCGTACATCTAGATAATATGGATTCACTATATAGCAACCCATATCATTTATTTACACTACAAACAACATGTTTAAACTTAAAAACACAACTTTTATCATAGCATTAAAGATCAGATTCTTGATTAGGACCTTACTTTGATCAATTTTGATTCTTGGCTTTCTGATTTAATATGGAAGTGGTAGGGCTTGTTTTTGGGACTGATATGCTATAGAAATTCGTGTGTTTGGAGAGAGAGAGAGAGAGAGAGAGAGAGAGAGAGTTGGTTTAGTATTGGTTGAACAAATGGGCTATAATGTATACTTTTCTCTCTCTTGATCTATATATAATATGATATAATGCTCAAGGCTGATGTATTTGGCTGATTGCTGGAGATTTTAGTACATGAGTAAGTCAAGGGTTGGTTTACCAACTAAAGCTTTGGCCAAATCTACAAGTCATCTCATAAATAATGCAAGAAGGGTATTTAGGTCATTTTGCTTTAAATTTTAATGGTAATCTTGTCATTTAGCTAACCCTTAGGGTTTAACCCTAAGGTTCTACAATTTGTTTTTCTAAAAATTTTCAATTAGGGCTAAAATGGAAAATTTTAGTTTCTAAAAAAATGTAAATTAGGGTTCCGTAATTAAATTAGGTTTCCTAATTAGTTATGTCTTGAATTTAAATTAAGCTTTCTAATTTAGCGATTAGGGTTTCTAATTTGACAATTAGGGTTCTAAATTTGACAATTAGAATTTTCAATTAGTAATTAGGGTTTTCTAAATAATAATTAGGGTTTCCCTAATTAACATTAAATCTATAATAATTGTCATTAATCACATAACACGAGAACTTAACAAATCGTACAATCGTAATTGACTTCTATATTAGGGTTTATCAGTAATGCTAGGGTTTTGTCATTTTACACCATAATTGACCAATTATTATCAATATACACATGCAGCACATATTTATAGCACTAAAATATAATTAATATTATAATATTATTCGTATACCTTATTCAAAATTTGTAATTAGGGTTTCGAATCCATATCCAACTTATTAATTAAGTTAAAATAATTAACATAACTAATATGAATAAATTCATATAATAAAATATTTATTATGATAATTCTAATAATTATATCATATATTATTTAAATAATACAATATTCATATTGTTCATGGAAAATAAATAATAAAATATTTTTACTACAAAATTAATTTATAATAAGAATATAATTTATAATGATCAATAATTTAAACATAAAATTATTTGTATTTATTTATGTAATAAATAAATTTTATTTATCACATTTATATATACACATTACCTTGCAAATATTTCCACCTTTATTTATAAAAAAAATTATACGTAAAATTTCTTATTTAATTAAATCGAAAATATTGGGTTATTACACCATAGAATCCCAGACTTGGGTAAAAGAAATAGAGAATGTATTTGTTATTACAAATGTCGATAAAGGGCAAAAGGTTTCTTTTGCCACCTATATGATAAAAGGAGAGGCCAACTTCTGGTGGGAGGCAAACCAGGCTAGGGCCGGTATAGAAAACTTAATGTGGACGCGGTTCAAGGAGATTTTCTTTGAGAACTAATTTCCCATGAGTATGCAGGGGAGAATGGAGATGCAATTTTTAGAGTTGAAACAAGGGGAGATGACGGTTCCCCAATTCACTGCCAAATTTAATGAATTGGTGAGGTTTGCTCCACATCAGGTGGACACCGAGGTGAGAAAGGCTAGGAGGTTTGAGCAAGGCTTGAAACCCTGGCTCTATAGCCAAATATCTGTGTTCCAAAGTAATTATTTTGGGACCATACTAGAGAAGGAAATAATTGTTGAAGGTGGTAATGAGGCTCTAAGCCAATATCACAAGGAGAAGAAGAACAAGGGAAATGTAGATGGGGGAGTAAAGCTCGAGGTAGCCAGTGGTAGTGGCGAAGGCCAGAAGAGGAAAGGATTTAACTCTGGAAATACCGGAGTAAAGCAAGGAAATCCTAAGAGAAGGATGGAGGCATGCAAGAACTATGGGAAGACTCACTTAGGAGTCTGTCTCAAGGGGAAAACCGTATGTTACAATTGTGGACAGGAGGGGCACATTTTGCCTAACTGTCCAAGTTCAAAGAAAAATCATGGATGTTTCATGTGTGGATCAACCGATCACATGGCAAAGAACTGCCCGAAGAAGGGGACGGACGGGAATAAGGGCGCTAATATCGGTAAGTTAGCTATTGGTGGTCCAGCGCAGCCGATTAGGCCGATGGCCCGCACCTTTAACATGACGGTTCAAGATGCAGTTGCATCTAGGGATGTAGTTACAAGTATTATCCCGATCAACGACATAAATACTTACGTGTTATTTGACTCGGGTGCTACTTGTTCTTTCATAGCATGTGATTTTGCTAGACGCTTAGGATTACTTCCCGAAAGATTGCATATACCTTTGAATATCAAGGTAGCCAACGATGAAATAATTCCTGTTGTAGATATTTATAAGAGTTGTTGTGTAGATATACGAGGTTGTAAATTATCGGTAGATTTGATACCGATAAAGTTAAGAGAGTTCGATGTAATTCTTGGGATGGATTGGTTGTTTAACCATGGTGCAATAATGGATTGCCACAAGAAATTTGTAAATATTAGAATGATGAGTCAGTCTCATATACTATTTTACGGTAATAAATCGTCGGGACGTTCGTGTTGTCTTACCATGACACAGACTAGGAAATTATTGAGGAAGGGATGTGTAGGTTATTTGTGACATGTTGTTGATACCCAGAGAGTGGGAGCAACGATGGAACAAATACATATAGTGAAAGAATTTGTGGATATATTTCCAAGTGAATTAGCGGGTGTTTCACCGGATAGGGAGACCGAATTCGTGATAGATATTATGCTAGGAGCGACACCAGTTTCTAGGGCACCGTATCATATGGTGCCAGTGGAGATGAAGGAGTTGATGGTTCAGTTACAAGAACTGTTGGATAGGAAGTACATTCAATGAGTGTTTCGCTGTGGGGAGCACCGGTACTGTTTGCGAAAAAGAAGAACAGATCGTTAAGACTTTATATCGACTATCGAGAGTTGAACAAGTTAACGATAAAGAATAAATACCCATTGCCCAGGATCGATGATCTCTTTGATCAGTTGAAGGGGGCAAAGTATTTTTCTAAGATAGATTTGTGAACTACGTATCATCAGTTGAAGGTTAGAAGTGAGGATGTACCTATGACGACATTCAGGACTCATTACGGCCATTACGAGTTTTTGGTAATGTCATTTGGGTTAACTAATGCACCAGCTGCATTTATAGATATAATGAACAGAGTGTTCCAATAGTATTTGGACAAGTTTATCATTGTGTTTATCGATGATATTCTAGTCTATTCTAAGACGCCAGAAGATCATGCTGAACACCTAAGGATAATGTTGGAGACACTAAGGAATGAGAAGTTATATATGAAATTGACGAAGTGTGAATTTTGGCTAGAAAGGGTACAATTTTTAGGTCATGTTATCGACCGAGAAGGAATTTCAGTGGATCCAGTGAAGGTGGAAGCAGTGATGAGTTGGGAATAACCGAAAGCACTTACTGAGGTACGGAGTTTCCTAGGGTTAGCGGGATACTATCGGAGATTTATTAAAGATTTTTCGAAGATAGCTACTCCATTGACTAACTTGACAAGGAAGACCATGAAGTTCGTGTGGATGGAGAAATGTGAAGACAGTTTTCAAGAACTGAAGAAAAGGTTAAGTGAAGCACATGTGTTGTCTTTACCCGACGATACAGGAAATTTTGTAGTTTATAGCGATGCTTTGCATAGAGGACTTGGTTGCGTGCTCATGCAGCATGGCATGGTCATTGCATATGCAACACGACAGTTGAAAAATTATGAGAAAGTTTATCCTATTCATGATCTGGAACTGGCCGCGATAATGTTTACCTTGAAGATATGGAGACATTACTTATACGGGGAGAAATGTGAGATATACATGGACCATAAGAGTCTAAAATATATATTCACATAGAAGGAGTTGAATATGAGATAAAGGAGATGGTTGGAGTTGATAAAGGATTACGACTGTGAAATCCTATATCACCCCGAAAAAGTCAATGTAGTAGCTGATGCCTTGAGTAGGAAGGGTCAGGAAAAGTTGTCTATATTAACGGCTCAAACTGAGTTAATAACAAAGATGGGTAGGATGGAGTTGGAGGTAAAGTTACCGAGTGAGTCGGGGCAGAGACTGTTTACACTAGAAATCCAATCTACCATTGTAGAGAGAGTCAAGGAGGTACAACTCATAAATGATGAGTGTGACCAGATGAAGAAGCGACTAACTGTGGAAAAAGAATTAAATTACAGTCTTGATAATGAGGGATTACTAACATTTGAAGGAAGAATTTGGGTTCCGAATGAGACAGAATTAAAGGAGCAAGTGTTATAAGAGGCTCATAGTTTGAGGTACTCGACAGAGTTTCTGGTGGCCGAACATGAAAAGAGAAATAGTAAAATATATGAGTAGATGCTTGACTTGTCAAAAAGTTAAGGTCGAACATCAACGACCAAGTGGCTTGTTACAGTCATTAGAGATTCCGGAGTGGAAGTGGGAGCATATCACGATGGACTTTATGGTGGGACTTCCAATTACTCAGAAGGGGTATGATGCGATTTGGGTAATAGTGGACCAGTTGACGAAGTCGGCTCACTTTTTCCCACTAAGGGTTAAGTATAACTTATACCAATTATCTAAACTTTATGTTAACGAAGTCATTTCCAGACATGGAGTACCAGTTTCGATTGTGTCAGATCGTGATCCACGATTCACGTCGAGCTTTTGGAGGAGTCTGCAAGAACAGATGGGAACACAGCTGAAGTTGAGTACGGCTTATCATCCACAAACTGATGGGCAGAGCGAGAGAACAATTTAGATGCTAGAAGATATGTTGAGATATTGCGTCATGGATTTCAAGGGTAGTTGGGATGATCATCTACCGCTAGTGGAGCTTGCATATAACAATAGTTATCATGCGAGCATAGGCATGCCGCCTTACGAAGCTCTATATGGAAGGAAATGCATAACACCATTGTGATGGGATGAAGTGGGAGAACGCCGAATGCTAGGACCTGAATTGGTGCAGCAGACAGCGGATATAGTGAAGTTGATACGGATGCGTCTCGTAGCAGCGCAAGATAGACAAAAGAAATATGCGGATTTGCATAGAGTAAATCAAGAGTTTGAAGTAGGCTCATACGTGTTTCTAAAGGTATCTCCCTGAAAAGAAAAGATACGTTTTGGAAAGAAGGAAAAGTTAAGTCTGTTGGGTCTCCAACTTTTAGTTTGATTTTGATGATAACAATAATTAGTAAATAATTTAATTAAAAGGGTAGAATCCTCCTCCATAGGATTTTTATTATAATTTTTTTTATTTATCTTATTTACTTTGACCAAAAATATTTTTTAAATCTTATTTAATTGATTTTCTTGATATTGATTTTTAAAATTGTTAAATCAAATGGATCAATTATATTGAGATAATGCTTGCTAATGCGATGGAAATGAATTGGGTCATGCATTATGGGACAAAAGTCATATGTTGATCATCAAATGCTTGTTTGACCGAATTTGGAAAGAAAATGGAGATTGTGATTAAATTTTTTTACATACGGGTATTTTTTATTTATTCTCAAATTAATTTTATTATTTAAAGATTTCAAAAATTATTATTTCAAAATCGGGCAAAAATTTTTTTATAGCATATATATATATATATATATATATATATATATATATATATATATATATATATATATATATTCATAAGTATTATTTTTTTTATATATAAATCGTAAGTTTTTATTACTATATTTAATATATATAGTTACCGCGTGTGTGTAATTATATATAAGGATTAAATGCATATACTTTATGTGCATTAAATATGTGTATATAATACCATACATGCATTATTATTATTATTATTATTATTATTATTATTATTATTATTATTATTATTATTATTATTATATATATATATATATATATATATATATATATATATATATATATATATATATATATATATAACAATTAATGCATGCATGTGCATAATAAATATATATATACATTAAATATGTAAATGCATGTGTATGTTATAATGCATGCATTAGAATATATAAGTATGTTAAGTGTTATATATATGTGTAAAACGAGAATGCATTTATTATAATATATAATACATTTAACTGAGTGTGTGTTAAAGTGCATGCAGATACTATATATATATATATATATATATATATATATATTTATATACCTACCGGGAAAAGGTCCAAAAATACCCCTAATGTTTACACGGATGTCCCACTTCCACCCTAAACTAATTTTTTTTTTCAAAAGTATCCTTAAAGTTTTAAAAACAGGTCACCCGTGCCCCTGCCGTTAACAGAAGACAAACGGGGTTAAAATGTGATGACGTGGCAAGCTTAAAGGTTCAAAAATGTCCCTGATGTTTATACAGATGTCCCACTTCCACCCTAAACTTCATATAAAACATATTCTAAATAAAATAATATATATCATTTAATCAAAACAAAAAATACTAAAATTCAAAATAAAAAGAAAACCATAACATATTTACATCATTTAATCAAAATAATAATATTCAAATTATTTTTAGTAACTAATCAAAACAACTAATTAAATAAAATAAGTTGTATAACATAGTTACATCATTTAATCAAAATACTAAAATTCAAAACATAACATATTTACATCAAATACTAATTAAAAAAATACTAAAATACTAATTAAAAAATATTAAATACTAAAAAAATCAAATTTAAAAAAATACTAAAATTCAAATTATTTTGTTAATTAATCAAAACAACAAAAATTCAAATTACATCATTAAAATACTAAAATCATAATACTAAATACTAATTGATATAAAATTTTTAAATTACTAAAATCATAATACTAAATAATATTTTTAAATTACTAAAATATTAAAAATTGATAATACTAAAATATTTCTAAATTATGATTTGAAAAATCAATATTAAAAATTAATAAAATAATCATAATGCTCCAGTTTTGAATTTTAAAAATATTATTTATTTTTGAATTTTAAAATAATCATAATACTCCAGTTTTAAAAATACTAATTGATATAAAATAACGTTAAAATACTAATTGATATAAAATAACGTTAAAATACTAATTCATATAAAATACTAATTGATATAAAATACTAATTAGTATTAAATAACGTTTATATTTTTATATCTTTTAGTTTTAAATAACGTCATCAATTTATATTATTTTGTTTTGATTAAATGATATATATTATTTTATTTAGAATATATTTTATATGATAATATTTTAATTAGTTTAGAGTGAAAGTGGGACATCCGTATAAACATCAGGGACATTTTTGAACCTTTCAGCCTGCCACGTCATCACATTGTAACCCCGTTTGTCTTCTATTAACGGAAGGGGCACGGGTGACCTACTTTTGAAACATTAGGGGTACTTTTGGAAAAATAAATTAGTTTAGGATGGAAGTGAGACATCCGTGTAAACATCAGGGGCTTTTTTGCACCTTTGCCCTATACCTACCATGCATGCATTCTTTTTGCATATATTAAACGAGCAAGTATGTGTATGATTTAATTTGTTGGACAAAAGTGACAATTATTTTGGGACTAAATTCAAAACGTGAGTTGGCTGGCATGTTTTAGCATGTTGGTCAAAAGAAGCAATAAATGATCAGTAGGTGGAAAATGGCCTGGGCGGATTTCGTTCTACTTCCGCGTAAAACATTGATTTAATCTGGTCTGTTAATTTCAAAAATCTTTCATCCAAACCGTTCATTTAAAATCAGATTTCAAAAATTACTATTTTACCCCTGACTTCAAAAATCTATAAATAGGAGGCATTTTTTTCCTTTTCATTTTATCAATTCACTTTAAAGAAAAGCTTATTTCTCTCCTACACACTCTCTCTCTAAAAAGCTTTCTCTCTCTACTTATCAAAGTTCTAATCATTTGAGAAGAGAAAATTTGGTCTAAACAAATTGAGATAAGTGGTTTGATTTATTTTATTTGAATTATCTCTTGCTTATTTATATTTATATATATACAAATACATATTGTTTTACACAATTCTATATATACATATTTCTTCTATTTATCAAATAAAAGGATACTTGGGCGCTGCAAAGCTACGGAGATAAACCTCTACGGAGAGGAATTCGACCGTACGATTCCTTATTGTCTTCAGTAACCTTTTATTGATATTATTTATATAAATATCATAAAATAGATATGACACTTGATTGCTAAAAACAACACTGAGATACTGCTCCAAAAAGAGTAGTCATCTGAACCGGATTTGAGAATCGTAGTGATCTATTGAAAGTATTTATATAAATATCAATTGTGAAAATTATAAATTTTGTCATACTTAGAAGCCGAAAGGCTACGGAGATAAACCTTTACGGAGAGGAATCCGACCGTACGATTCCTTATAGTACTAAGTGACATTATTATAAAGGTTCACATAATAGATAAAATATTCTTATATATTGTTTGAGTTAAACAATAATATTTGTTATATCAAGTATTGCTTAACTATTTTATTTATTATTCTTGATATCTATCATCACAAGTATTTGTTCATAAATTCATCTATTCATAAAATACTTGTTGCATAATATAAAAGTTATTTAAACTTTTATTTTACGAACTTAAGTGAATATATATGCTTAAATAGAAGCATATTTGATTCAATGCTTAAAACAACTTATTTGCTTACTCATAAGCATTTTTCTCTCTAAAAGTTGTTTAAACTTACTGTAACCTATCTTTACTCCTTAAAGAATAATTCTTTATAAATTTGTATTATATTATATATATCTGCTTAAATAGAAGCATTTTTCAGCTAAAGCTAAAATTGACATATTTGCTTATCCAAGAAGCATTTTCACACAAAATATAAAAGTTATTTAAACTTTTATAAATAGAGCTTAATTTTCATATTTGCTTACACAAAAGCTTTATTTGATTGAAAGCACAAATTAATATCTACTTACTAAGAAGCATATTTTCTCAAGTATAAAAGTCTTTGAACTTTTATAAATACATTTGCTCTTTAATTGATATTTGTTTATTTAAGAAGCTTCAATCTGTACTAAATTATTATCTGCTTATTTGAGAAGCATCAATCTGTACTAAATTCTTATCTGCATATTTGAGAAGCACATTGTTGTAATATCATTTGTAAAAAGAGAAAAGGTCAGAGTTAGTTTATTTTATGTACCTGTGAGAAAGACGAGTAATTCTTCAACCAAGACCAGAGTCTTAGAGAGGTCAGTTGAAAGTTGGGTCTCTAGTGTACTTGTGAGGTGAGGAAGAGGCTGTTGTTTCAAGACCAGATCATAGAATAGAACTGAACTCAAAAGTAGGTACAACTAAACTTGAGGAGGGAGCGGGGAGCTTGCTGTCCAAGATAGAATAGTTGGGAACAGTTAGAAGTTTGTCTATAAAACTTTGTAAAGGCTTCTCCGCTTGTTGAAGGAGTATTTATTACAGATAGTAATATGATCTCAAGTCCTGGAGAGGAGCTTGAGGCTGGACGTAGCAGCATACCCGAGATGTATGTTGTGAACCAGACAAATCTCTGTGCATTGTGTGATTAATTTTTTACTGTCTTACATATTAATTTCTAACACTGCAAATTAATTATCCAAAAATTCAAAAAGGCCTAAGATAATTTTTAATCGGTAATAATCTATTCAACCCCCCTTCTAGATTATTATTGGACTTTCAATTGGTATCAAAGCGATGCTCTTTAACTTGTTTGTTAAGTAAATACATGCATACCTAAGAGTAGATCCATCTATGGCCTACAATGCTACTGGTTGCGGAGACGGACTATCAATGACCAGACCTCCACTATTTGACGGTACAAACTTTGCCACCTGGAAGAGCAGATTCAGAATCTATGTCAAATCACAAGGAATCAAAGTTTGGCTTGCAATAGAACAAGGTGTAAAAGTTCTAACAAAAATCGTGGGAGAAAAGATCGTTGAGAAAGATGTTGATGAATTTAATACTGATGACGAAAAGGCTATGAACATTGCATCCATAGCTGAACAAGTGCTGACTAGTGCCCTCATTGAAAAAGAATACAAAAGAGTTAGCAATTACAAGAATGCAAAAGAAATCTGGGAAAAATTGATTCTAACCTATGAAGGAACCAGTCATATCAAAGAAACCAGAAAAGATGCTCTAATCCAGGAGTATGAAAGTTTCAAGCTGGAAGAAGGTGAAAAGATCATCGATATGGAAACATGCTTTTTCAGAATCAGTGATGAACTGGAACATCTGGGGAAGGCATATACAACTAATGAGAAAAACAGAAGAATTCTCAAAGCCCTTCCATCCATCTGGAAAATGAAGGTTATTGCTATTAAAGAAAGGCAAGACCTAACTACTTATTCTCTTGATAGCCTTATTGGAAATCTGCGTGCCCACGAAGTCGACATGTTAGTCGAAAAAGTAGGATCGGATACAGATATCAAAAAGAAAGCAATTGCTTTCAAAGATTTACTTATAAATCAAGAAGAAGTTGCTGAACAAACAAAGGAAATTGCAAATCTGTGCTTAATGGCAAACAATGAGTCATCACCAAGATCTGAGGTACATTTTGAACATCCATTATCTAGTACTTCATTTGTCATGCATACCTTAGATAATATAAATGAAAAACACCATAAACTACAAGAAGCGTATAATGGTTTATATGAAGATAATAAAATTATTTAAGAAGATTTTACTGAATTAAAAATTTTATTAGAAAAATTAATTAAAATTTACCAAAATCTGGAAATGGAAAATGCAAACTTGATTATAACTAATGAAAGTTTAAATAAACTAAACTTGGAAAATGATTTCTTAAAAGAAGAATTGGAACAGTTTAAAAGAATAAATAAAAATCTTGAAATAGAAAATTCAACACTTGTTGTAATTAATGAAAATACTCAAATGAAAAATCAAGTGTTAAGTAAAGATATTAAAAATCTAAATTTTGAAAATGCTTCTCTAAAGATAGAATTAGAAAAAAAAATGAAGATTCTTCTTTAAAAGATCAAATTAATATTTTAACTAAAGAACGTGACGATTTAAATTGTATAGTTCTTAAGTTCACAAAAGGGAAATAAAATCTTGATGTCATGCTTAATTAACAAAGATGTGGTTTTAACAAATAAGGATTAGGATACATTGGAGAATTTAGTAAAAGAATAAAATAAAGGACTTTATCATGTTAAAAGTAAGGAAAAAGAAAATTATACATTTTCATTTACTAAATGTTCTTATTGTAACAGAAATAGTCATTCTTCTCACATGTGTAATGCTTGAAATGGAAATTATAAAGGAAAAATGATTTGGGTGCCTAAAGGAACGCATATTGCACCAATTATTAAAACAAGGAAAGAGTTTTCTAATAAAAGTCAAAAATCTTATAAAAATTTTCATCACAGTTTTTCAGGATATAATAATAAAGTAAATCATTCATCTTATAGACCTGCTACTCATAAAATGCTTTTGTCTACTAAGATTGATTATCCTGTACCCATTTTTATAATGAAGAACACAAATGTTCCTTATACAAAATTGAAAACTCACCCAAAGGACCCTTCTTATTAAAGGGTACCAATTCGTGAAATTGATAAATGTTGCAGGTATGTCTTGGAGCTGACTCTAGTAAAAATAACTGACAACATCATTGTTGGGTCTATTGATATTACTTTGTGAAATAATTTTTCTGAAAGCATGAGTAAGGATTTTGAAATGAGCATGAAAGGAAAATTAAACATCTTCCTAGGAATGCAAATGAAATCAGGGGAAAAAGATTCTGACTATGCAAGTCATCGTAATTGTTCAAGTACAAGTGGCACATATCAGTTTTGTCATAATTATTTATGCATATATATATATATATATATATATATATATATATATATATATATATATATATATATATATGTCCATATAAATATTTTTTAATATATATAAAATATTTTTAAAGAATATATTTAATATTTAAATCTATTTTTTTTAAATAAATCATATCTATATAATAAATTTAATGTGGAACATTCTTTTAAATTTCTATACATCTAACGGTAAATAATCTCCATTCTTGTATAGTAATTTTGGTCAATCAAAGGCAACCACACAAATTCAAATCATGAAGGAGGCAACTATTTAAAAAAAAAACTTTTTTTCTAATCTCTTCTTCTGTAGGTTCTGAAAAGTAATTTATACTACTCCTTCCCCCCATTTTTTATGATGACAAAGGGGGAGAAGAAAAATATTATTGGGGAGAAAAAAAATAACTGTTATATATTGTTGCATGTAAGTTTTTCAAAAATTTAAATTTTTTTAATGATTACATAAATTGAGGGGGAGCTTTTATTGAAAATATTTTTAGTTGATTGTCATCATAAAAAATGGGGAGATTGTTGGGTCTCCAACTTTTAGTTTTATTTTGATGATAATAATAATTAGTAAATAAATTAATTAAAAGGGTAGAATCCTCTCCATAGGATTTTTATTATAATTGTTTTATTTATCTTAGTTACTTTGACCAAAAATATTTTCTAAATCTTATTTAATTGATTTTCTTGATCTTGATTTTTAAAAATGTTAAATCAAATGGGTCACTTATATTGAGACAATGCTTGCTAATGCGATGGAAATAAATTGGGTCATGCATTGTGGGACAAAAGTTATATGTCGATCATCAAATGCTTGTTTGATCGAATTTGGAAAGGAAATGGAGATTGTGATTAAATTTTTTTACATATGGGTATTTTTTATTTATTCTCAAATTAATTTTATTATTAAAGATTTCAAAAATTATTATTTCAAAATCGGGCAAAAATTATTGTATTGCAATATATATATATATATATATATATATATATATATATATATATATATATATATATATATATATTCATAATTATTATTTTTTTATATATAAACCATAAGTTTTTATTAGTATATTTAATATATATAGTCACCCCGTGTGTGTAATTATATATAAGGATTAAATGCATATACTTTATGTGCATTAAATATGTGTATATAATACCATACATGCATTATCTTATATATATATATATATATATATATATATATATATATATATATATATATATATATATATATATATATATATATATATAACAATTAATGCATGCATGTGCATATATACATTAAATATGTAAATGCATGTGTATGTTATAATGCATGCATTAGAATATATAAGTATGTTAAGGAGGGACGCGGTGGCATTTTTATAAATACGCGGTGGCATTGTATTTATAAAAATGCCACCGCGTCCCTCCAAAACGACGTAGTTTTAATAAAAGAATGCTATTTAAGGAGGAATGCTATTTAAGGAGAATGCTCTTGATCTTTACCGTGCTAAGTACTCCATCGGTTTCTAAAAGTTTATCGTTTAAAAAAATATTGTTCCAAAAAGTTTGTTACTCACAAATTCTGAGGAGAATACATTATTTACTTTCCTATATTATCCCTACCTTCCCTCATTGTCCCAAGAAATTATCTCTCTTGTATTAATAGTTTTCAACTTCCCATAAAGGGGTAGTGATAAAATTTCACACAAATTTTACTTGGTAAATGATACTTTCTTAATCTATGTGCCAAAACATTAAACGATAATCTTTTAGGAACGGAGGTAGTATTTTATATATATATATATATATATATATGTGTGTGTGTGTGTGTGTGTGTGTGTGTGTGTTTGTGTAAACCGAGAATGCATTTATTATAATATATAATACATTTAAGTGTGTGTGTGTGTGTGTGTGTGTGTTAAAGTGCATGCAGTATACTATATACTCCCTCCGTTCCTAAAAGATTGTCGTTTTAGAAGAAAAAATTTGTTCCAAAAAGTTTGTCGTTTATAACTTTCGAGGAGAATAAATTATTTATTTTCCTATATTACCCCTACCTTCTCTCATTGTCCTAAGAAATTCTCTCTCTTGTATTAATAGTTTTCAACTTTCCAAAAAGGGGTAGTGATAG
This sequence comes from Panax notoginseng, assembly GCA_016801055.1. NCBI lineage: Eukaryota > Viridiplantae > Streptophyta > Magnoliopsida > Apiales > Araliaceae > Panax > Panax notoginseng. The sequence continues at coordinate 91,928,043 of CM029020.1, forward strand.
AATTTCAAACAAATTTTACTTAGTAAATGATACTTTCTTAATCCATGTGCCAAAACCTTAAACGACAATCTTTTAGGAACGGAGGGAGTATAATATATATATACCTACCATGCATGCATTCTTTTTGCATACATTAAATGAGCAAGCATGTGTATGATTTAATGTGTTGGATAAAAGTGACAATTATTTTGGGACTAAATTCAAAACGTGAGTTGGCTGGCATGTTTTAGTATGTTGGTCAAAATAAGCAATAAATGATCAGTAGGTGGAAAATGGCCTGGGCGGATTTCGTTGTACTTCCGTGTAAAACATTGATTTCATCTTGTCCGTTAATTTCAAAAATCTTTCATCCAAACCGTTCATTTAAAATCCGATTTCAAAAATTGGCATTTTACCCCTGACTTCAAAAATCTATAAATAGGAGGCATTTCTATCATTTTCATTTTACCAATTCACTTTCAAGAAAAACTTATTTCTCTCCTACACACTCTCTCTCTAAAAAGCTTTCTCTCTCTACTTATCAAAGTTCTAATCATTTGAGAAGAGAAAAATTGGTCTAAGCAAATTGAGATAAGTGGTTTGATTTATTTTATTTGAATTATCTCTTGCTTATTTATTTTTATAGATATACAAATACATATTGTTTTACACAATTCTATATATCCATATTTCATCTACTTATCAAATAAAAGGATACTTGGATGCCGCAAGGCTATGGAGATAAACCTCTACGGAGAGGAATCCGATCGTACGATTCCTTATAGTATTCAGTAACCTTTTATTGATATTATTTATATAAATATCATAAAATAGATATGACACTTGATAGCTCAAAACAACACTGAGATACTGCTCCAAAAAGAGTAGTCATCCGAACCGAATTTGAGAATCGTAGTGATCTATTGAAAATATTTATATGAATATCAATTGTGAAAATTATAAATTTTGTCATACTTAGACTCCGCAAGACTACGTAGATAAACCTCTACGGAGAGGAATCCGATCGTACGATTCCTAATAGTACTAAGTGACATTATTTATAAAGGTTCACATAATAGATAAAATATTCTTATATATTATTTGAGTTAAACAATAATATTTGTTATATCAAGTATTGCTTAACTATTTTATTTATTATTATTGATATCTATCATCACAAGTATTTGTTCATAAATTCATCTATTCATAAAATACTTGTTGCATAATACAAAAGTTATTTGAACTTTTATTTTACGAACTTAAGTGAATATATCTGCTTAAATAGAAGCATATTTGATTTAAAGCTTAAAACAACTTATTTGCTTACTCATAAGCATTTTCTCTCTAAAAGTTGTTTAAACTTACAGTGACCTATCTTTACTCCTTAAAGAATAATTCTTTATAAATTTGCATTAAATTATATATCTGCTTAAACAGAAGTATTTTTGAGCTAAAGCTAAAATTGACATATTTGCTTATTCAACAAGTATTTTTCACACAAAATATAAAAGTTATTTAAACTTTTATAAACAGAGCATAATTTTCATATTTGCTTACACAGAAGCTTTATTTGATCTAAAGCACAAATTAATATCTGCTTACTAAGAAGCATATTTTCTCAAGTATAAAAGTCTTTGAACTTTTATAAATACATTTGCTCTTTAATTGATATCTACTTATTTAAGAAGCTTCAATCTGTATTAGTCTTATTTGCTTATTTAAGAAGTATCAATCTGTACTAAATTATTATCTGCTTATTTGAGAAGCATCAATCTGTACTAAATTCTTATCTGCTTATTTGAGAAGCACATTGTTGTAATGTCATTTGTAAAAAGAGAAAATATTAGAGTTAGTTTATTTTATGTACCTGTGAGAAAGACGAGTAATTCTTCGACCAAGACCAGAGTCTTAGAGAGGTCAGCTGAAAGTTGGGTCTCTAGTGTACTTGTGAGGTGAGGAAGAGGCTGTTGTTTCAAGACCAGATCGTAGAATAGAACTGAACTCAAAAGTAGGTACAACTAAACTTAAGGAGGGAGCGGGGAGCTTGCTGTCCAAGATAGAATAGTTGGGAACAATTAGAAGTTTGTCTATAAAACTTTGTAAAGGCTTCTCCGCCTGTTGAAAGAGTATTTATTACAGATAGTAATAGGATCTCAAGTCTTGGAGAGGAGCTTGAGACTGGACGTAGCAGAATACCCGGGAAATATGTTGTGAACCAGACAAATCTCTGTGCATTGTATGATTAATTTTTTACTGTCTTACATATTAATTCCTAACACTGCAAATTAATTATCCAAAAATTCAAAAAGGCCTAAGATAATTTTTAATCAGTAATAATCTATTCAACCCCCCTTCTAGATTATTTTTGGACTTTCAAAGTCCAAGATTTATAGGACCTTTCGAAGTATTAAAAAGGGTAGGAGAGGTAGCCTACGTGGTAGCATTACCTCCAGACCTAGAACGAGTACGTAATGTGTTCCATGTATCTGTGTTACGTCCTTATAAGCCAGATTATAAGCACATAATAGAATATGAACCTATTCATATTGAGAAGGACTTGACGTATGAGGAAGTGCATATTTAAATCATTGAATAAAATTATATTATATGTTATTATAATGTGTTAGTAAGATGAAGGTTGTTCTATAACCTAATTATGTCAGAATATCGTAGTATTCTAGATATGTGAAAGAATAATATTGTTTGAATTTCTTACACGAAAATAAAAGCTTTTCGAGAAATTTTTCAAAAAATACTATTCACGAATTTCAGCTCAGGAATTATTTTTGAATTTCTAGGAAATACGTAATGATAGAATAATAAGGGATGATGAATTATGTAATAATAATTCAAGTATGGCTAACGCAGTTTTTCGCCTACGTACTAAATTTAAGAATGTAAAGAAAACGTAAGGATTGAAATAAATGATGATCGTATAATAGCGAGTATTATACAAGGCAATGAATACGAGTATGATACGAATTATTATACGAGTATATATGAAAGTTAGTATAATATGTAATAATTCAGATTTTTAATTATAATATTTAAATACTTATTAAATTATATAAATATTTAATGGATGCGTTTATCGTTGAATAAGTATTTGTTTAATTGATTTGATGTGATTTGATTATTTATTTGTTTAATAAATAATTAATGAGTTAAGGAAAGTAATTATTTTGAAATAGTAATCTAATTTAATTTAATAATTAAGTTAGAGAGTTTATAATGATTAAATAAATTATTATATTATGCAACGAATTGTTATTAGAATTAATTAAATTAAGTATGAAAACTTAATTAATTAGAAGTGTGACAAATAACTATTTTATATTTAGTTATTAAAATAAATTAAAGTAATTTTAATTTAGTTTTACCAAACAAGGCTTATATATATTAAGTCTTTAATTTTAAATAATTTTGCCAAACAAAGCCGTATGACTTTTGGATTTTTTAAATTTAATTTATTAGTAATATAAATTAAATTAACCAAAATATAAATAATATATAATATATTTGGTAACTGATATTTTAATAGGGTTATTAAGTATATGGCAGTTTCGTACGTTTGGGTTTTAGTTTATTTGGTTTTACGTATATTGTTTGGCTTAAGCCTAAGAAAAGCTACAGAGAAAGGAAAAGTTCAGAAAGGTTTGAGAGAGTCTGAGAAAGAGAAGCAACAAGAGCTGAGTTCTTCAAGTTATTATTAGAGTTTAACACGAATTTCTTAACAACAAAAGGTATGTCTATGACCTTAATACTAGATACACATATAATTTATATGTCTCTTTGTATTTCTTTTTCACTGAGTAGAAGGTTTTTACAAAATTCTTGTAAAACTATGTTTTTGTAACTGTTATACTGGCATATATAGATATGTGATTGTATGTGTAGTATGCTTATAAGATTTCATGTTAATTACGTGTTAAAGAAAAAGGAAGTGAAATTACAATGAACATATATGTATAAACGTGGTTTGCAGAGTACCAAATATTATACTTGTATTGTATGATAATCATGAAATTGAACTGTGATTATGTGAATTGGGTAAAAATTTAATAGAATATAGTTAGAATAAATCAAATTATTTTATAACTATGATTACATTGCTCACTGTGTCAAGAATATCAACAATGGAGTTTTTGTTTAAAAAAAATAGTGTTTCAAAGAATTAGTTTATGATATTGTTGATTAGTGGTGGGTAATTGGTATATAGATGATTGTTAACATTTATGTGTAAATTACATCAATTATATGTATGCAATTAGTTGGTAGAATTTCTTAAACAGACCAAAAAATGGTCTTCGTGCTTGGTTCTGTTAGTTTTTGGCGCCCCAACGCCAAAAATGGATCCCCAGCGCCAAAATTCGTGCCCCAGCATCAAAATTCGCGCCTCGACATCAAAAGTTTGCGCCCCAGAACAGAAATTCGCGCCCCAATGCCAATCTCGCGCTGCGGCGCCACTGTATAGCCTAGTTCTCGCGCCGCGGCTCCGGAACAAAAGTCTGAGTTGGACAGTTTTGGCCTCCTGTAGAAAAACTGCCATAACTTTCTTATACGAACTCCGATTTAGATGATTCAAGATGATCCCGAACGAGGACGAGTAGACCTACATCTTTCGTTCCAAAAGTTTTTCAATTTGAGGTCTATAACAGTAGTCAAAATGGTCATCTTTAGGACTGTTGTGTTTTCGGGGGCAATCGGAGGGCGTCGGGCATGAACATATGCATGTGTAGTCCTCCTGACCATAAAAGATGATGTTCTAAGTTATAAAACTTGAATGTTAGTAAATATAATGATGCTTAACATTAATAAATGACGTATTAGATAATTTATTAAAGAATAGTAAGCACACACAAGAGAAGCAAATCGGGCGTGTGATGAATGAACGTCGAAACGTCGTGCCAAGTGTTAACGAACTTAAAAAGTGTTTCAATGCAATTGAAATGAATATTATAGGATATGAAATGGGATTCATATAAAACTAATAAGTAGTCCTAGCAAGACTTAAGCACTTGAATGAACTTTAAGTTTGACTAAGAAGAAATATAGTGAGTTATAAGTCGAAAGGTTAACACAATTAAGTTGAACATTGTGTATTTATGATAGGAAGGGTTATGAGACGTAGAGTAAAGTTTAAATTACAAGTACTATGTGTTGTTATGTGACTAATGGTTGATGTGTATGATTATATAATTGTGTAGGGCACGTGTAGTGCAGATAACTGTTAGCTGTTAAACTGTTATTCGTAAACAACGACCAAGGCAAGTCTTTCGGTTCCTATTTTCTACGTGGATTTGATGAACTGCTTTAAATTGCATGATATGTTATACATGTTGAAATCATGAAATGTTAAAGTCAAATATATGACTGCACTGTTTTGGCTAAGTAATGATGATTGAGTAAGGAACTCAACCTTTATATTTGCTATGTGAATTAAAAGCATGTATGCCATGTTACTTTAATTATTATGAGATGTATATCGAGCATGTTATTATGTGCTATGTGATGCATGAAAACTGTTAGATTTTGCTGGACTGTTGAGCTCACTCTTGCAAATAACGACTTTTGCAGGTCGAGATTTTTAGGTAAAGATATGTGCTAAGTAAGTTATAGTGATCTATATTCACAAAGATTACTTATGTTTTATGAGAAATGTATTTCATATTTTGAACGTAACATGTTGAATTGTAAGTTGAGTTATCCAATGTATATGGATATTTAGTTATGATGTAAGACTTTGGATAGTCATTTTGTTATAGCGATTCATGATATAAGATTGAATCAAAGAGAGGTAATGTAAAGGTTGCAATTCAGGACAAGAAAGAAGGAAATGTATAAACGTTTTAAATATTCCGCAATTTTAGTGTTTTTAATATCGAATAAGGATGTAAAATTAGAGATTAAATGTATGGTTAACGACCGAAGTTGAGATTTAAATTGTATGGATTTTGGGGTCGTTACAAGTTGGTATCAAAGCTGTAGGTTATAAATCTTAGATAGGAGTACCGTAGGCTATAACCTTAGAGAAGGAATGTGAAGATAATGAAAGAATAAGCTCAGATAGAGTTTGATCAATAAGAAGTAATTTAAGAAATTTATAAAGGAAGGATTAAAACATGCGTAAGAGGATTCAAAGAAGAATCTCGTAGAGTTATAAAGAATATGAAAGTGGGGTTACCCAACTCCAATAATAAGGATGTAAAGTGATAATAAATAGACAATGTCTATAAGAAATGAATGATAAAGAGGTCAAGAATAGAGAGTTATATTCAAGTATGGTGCAATTGTACTCTTTAGTAGATGATGTATGGTATCTGGGCTAAACGATTCATTCATAGAGCGGAGGTATATACGAACTAGCAACTCAGAACCTAGTTTGTTGGTTGTTTGTGGAAAACCACTCAGCGTACCATATTGAAACTGTTAGAGACTCGATGTGTACCAAGTGTAGAAATGGACACGTATGATGAAAGTGTAGAACTCAAATAAAATATTGAGCTATGTAAATGAAGTTAGAAATTCTTAAAGGAAGAATTATTTTATAAACAAGAAGATTCAAAGAAGAATCTTGAAGAGATATAAAGATAAGAAATGGGAGTTTCATAACTCTAATAGCCAAGATAACGAATAATGTCGTAAATGATGAAAAGGAAAGAATGAGGATCGTAAAACAAAACGATCACGAGTTAAGAAAAGAATTTTAAGAGAGATGATTATAGAATAAGGTCACGACGTGATCTGTTTAAGTTATAAAAGAAAGATGGTCTGTAATGTTTGAATGATTATAGCTTAATGCTATGAAGATGGTGTACTATGAAATAGTACGAGATAACTCATGAGGAGTTATAGATGATGTGATACGAGGAATTCGTATCGAGCAAAGAGCAAGTTAAAAGAAAGATAGAGTTAGATGGGATTTCAATTGAGGACTCCTGTGATGGCTGAGTTGTACAAATCTTTGTATGCGCGAGGGTTTTGTGCTTGCACTTAGTTTATCACAATGATAATCATTGGAATGTTTGTGTCGCGCTATTTGCTATATGCATGTTGAGAAGGTGATTCTTTTCTCATGTGTATAACAGATAGGTAGAGTATAGTTAGAGAATATTATAAGGTTAAGTGCGAGTTCTTAAAACTCATACTTATGGTAGGTTCGTGACTCATAATTATATGGTATGTTTTTGAACCCCTCAGCGAATGGACACCTATGGTCTAACTAGGATAAGTTCTTAAACTCATATGATTGTGGCAAGTTCCTGAACTCATAACGTGTGGTAAGTTTGACGAACTGGGTATAGATAAGTGTGATTAGAGTATTAAGGATGATAGGAATAGATAAACCTATTAAGAAATGGATCATTATAGAAAGTGGATTTGATGGTGGAAGCATAGGTATTCTAAATCTACTAGCTATGCTAGACTTTTAAAATTTATTGACTTCGTGCTGATGTTTACACTTCTATTTTCTTGAAAAACATTGGATCAAATGATGGAACCAATGAGTTTTAACAACAATATTGTTATTCGTATGTCTATGCTAATTGATTCGGCTAGACAAAAATGATTTGCAATATATCAAAATGTATTTTATATCATTAATGCTTCATGTAACCTGGTGCAAAGATGATAAAAATGATGGAGCCATCAATGCAGTATTATCTAGTGTTGGATGTGATCTAAGGATCGTCAACCCACTATGGTATGATGTAGTATGATAAAATCACCAAATGACAGAATCCTCAACGGACTATAAATACAGTGCGGTATCATGACGTCATAAAAAGAATTTTGAGATTTCTCTAAGATATGAGAATACATATGTATGTATGTATATGTATATTTTGGTTGATGTCCGAATTGTTGTAGAGGTCTATGCTATTTGATTCAGATAGACAAATATTGAAAGATGTTCATGAAATTCAAACGTTCATTGAAAAGTTATGCCAAACCAAATTGTTGGTGCGGATTCAGATGTTAAAAAGCTGAGTTGAACAACACTATAAGGGGACATGTTTTCGGGGACAATGGTTCCGAGCGTAATGCATATAGTCATTACAAAACACTACGTTGCAGCCCAACGTAGTGGTACAATAGGCTGGCCACCTAGTGTACGTGAGGAGGGTGTTTTCATTCTTTATGATTGATAAACACTCTAGTTTGCAGTGTGAAGGATTGAGTTGAAGCACTAGTAAACCGAGAATAGAGTTCACAGTCTTGTGACCCCTCAGCATGATTTGGAATCTTTTAAATTCCTGAGTTATTCATACTACTTCCCAATTATTGAACAATTGTGGAAGATTCTTGTTATTCTGCAAGATGGAAGTGAAAAAGGAAAGTATTCCTGAGAAAAGAGATTTTGAAGTGAGAAGTAGACGAGTTATCAAAGAATAATGTGAAACTTTTAATAGAACATTTAATAATTGTAGAATGATCTTTGTGGAAAGAAAGTGGTTATAGAAACCAATGAATGAATGAAGTAGTGATGTAAAAATCTACCTTGATAGATTGATTGAATAAAGATTAATAAATAAAATTTCGAGGACGAAATTCTTAGAAGAATGGGTGAATGTAATATCCCGAGTGTTGATGATAACGATCCTTAGAAAAGGAAATGAATGGGTTAAGAATATAATACTCAGAATATAATTGAGTTCAAGTGAAGGTTATGAAATAAAACCTAGAATTCGTTAAAGTAATGAATGTAGTATGAAATATAAAACCTATATTTAGATAAAATGATGAAAGATTACTCTGAGTTATTTGTTTAATTTGTTTCTTCGATTCTGGGGACAAAATCTTTGTAAGTAGGGAAGATTGTAACGAATGAGTGGTTTGAGTTGTGATTCTGAGGACATAATCCTTGTAAGGAGGGAATGATGTACTAATCTAGATTTTTAATTATAATATTTAAATATTTATTAAATTATATAAATATTTAATGGATGTGTTTATCGTTAAATAAGTATTTGTTTAATTGATTTGATGTGATTTGATTATTTAGTTGTTTAATAAATAATTAATGAGTGAAGGAAAGTAATTATTTTGAAATAGTAATCTAATTTAATTTAATAATTAAGTTAGAGAGTTTATAATGATTAAATAAATTATTATATTATGCAACGAATTGTTATTAGAATTAATTAAATTAAGTATGAAAACTTAATTAATTAGAAGTGTGACAAATAACTATATTATAATTAGTTATTAAAATAAATTAAAGTAATTTTAATTTAGTTTTGCCAAACAAGACTTATAATTTTAATTTAATTTTAAATAATTTTGCCAAACAAAGCCGTATGGCTTTTGGATTTTTAAATTTAATTTATTAGTAATATAAATTAAATTAACCAAAATATAAATAATATATAATATATTTGGTAACTGATATTTTAATAGGGTTATTAAGTATATGGCAGTTTCGTACGTTTGGGTTTTAGTTTATTTGGTTTTACGTATATTGTTTGGCTTAAGCCTAAGAAAAGCTACAGAGAAAGGAAAAGTTCAGAAAGGTTTGAGAGAGTCTGAGAAAGAGAAGCAACAAGAGCTGAGTTCTTCAAGTTATTATTAGAGTTTAACACGAATTTCTTAACAACAAAAGGTATGTCTATGACCTTAATACTAGATACACATATAATTTATATGTCTCTTTGTATTTCTTTTTCACTGAGTAGAAGGTTTTTACAAAATTCTTGTAAAACTATGTTTTTGTAACTGTTATACTGGCATATATAGATATGTGATTGTATGTGTAGTATGCTTATAAGATTTCATGTTAATTACGTGTTAAAGAAAAAGGAAGTGAAATTACAATGAACATATATGTATAAACGTGGTTTGCAGAGTACCAAATATTATACTTGTATTGTATGATAATCATGAAATTGAACTGTGATTATGTGAATTGGGTAAAAATTTAATAGAATATAGTTAGAATAAATCAAATTATTTTATAACTATGATTACATTGCTCACTGTGTCAAGAATATCAACAATGGAGTTTTTGTTTAAAAAAATTAGTGTTTCAAAGAATTAGTTTATGATATTGTTGATTAGTGATGGGTAATTGGTATATAGATGATTGTTAACATTTATGTGTAAATTACATCAATTATATGTATGCAATTAGTTGGTAGAATTTCTTAAACAGACCAAAAAATGGTCTTCGTGCTTGGTTCTGTTAGTTTTTGGCGCCCCAGCGCCAAAATTTGTGCCCCAGCGTCAAAATTCGCGCCCCAGCGCCAAAAGATCGCATCCCAGCGCTGAAATTAGTGTCCCAGCGCCAATATCGTGATGCGGCACCACTGTATAGCCTAGTTCTCGCACCGCGGCTCCGTAACAAAAGTCTGAGTTGGACAGTTTTGGGCTCCTGTAGTAAAATGGCCATAACTTTCTCATACGAACTCCAATTGAGTTGATTCAAGATGATCCGGAACGAGGACGAGTAGACCTACAACGTTTGTTCCAAAAGTATTTCAATTTGAGGTATGTAACACTAGTCAAAATGGTCATCTTTAGGACTGTTGTGTTTTCGGGGGCAATCGGAGGGCGTCGGGCGTGTACATATGCATGTGTAGTGCTCCTAACCATAAAAGATGATGTTCTAAGTTATAAAACTTGAATGTTAGTAAATATAATGATGTTTAACATTAATAAATGATGTATTAGATAAGTTATTGAAGAATTGTAAGCACACACAAGAGAAGCAAATCGGGCGTGTGATGAATGAACATCGAAACGTCGTGCCAAGTGTTAACGAACTTAAAAAGTGTTTCAATTCAATTGAAATGAATATTATAGGATATGAAATAGGTTTCATATAAAACTAATAAGTAGTCCTAGCAAGACTTAAGCACTTGAGTGAACTTCAAGTTTGACTAAGAAGAAATATAGTGAGTTATAAGTCGAAAGGTTAACACAATTAAGTTGAACATTGTGTATTTATGATAGGAAGGGTTATGAGACGTAGAGTAAAGTTTAAATTACAAGTACTATGTGTTGTTATGTGACTAATAGTTGATGTGTATGATTATATAATTGTGTAGGGCACGTGAAGTGCAGATAACTGTAAGCTGTTAAACTGTTATTGGTAAACAACGATCAAGGCAAGTCTTTCGGTTCCTATTTTCTACGTGGATTTGATGAACTGTTTTAAATTGCATGATATGTTATACATGTTGAAATCATGAAATGTTAAAGTCAAATATATGACTGCATTGTTTTGGCTAAGTAATGATGATTGAGTAAGGAACTCAACCTTTATATTTGATATGCGAATTAAAAGCATGTATGCCATGTTACTTTAATTATTATGAGATGTATATCGAGCATGTTATTATGTGCTATGTGATGCATTAAAACTGTTAGAATTTACTGGGCTGTCGAGCTCACTCTTGCAAATAACCACTTTTGCAGGTCGAGATTTTTAGGTAAAGATATGTGCTAAGTGAGTTATAGAGATCTATATTCACGAAGATTACTTATGTTTTATGAGAAATGTATTTCATATTTTGAACGTAACACGTTGTTGAATTGTAAGTTGAGCTATCCAATGTATATGGATATTTAGTTATGATGTAAGACTTTGGATAGTCATTTTGTTGTAGCGATTCATGATATAAGATTGAATCAAAGAGATGTAATGTAAAGGTTGCAATTCAGGGCAAGAAAGAAGAAAATGTATAAAAGTTTTAAATATTCCATAATTTTAGTGTTTTTAATATCGAATAAGGATGTAAAATTAGAGATTAAATGTATGGTTAACGACCAAAGTTGAGATTTAAATTGTATGGATTTTGGGGTCGTTACATAATGTGTATGACGAAAGATTATACGAACTAGTATACGTAAGGGTTACGAGGATTTTACGTTAAACGATTAAATCCTATTGCATTGGATTTGTAAGATTTGTGTAGGAATGTTGCAAGCCCAATTGGAAAGATGTTAAGGCCCAATGAAATGTAATGCAAGCCCAATGATTAGGCCCAAAGTATTTAAATCTAAAGCCCAAACTAAGAAGTGGATCCGGGGATCGAACCAGTGGGTAAACGGTTAAGAAAAACTCATGGGAAAACCCATGTGGGCCCCATGAGCACATGGCCAGCCATCTTGGTGACCAAGTAAAGTGGTTTTACTTGGTGGCTAAGCATGGAATAGTAAGGAGGTGAATTAAGGAGGTGGAATAGCCTAAATGTCTATTATACCCTCACCTAGAGAATACTATAAATAGAAGAGTTGCTAGATTATTTGCTTTGTTCAAATTTTACCAAATATCCTAGAGCTTATATTTGAGAGAGAAAAGAGTAAGAGTTAGTCTTTGATTAATCAAAGTAGAAACGAAAGAAGAAGAAGCAAGTTGATCGTCAAGGGTAAGAATTCTTAACCATGATTCTCCATCTCTTCAATTGACTTTTGATAGAGTAGTTGATAATGGTAGAACATGTATGATATGAAATGATAAGGATGGTTATTAGAGAACTTAAGCTTTAATAAACCATGTTGTAAGATAAGCATAATCATGAAAGTTATGGACTAATGAAGAACTTGTTATATAAATAATTTATGAAATATGTTTGGTTAGGATGTTAGAATGATGGAATGAATCCATTTTGAATGATGTAAAAATCTAAAGTAATGAAGTTATGGCGAAATTTACGATATTAGACGATAATCGTCGAAATCATTAAATTCTTAGAATGAAAGTCAAAAGTTAACATTGAGCTCGAAAACATTGGTTTTTGATGGAGAATAGTCTCATTTGGCATTCTAGAGTTACGGACTAAAAAATGACCAAATTCCAACTTAGAACGAAGAAACGAGCTTTGAACGTTCACGAACATTTAACGTTTTCGTAATAATGAACTAATCGATGAATTTTAAGTTAATAGATTTAAAAATGAAATGTTTTCTAATGGAATCATAGAGCATGTGATTTGTAAGCTAATGGCTTTTGAATGAGCCAATTCGGACTTATAACGAAGAAGTTATGAGCACGGGAATCTCACATAAGAAATTTTCTATCAAAGTTATCTAAGGCACAAGGTCGACGCCGCGCCGCGGCCCAAGGCTTGAAAGTTGGCATTGCAACATAACCATTTATACTGAGAGTGACGCCGCAACGCTAAGGCCGAGACTTAGCCACTGCTGACTCTCGTTAAAGCACGAAACAAAGAAGGAAAGTGATAAGTGGATTTTATATCCACAAATCGGTTTCTAATTCAAGCCTATTCATGGTTAAAACCTTGATTTCATGTTTAGTTTTACTTGTTTATTATTTTTTTATGTGTAGTGTGGTTGGTGTGGCAAGTGAATGAAAAAGGGGAGCCATTGGAGCATAATTGGAGCAAGTATGGAGTTTCACCAAAGTCAGAAATCAGAAGGCTAGCCCGCCGGGGCGGGCCTATTTAACCTTTATACCCCCGCCGGGGCGGGGGGTCTTCATGTCTGGAAGAAGTAGTCTAGCCCGCCGGGGTAGGCATTTCATGAGTATATACCCCCGCCGGGGCGGGGGGGTCCCAATTTCTGGCAGTCCTAATTCGATTTCAACACTGCTGGGATGTGGGGTTGAGCACTTGGATAGCGTATGGACTCTAAATGACATGGGACTTAGACCAAAACTCGTGTGTTGGATAAATATTGAGGAAAAAAACAACAAAATCATCATGCAAAGTAATTAATAGAGATTAAGGACAGAATTGGATATTGAGCATCGGAGTGAAGATTTTGAAGAACGATCATATCGATTGCAGATTAAGGCTAAAGTGAAGGGTGTTCTGTATTATTCTTCTTCTTTAGTTTTATATTTGTAATTGAAAGGATGATATCTTTAATTTATTCAGTTATTAATTTATTTATGATGAACTAAATATATTTTAGGCTTAAGACGGATCTTTAAGCGGAACGATGATTATGTGATCTTTGATTTTCAGTTTAATAAGCTATTATCCAATTTATCTATATTAATTTGAGCTTGAATTTATGAATTGCCTGATCAACGATTCTTTGTGGACTTGTATGAACTCGAGAGATGAAATACGAGTCTAGACATAGTTAATATAGCATGTGTTCTTGAATTTTGTGAATGAACAGAATCTTGATGAATGTTAAGGTAGAGATATGCTTGATATTGCATGTAATCTAATAAAGAACTTGAGCAGATATAGTTAGTTAGTTAATTAAGGTATTTAACTTGATTCTATCTTAATTGTGGATTGAAGTTAATACGATATTAGCACATCGAGAGGTGACTAGTATTACATACGTGTTCTTGATTAATAAACTAGGATAGTGAATTAAACTGGAATAAATGTGCAATAATTATAGTGATGCTTAAAGTGAAGTCGGAAGCCTAATTCTCCATTATTTTCTTGAAAATTCAGTTTTTAGGGTTTGTTGATTGTTTGGTGATTTTGATATTTTTAATACTTTTAGTTATAAATTGGAATTTGATTAGTTTAATAAAATTAGGATTAATAGGAAATTGGTAATTGTGAGAGTTATTTTCTTACTAAGTCTCTGAGGGAACGATACTCTACTTACGATTATATTACTTGTTGACCACGTATACTTGTGTTCTGTGCGTAATTAGATTTTACCCAACAAGTTTTTGGTGCCGTTGCCGGAGACTTTAGTATAGATTTTATTTTTTTGCAATATCATTTTAATTAGTCCAATTTTACTTAAACATTTTTATTTTTTTTTGTTCGTCTTATTTCAGGTTTTTGAAGTTGATTTATGCAAACTCGATCCAAATATCCAGACTTGCTTCCTTTTGAGGACGACATTGAAAGACGCTTTCAAAGGCTAAGTAAGTGGATTAAGGAAACAAGGGACGACTTCGAAAATTCTGAAAAAGAAGAAGCAATTGCTGCCGAAGACTAGAAAGCGTTGAGGGACTTTGCTACACCTAAGGTGACTGAGCTGTAGTCGAGTATCACCAGGCCTGCTATAGCTGCGAATACATTCGAGATTAAGCCTGGGACTACTTAGATGATCTAGAACTCGGTTCAGTTTGGGGGATTGGCAAATGATGATCCTAACGAGCATCTGATCAGCTTTCTAGAAATATGCGTCACTTTCAAGTACAATGGAGTGTCTGTGACGCCCCCAAATCTGGGTATCTTCCAACCCGACAGATGGTGCTCCACGATACTACAATTCATACAATCATTCCATTGAAATAACAACAAAATGAGTGTAATTACTATCTTTGTATTACATTTGTAATAAATCCTTTCCCAGGTTCATAACCGAATACATTCGTTGTTCTTCATAAGTATATTACATACATATACACTAATCTATCACAGGACGATTAACTGTCCATCTTAGCCTTGCCCTTATCTCTCTTAGAACTTTCAGCTCGTTTGGCTTTAGCTGCAAACATATGGTTCAAGTAAGGATGAGAATTTCTAGCTCAGGAAGTCTTAACAACGAATCATATGAATATCACATCAACAATTACATGCTTTATTTTCTATATCTGAACAATTATCTACGAAGCATTATGAAACATTTGATTAATACTTCTCATACAATAATTCCAGAGTATATATAATAGCTTAGGAATGATGAACCGATCAATAGACCATGAACATACTCTTTTCGTTTTTATACTTGAAAAGGACATCCGACACTAAGGCCATCCATACGTCTTTACTTATGAGCACTTCTAGGTGATCAGCCTATTGAACTCTATGTTGATTAACACTCTTCTGTTAAACGTATTTACGTTCAACATTTGGCAACCTCGCGTGCCCATCGAATAATCGATGAAAAATACTTTTGTTTGTACATAGACAAACTTATCTTATCATCCGTACCAAATACTTGGCATAAGATAACATTAACAATTCTATATCAAAAGACTTGTAAACAAATCAATCCATTCTTCAATACCAGTCTAGCCGAGTTAAAACAGGTATCGACTCTTTCTTTAAAACCATTCATGCATTTCAGAACATGCATCATATAAAACTTGGCTAACACGGAGGTTAGACAAAAGTTAAGAAAGACTTGCCTTTAAGCGTCTTCGAATTTATAATTCAACTATTCTCAGTCTTTACAGGATCTACATGATACATTCACATAGCATACTGAAATTAGTTATCAAACAAACTAACTTTACGTTTCTAACCAACTTCTTTCTCTTCTATGTTTTATTTGAATTAACTTTGTTTTTAAAATCGATTCCACCTTCTATACTTCGTTACGTTTTATTAACGTTCTTATGTCCTTAACCGACATTCGATCATTATTGGTTAACTACCAACGTTGAATATCATTCACGGTTCACTTATTACGTCTTTGTGTTCTTCGTTTAATTTATATTAAACCTTACTAGATCTTCTTACATTAACACCTTATAAGTGATTTAAGGTAAGTCTTATCATGTACATTAAGTACCTTCAATGTCTTACTTTAGGTCAACATTCAAAATGGAACCAAAAACTAACTTGGTCAACATTTTTCTACTGCCGGCGTTGCGGCGCGACATCCCTTACATTACAGTGGTGCTGCGACGCCAGACTTAAGAGGTTTTGCCCGGACTCGGCACTGCGACGTGAGTCCTTGTGCTAACTTCCGCGCAGCGGCGCGAAACTTCAGTAGGTTTTGGCTTTCTCTCGGCAGTACTTGGCGCTGCGTCATGACCATTAACACTAGGTTTGGCGCTGCGACGCCGCCCATGTGCACTAGTTGGTTAAACCAGTTTGTTTTTCTAACGAAACTCCCGGCTTCCTAATTTTTTTGTTTTACATCCGAATTGACCCATTCGAATTCCTACAAGTCACAAATTACATCCTTTACGTGTTCATATAAGAATTTCATACTTTCAATTTCGTTAACTCAGAATTCACCTTTGGGTTCATTTTTGAGCGTTCGTTTAACGTTTTCGACCGTTCAATACTCGTTTTCTTCGTTATAATTCGGAATTCGACGATTCTTTCGCCCACGACTCTTAATTACCTTATCTCACATGTTGACATTGGAAACCAATGTTTTCAAGTCACACGGCAACTTTTGACCTTTAATCCGGACTTTTCACGTTTTTGACGTTTAACATCTATTTCCGTAAAATTCGCCATAACTTCGTTACTAATGTTCTCTAAGCCAAATCACATGGAATACGGTTTTCAAATCGTTTGTTCATAACAAAGTTCACATTCATGTCTTTCCTCGATTTTTAACCTACGTAAATCTTATGATTTCTATTTGGTCATGACCTATCAATGATTTGATCATTAATAGACATCCTCATATCTCCTCAATAAACATGCTCCACCAATCTACGATTCTTCTACGAGAAAGAAATCGAAAAAGATGAAGATTACGGTTTATGAGAATTTACCTTTGAAGTACTTCACGTTCTTGATAAACGTCTAATGGTTTGCTTGGAAGTAGAGTGATTCTATGTTTCTAGCTCTTTCTCTCTCTCAATATATATTGTCAAGCTTTGTAAAACAATAAAAATCCAACTCAAGCCTTATATTTATAGGCAACCAACATGAGGGCAAAATGGTCAACATGGCACCTCCTTACTATTCCACCTCCTTAATCAACTTAGCCACCAAGTAAAGTACTTGGTGGTCAAGTTTTGCTGTTACTTGGCCATCAAGTGGCCGACCCACTCTCTCTTGGTTCATCCCATGGGTTGCCCCATTGGTTTTACCCATCCCATGACCGACCGGTTCGACCCACGATTTAATTCTTTGGATTGGGCTTGACATTAATTAATAATGGGCCTTAACTTGGGCTTGCATACTTAATTCATTGGGCTTGCTATTAATCCAAGTCCAATTGGATTGTACAAAATCCTTAACTCATAACCCATTAATACTTCTCATATTCTAAGCGTATAACTCCCGTATCCTCTTCGTCTAGTACTCATACAATATTCGTATTATACATTGTACTATTCTTCGTACCATACTTGTATTCATACTAGTATAATACTCGTATTCCATACGTATAATATTCAAAACGACTATATGCATTACACTTCCATTTCGGAAATCTCTTTCACAAACCCTTAGGTTTTAAGTCCGGAGGCAAAAACTTTATTTTCGTCATAACTGAAATCTTATCACATATTCCATCTCGTCTTCCTATTCTATCATTACGCATTTCTCAGAATTCCAAGCCTAAGCTCCGAACGAAATCGAATGAATAGTGTTTTTACAGAAAACTTCTCAAAAAAACCTTTGTTTTCGTCTTGATAATTCACAACTAATCCTAGCACAAAGCTAGAATACTAACCACATTCACGTATTCTAGGTCATAGAACGACCTTCGAATATCTTACTCACATAATAAATCATTTAAATTCATTTAATCCACATAATCAAATAAAAATTTAATTCATTGAAAATTCAAAATTCTCGGCCGTTACATTCTTCAATCCTTATAAGGATTCTGTCCCCAGAATCTCGCTATTCTTACATAAACAAATGAGGAAACTTTTCCTTCATTTTACTTTCGAGCTCCCATGTTATTTCTTCAGCATCGTGGATACTCCATATTACCTTTACTGAAGGTATTACTTTATTTGTCAAGACTTGTTCCTTCCTATCAACAATCTGAATTGGAAGTTCTTCATACGTTAAGTCTTTTTCTATTTGAATAGATTCATATTCTATTACATGCTTGTAGTCCAGTTTATAAGGACGTAACACAGGCACGTGAAACACATTGTGTATTCTTTCCAATTCTGGAGGTAAGGCTACTTCATAAGCTACCTCTCCTACTCTTCTTAAAATTTCAAAAGGTCCTACAAACCTTGGACTTAACTTCCCTTTCTTTCCAAAACGTATCTTCCCTTTCTAGGGCGACACTTTTAGAAAAACATATGAACCTACTTCAAACTCCCTCTTCTCTTGATGAGGATCTGCATACTTCCTTTGTCTATCTTGAGATGCTACTAACCGAGCTCTTATTAGCTTCACCATATCTGCCGTTTGTTGAACCATCTCAGGTCCTAACATTCGACGCTCACCTACTTCATCCCAACAAAGTGGTGTTCTGCACCTCCTCCCATACAATGCTTCATAAGGCGGCATGCCTATACTAGCGTGAAAACTATTGTTGTAAGCGAATTTCACCAAAGGTTGATGTTCGTCCCAACTCCCCTTGAAATCCATAACGCAAGATCTTAACATATCTTCTAGCGTTTGAATTGTTCATTCCCTTTGTCCATCTGTCTGTGGATGATACGCCGTACTCAACCTTAACTGTGTTCCCATTTGCTTTTGCAAACTCCTCTAAAAGTTCGACGTGAATCGTGGATCACGATCGGACAAAATCGAAACAGGTACTCCATGTCTGGAAATAATTTCTTTGACATAAAGCTTAGCTAACTGCTCTAGGTTATACCTAACTCTTATTGGTAGAAAATGAGCCGATTTGGTTAACCGATCCACTATTACCCAAATAGCATCGTAACCTTTCCTCGTTGTTGGAAGTCCCACCACAAAGTCCATGGTGATATGCTCCTATTTCCACTCTGGAATCTCCAGTGGATGCAATAACCCACTCGGTTGTTGGTGTTCAACCTTAACTTTCTGACAAGTTAAGCACTTACTAACATATTCTACGATCTCCCTCTTCATGTTCGGCCACCAAAAATTCTGTCGAAGGTCTTGATACATCTTAGTACTACCAGGATGTATCGAGTACCTCGAACTATGAGCCTCACACATAATTTCTTCTTTCATCTCGAAATTATTTGGAACCCAAATTCTTCCTTCAAAACGAAGTAAACCTTCCTTATCAAGGTTATACTTAGTCTTCACTTCATCCTTCATTATCTTCTTCATCTGGTCGTATTCTTCAGCACTTATTTGTAATTCCTTAACCCGTTCCACTATCGTTGGTCGAGTTTCTATTGAGAATAACATCTCTATTGTTTTACTTGGCAACTTAACTTCTAATTCCATCTTGGTCATCTCTGTTATTAACTCGTTTTGAGTCGTTAACATTGACAGCTTTTCTCTACCCTTCCGACTCAACGCGTCGGCTACTACATTCGCTTTCCCCGGATGATATAAGATATCACAGTCATAATCTTTTATCAACTCTAACCACCTTCTCTGCCTCATATTCAACTCCTTCTGTGTGAAGATATATTTCAGACTCTTATGGTCTGTGTATATCTCACATTTCTCCCCGTATAAATAATGTCTCCATATTTTTAAGGCAAAAACTACAGCTGCTAATTTTAGGTCATGAGTAGGATATACCTTCTCATAATCCTTTAACTGATGTGATGCGTACGCAATGACCTTGCCATGCTGCATGAGCACGCATCCAAGTCCTCTATGCGAAGCATCGCTATACACCACAAAATTCCCCGTATCATTTGGTAAGGATAATATAGGTGCCTCACTTAACCTCCTTTTTAGTTCTTGAAAACTATTTTCACACTTTTCTGTCCACACATACTTCACCGACTTCCTTATCAGATTTGTCAACGGAGCAGCTATTTTAGAAAAGTCCTGAATGAACCTTCTATAGTATCCCGCTAACCCCAGAAAACTCCTAACCTCGGTTGGCGTCTTCGATTGCTCCCACTCATTTACCGCTTCCACCTTCGCTGGATCTACGGATATGACATCTTTGTCTATAACATGTCCTAGAAACTGCACTCATTCAAGCCAAAATTCACACTTAGTGAATTTCGCATACAACTTCTCTCTCCGTAGTGTTTCCAATACTATCCTTAAATATTCATCATGATCTTATGGCGTCTTAGAATAGACTATAATATCATCAATGAACACTACGATGAACTTGTCCAAATATGGTTTGAACACTCTGCTCATCATACCCATGAATGCGGCTGGCGCATTCGTCAACCCAAATGACATAATCAAACACTCGTAATGCCCATAACGAGTTCTGAACGCCGTCTTAGGTATATCCTCCTTCCTCACTTTCAGTTGATGGTACCCCGTACACAAATCTATTTTAGAAAAATACTTTGCCCCTTTCAACTGATTAAATAGTTCATCGATCCTGGGCAATGGGTATTTATTCTTAATTGTCAACTTGTTCAACTCTCTATAGTCGATACAAAGTCTTAACGACCCATCCTTCTTCTTTACAAACAATATCGGTGCTCCCCATGGAGACACACTCGGTTGAATGTATTTTCTATCTAACAGTTCTTGTAATTAAACCATTAACTCCTTCATCTCTACCGGCGCCATCCTATATGGTGCCTTTGAAACTGGTGTCGTACCTGGCAGCAAATCAATCACAAACTCTACATCTCTATCTGGCAAAATTTTGGAGAAATGCCGAGTAGCTCCTCCAGAAATACATTCGCAAACTCTTAAACTACCACTATCTATTCCAATGATGCTCCCATTCTTTGGGTATCCACAACATGGCACAGATAACCCTTACACCCCTCCTTCAACATTTTCCTAGCTTGTGTCATGGTTAGACAACAAGAACATCCCGGTGATTTATTACCATAAAACACCACCTCATGTTTCTTAGAAAGCCTTAGGTTCACACTCTTTCTATGATAATCTATCATCGCCCAATGGTTAATTAACCAATCCATACCGAGAATCACATCGAATTTCCTTAACCTTATCGGTAAAAGATCTACCGACAATCTATTACCCTTGATATCTACGAAACAATTCCTATGAATGTGTTCAATGGGAATTATCTCCTCGTTCGCTACCTTAACGTCTAAAGGTATTTCTAACTTTTTAGGATTTAATCCCAATTGCTTAGCAAATCCACATGCTATAAAAGAACAAGTAGCACCCGAGTCAAATAACACGTAAGCATTTATTTCGTTGACTGGAATGATACTTGCTACTACATCTGATGATGCAACTGCATCTTGGACCGTCATATTAAACGTTCGGGCTGAGGGTCTACCCAATGATGGTGTTGGTCCAGTAATAGCTAAAGTACCACTACCAGAACCCTTACTACCCTCCGCCCCCTTCTTCGGGCAATTTCTTGCCATATGGTCTACCGACCCACAAACAAAACATCCTCGGCTTTTCTTAGGATTAGGACAGTTGGGAGATATATGACCCTTCTACCCACAGTTATAACAACCGGTCTTCCCCTTCAGACAGACTCCCAGATGAGTCTTACCGAATGTCTTGCATGCCTCCATCCTACGTTTAGGATCCCCTTGTGTTGCCCTAGTATTCCCAGGGATAAAGTTCTTCCTCTTAGGCATATTGCCACTTCCACTGGCAACCTCTGCCTTATTTCCTCCCTCTCCCTTACTCTTATTCTTTCTATCCTTGTGATATTGGGTCAACGCCTCACTACCACCTTCCGCTATTATCGCTTTCTCCAGAATGGTCCCGTAGGAAGCACTCTGAAAAACCGATATCCTATTATAGAGCCAGGGGTTTAGGTCCTACTCAAACCTATGAGCCTTTCTATCCTCCGTGTCCACTTGGTGTGGAGCAAACCTTGCCAATTCATTGAATTTGGCTACGTATTTGGGAACCGTCATGTCCCCCTGCTTAAGTTCTAGGAACTTAATCTCCATTCGACCTTGCATTCTAGTAGGGAAATAGTTCTTGAAGAATACCTTCTTGAACTGTTCCCATGTAACAGCTTTTGCTCCAGCCCTACCCTGGTGAGCCTCCCACCAGTAGTTGGCTTCCCCCTTCATCATATAGGTTGCAAAAGAAGTCTTTTGCGCCTCAGCTACGTTTGTAATAACAAACGCCTTCTCTATCTTCTTGACCCATGTTTGGGCCTCCATTGGGTCCGTTGTTCCCTTAAATTTGGGTGGACCTACACTTTTAAATTCCTTAAAGGTAGTTGTTCGGGCTACCCTAGGTCCTGCGGGCGCTCTACCCCCGGCTTGGTTAAATGCAGCCGTTAATAAATTAACGAACTGTTGCATTGGGTTATTTGAACCCCCCTCGTTCTCATTATGCGATTCCACCTCTTGGTTACGTTGTCTTCTTCTTGGCGGCATTTCTGATTAATTAAATAAAGTTCCGTTATTACTTATTTGCTTACTTCATTATTAGTCGTCAAACAACTAAACAATAACTCATACACGACAAAGCAAATTAAATAAAAACTTCCTTATATTAAAATGCTTCTTCATAGTTCAAAACTATTTATAACATGCTTTCCATAGCCAAAAGCTATTACATATATATCCCACGATTGACTTTCACAAAAATTGGGATTTATAAAAAGACTACCCTTTAATTATACAAAAGAGGGTTTTACGTCAATACACAAAAGTATCTATCAAACTACGCCTAATACTGCCTAACAGCATTCTCATGCTGCTGGTTCGCTAGAATCGACACAATATCTCGACTTATAGTATGTCGAGTATGTCCCGACTTAATAGAATAACAAGCTATCTTAAGCTTGAAATCCTCGTGCGCACTGTCATTTATATATGATATTCGTGCTATCTTTTGGTCTTTCTCAACCAGTTTCTTGCAAAGTTCTATGACCTCGTTCTTATAGTCCTGGGCCTTGTCTGTGACACCCCCAAATCCGGGTGCTTCCATTCCCACATGATTTGGTGTTCACTATACAAACATCATATATCTATCTAGCCATAATAAAAACAAACCATACAATATATAGAAATAAATCCTCCCTTTATGGGGTTACAACAACTGAATAATAAATACAATCCTAGGTCATACTAACCTTAAACATCTGTTCGGAAACATAAACAAATAATAAGTCTTAAACAACATCAAGTCTAAATATCATTACATAACCACATAATAACCAGTCTTCGTTACTTGTTAATCTTGCTCTTGTCTTTACTAATGGAAGGCTCGTCTGTTCTTTCATTCTTAACTGCAATGTTATTATTCGCAAGAGTGAGCATAATTGCCCACAAGTATAATAATGAAAGTAACAATATAATAATATGCGAGTGAATTAAAGACTTCTGAAATAAAGCTCAACTTTTGAATCAAGAATGAATAACAAGAATCAAAAAAAATCTGAGGGTCATAAGACCTTGAACTATATCCTAGGTTATCAAGGGTTATACTTGAAACCTTTAACAGTCATAAGACTATGGACTCTTCTTCTCGTACTTAGGGGGATCAGCCCTTAGTACCATACTGTGCACAATATCTTAACGCTAAAGCGTAAATAATCCCTTTACAGTGTTTTTCATCTCAGTTTGACATTAGAGTCCGCACCAAAGGAAGTTTGGTTTGGATAAATCATCAAGGATTCTGAAATTTAGAACGCTCATCAACTATGGACTAGTCGAATCATTAACGGTTCGCTAGTCTAACAAGGTTTAACAATAAATGATATTTATAATGAATAACAATCTCAATAGGTATACAATAGAATAATTATTATATAACAGAATCATAATTTGAAAAGATAGTAAATCTTTAACATAACAATGAACTTGATTTATAAACTTGAAAAATGATAACAAGTAGGGTTAGGAAACTTGCCTCGTGCGTAAATTACACGATAATTATACACGTCGCTTGATTTAAATCCTACATATCATTTACGTTCACAATACCAGTCAATTATAACGTAATTAATCATAGCAACTTCTTTCTTTTTGTCTAACTTTGGTTATGACTATACTTAGTCAAATTATCACACTTATTGTCACACAATAAGCACTTCACGAATAATAAGCTAACTATGCATTTCATAATTCAGTCCACATGCAATTATGTTATTTACGTGTTAAGCATCTATTTTAACATCTTATTATACTTCTAACATATTTCTATTTTCATTACATTAAGTTACTAACACATTGCTAGACTTGACATTTAAAAATAGTTCATTTCTGAACATCCTGGAGAGTGGCGCTGCGGCGCCACTGTTGTACTGGTACTCGGCGCTGCGGCGAGATGGCGATGTGGCCAGACTCTTGGCGCTGCGGCGCAGATGATAAGGCATGAGACTGGCGGAGCGGCGCGGCGAACTAGAAACTGTTCTATAATTTACGAAAATTACAGAACACAGCCAAAAACCCCAATTAAATTATTACTACACGAGTTTAATCATACCCATTCATAATAATACACATATAATAACTACTTAACCCTTCTAGCATGATTTTAATATGTTAAAACACATAATTAACAGGATTAAAACATGAAATTTTCCCTGTTCTCTGTGTTCTTGAAGGTTTTGAACAAAAACATAAAATTTAACACTACAAATTCGTTATAACACCGAATCTGTTCATTTAAAATTTGGTCTCTTCGTATTAAATTGCATAATAATATACGAGTATAATTTTTACAAAACCATTTATGTTTGACACATTAAATTTACGTATAAGGGCCATGTAACGCCCCCAAAATAGGTCCATTCCATCCAACCCATTCTGAGTCGCCAAATACATGGTACAGAAAATAACTACAACTTTATTACAACAATTGTAGTGGATGAGCACATCCCTGTCTTATGATGACACGAGATTGTATATCGTTAGACATCTTGTATGATAGTGGCAAAACACCCTTCCAACGTTGGGTTCGCTTCACCCTAGATGATTTACCAAATATAACTACTAAATGAACTTTTCTATACTGCTTCGGGAGAACCTCCACAGCTAGAGACCACCGTTCTATTTTTCTGTTACCCTCGCTCGACCCAGCTACACTCTTATTACCTGAAAGGAATTGTGAAGCAAAAGGGTGAGCACAACTAGCTCAGTAAAGAATATCATGACTAAAGATAAATTATCAATAGTCTTCAACAGTAATAAATCAGAGATTTAGAACATATGGTAGATGATAACACTTTTCAACCATAGTTGCAGCGGAACGAGCAATCCATTAGAAGAGTCACATAGACCATAAAGTCTATTATCTTCTCCATATTAAAAGTCCACCAACAATGTTTTATCCCTATAACATCAATCAACAGTTCCTGTCCACAATCATATAAATAACTCATAATCATAATTGTAGTTCTAAATTTCTCTTCGTATTCAGGACGAAGATAATTTTCATCACCTGTCTTTACCTGAAACATCAAAGATCATGATTATACCAAATCACAGTTCCTGTTCATAATCATACTAATAAATTCATCTTTGCACTACAGGCCAAAGATATTCATCAACAAACCATCTTTGCACTACGGACCAAAGATATTCAATATCAGTTCATCTTCGCACTACAGGCCAAAGATATTCATCACTAATTCATCTTTGCACTACAGGCCAAAGATATTCATCAACAGTTCATCTTTGCACTACAGGCCAAAGATATTCATCAATAATTCATCTTTGCACTACAGGCCAAAGATATTCTTCAACAGTTCATATTTGCACTACAGGCCAAATATATTCACATCTCAAAGAAATATATAATTATTTCAGAATTTATATAAACAATAATTATAACCATGTTAATCATTTCATCTTTACACTTAAGCTAAAGATATTCAATTATAAATTCAATGGTCATGATCATACCAGTTAACAATTCATCTTTGCACTACATGCTAAAGATATTCCTCAGTCACGATCATACCAATAATTTACCCATCTTTACACTCAAGTGAAAGAGAAATTCAACATCAGGGTTATAAAAATGTTATATATGATAATAAAAATAATATGATCAACATATAGTTTTAATCTCAAGAGTAATATTCATAAATCAACTATAATTTGGTTAGAAAAAGAAACCAATTTTGTCATAAATAGTAACTCGTGAATAGTAACCCGTGAATAGTAACTCGTGAATAGTAACTCATGAATAGTAACTCGTGAATAGTAACTCGTGAATAGTAACCCCGACATGAAAAGTTCCAAATTTGATAAAAATTCATATCAATACTTCGGCATAATGATATTGAAGAAAATAATATCATTTAAGAAGAAATAACATCCCTTACTATCCCTTACTATCCCTTACCTCAAAAGAGCAGTACTTCTGACTCGAATAACGCTGAATGAACTTGCACCGTATAGCAACACTCAAGATATCAAAATACTCATAAGAATACGCTCGATATATAGAGAGAGAAATAGAGAGAAAACTTCAGTTTCTGGTGTAATTTTTAATTCTAACCTAAGCACCCTATTTGTAGGAAAATGCTTAGAACACCAAAGCAGAAAATTGAATATAATAATAATATAATTACAAAATATTCAAGCCCACCTCTATATACTTGAATTCAGCCATAAACACATGCTAACCTTCTAGAAAAAGTAAGAAAAAACGTTTTTCTTAATAAAAATAATTAAAACTTCCAAAAATCAATAATTTCGGAACTTTAGAACTTCAATAATTCATAATAAATAGCTCTTTTATCAAAAAATTCGAATCTCGCGAGTTTTTATAGGAAATTCAATTCTCTACAATTTTGCAGAAGAAATTTTTTCCAAATTCCAAACAGAAATTGACCGAAATCAACAAACGGGCGATTTTACAGTCAATAATAAATTTTCGGTCAAGAATTGTGTCCACCAACACACAAAACATGTGTTAATCATTTAATGCCACAAAAATACTCTTCCTCCTCATATACTCATATATTCCACATTCATTATAAAAATATCACCATCAATATATTATTAAAATAATATATTTAAATGAATTATTTTATCAGAAAAAGATAAAATATTAATTTTCAACAATTATCACATTAAAAATTTTTTCCATCTATATCCACATAAAATCACTATTTTTCTCATCATATAAATCAATAATTAATTATACACAAATAATATTACAGAACCACAGTACTGGCAACCAGGCCGTTCCTAGGAAAGAGGGGGCTTTTCAATAAGGATCTCTTCCTTACTGGCGCGCAATTAGATGACCAAACCTCTCCTTAGACAGAACTTTCTAGACATTGCCAATAATATTATCTAATAATATTATTCAGATAATATGAATTATTGTTCCGATAATAGAAAATACTATGTAGTGACAACTATTAAAATAACAGTAATATAAAATATCAACGCAGCAATTATTGAATCAATAAAATACAATATTGAACAGTAATTACTGTAACAATTATTGAGTAGTGCCTTCTTACGTAAGAATTAATAATTGGTGCAATATCGTGTGCTACTGTGCAACAACGCGTATTACTGCGTTTTAACCACCGGGTATTCTAACAGTATTAACGGTAACAACTACGTCGTTATTTATAAACAACTTACACTTGTCCTTTTCTTTTATCCAATCGCTTTCCATTATGGGGTCCACAAAAGGTTGCGTCGTAGTATGAATATTCCCCGACAGTAAGAATATTTTATAACCACTTGTGTATTTCGAAAAAAAAATTCATATATCACCCTTAACTTTAACATTTATAAATTTAACCATTTACTAAATAGTAATTATAAAAAAAATTCAATACTTTTTACTTCATAAAATTCGGGGTCTTACAGGCCATATGGCCAAAGCCCATACTCTATAAGTTTTGAGCAACATATACGACGTATTTTCATGAAACTGATGACATGATAGCTTACATAATATATAATTAGATACGATTTAATAACATTTAACACATATACAAACTCATAGACATTACTCCTTTCCCAAATACAGAGGTTTAAACAAAAACTTTAAAAGCCATTTTTTTATGCAAACTTAATGACGAAAAAAAAAAGAAATTGGGTTTGGATAATTTACCCAGAGTATAGATTTAGAAGAGATGATCAATGATGATCCTTTCATAAATGATTGATGATTATCCGCTCACAATTCCTCTTAAACTTCTTATTTTTCCCTCTGTGAACTCACAATTTTGCTTTGGTTATTTTCTAGACTTAGCAATCAACTGAAAAGAAAAGAAGACGTCGTATTCAAATAAACTGATGCGTTGTGGAGGTCAGTTACCCATCATGGGTTAACTGCTCCCAACCTCCACTAGTGCCATGTTTGGCTAGCCTTAAAAGGCTTATACTCAATTAATTTAATAAACTCTTTTATCATATAGTTTAAATAGTGTTACACCCTTTATAAAATAACTCAATTAATTAATTTAATTTAAATTAAATAAAATATAGTAATTTCTCATAAATTAATTATATCAAATTATTAAATCTCTAATTAATTATTACATTAATTAAAATAACATTATGCTTATTAAATATTTCATTTAATTCAAAAAGCTCACATAAATACATACTTTGAATAATAATTATTCTCCACATTAATTAAATTAATATAACACATATACTTAATTTAATGTATCACAATTGCATCAATTAATTATTTAATCTAATAATTAATTCATCGAGAAATATTTATTCAATCCAATAAATATTAAAATTAAATTACAAAATGTCGGTTGTCACATCTTTCCCCCCTTAAAAAGATTCTGCCCCCAGAATCACGACTCAATAATTTCAACCCATTACATTTTCCCCCCTTACAAAGATTCTGTCCCTAGAATCCCTTATAACAATCTAGGTAAATAAATGAGAATAATTCTTCATCATATTCTCTTCGAGTTCCCACGTAGCTTCTTCAGCGTTGTGGTTCCTCCAAATTACCTTAACAGAAGGTATTACTTTATTTCTCAGAATTTGTTCTTTTCAGTCGATAATTTGAACATAATTTTTTTCATAAGATAAGTCTTTGTCGAAATGTAGGGGTTCATATTCAATGACGTGCTTGTAATCGGGTTTGTAGGGTTGTAGGACTGAGACATGGAAAACGTTGTGGACATTCTCTAGAGCTGGAGGTAAAGCTACCTCATAAGCAACTTCTCCGACCCTTCTCAGAACTTCGAAGGGTCCAATGAATCTTGGACTTAATTTCCCTTTCTTTCCAAACCTGATCTTTCCCTTCTAGGGAGAGACCTTTAAGAACACATAACTACTTGGTTCGAACTCAACATTTTTACGGTGTGGATCTGCGTACTTCTTCTGTCTATCTTGAGCTGCTGTCAATCTTGTTCGGATCACTTTGACTATTTTTGCTGTTTGTTGTACCAATTTCGGGCCTAGTAATTGTCTTTCACCAACTTCATCCCAGTATAGCGGAGTACTGCACTTTTTGCCGTATAACGCTTTATAAGGTGGCATTCCAATACTAGCATGGTAACTATTGTTGTAACCGAACTTTACGAGCGGTAAATGATCATTCCAATTTCCTTTAAAGTCCATTATACAAGCTCTTAACATATCTTTCAATGTTTGAATTGTTCTTTCACTCTGTCCATCTGTCTGAGGGTGATATGCCGTACTCATTCATAACCGTGTACCCATGCATTTTTATAGACGTTTCTAGAAGTTTGACGTAAAGCGCGAATCCCTATCGGAAACAATTGACACCGGCACTCCGTGCCTCGAAACGGTCTCTTTTACATATAACTTTACCAACTGATCTAAGTTGAATATGATTTTGATCAGAAGGAAGTGTGCGGATTTCGTCGGTCAGTCAACGATAACCCATATTGTGTCGAAGCCTTTCTGAGTCGTCGAAAGGCCAACCACGAAGTCCATTGTAATATGTTCTCATTTCTATTCTGGGATCTCTAGCGGTTGTAGCAACCCACTCGGTCTCTGATGTTCTGCTTTCACTTTCTAACAGGTTAAACATTTGGCAACACACTCTGCAACATCTCGTTTCAAATTAGGCCACCAGAAATGTTGTCGAAGATCTTGGTACATCTTGATACTACCAGGGTGAATCGAATATCATGAGCTATGAGCCTCGCTCACAATGTCTTCCTTAATCTCTGGTACTAGCGGTACCCAAATTCTGTTCTCGAATCTCAATATTCCTTCATTATCCATCTTAAATCTTGGTTCAGTTCCTTTAGATATCTTTATTATCACCTTTTTGCATTCATTGTTCTAAAGTTGAGCCTCCTTAACTTTATCCAGTAGGGTTGTACCAGATTGCATCTGAAACAATGTCTTATCAATTTCCATAGGATACTTCACTTCTAACTCCAACTTCTCCATTGTTGAAATCAATTCCTTCTATGCGGTCAACATCATCAATTTCTCCCGACCTTTTCTACTTAAAGCGTCGGCAACTACGTTTGCCTTACCTGGATGGTATAAAATCTCACAATCGTAGTCTTTAATTAATTCCAACCACCTTCTTTGGCGCATATTCAATTCTTTCTGTGTGAAAATATATTTCAGACTCTTATGGTCTGTATATATTTTACACTTCTCCCTGTAGAGATAGTGCCTCCAGATTTTTAAAGTAAAAACCACTGCAGCTAACTCCAAGTCGTGGGTCGGATACCCCTTCTCATAATCTTTCAGTTGTCGTGACGCATACGCAATAACTCTACTGTTCTGCATAAGCACACAGCCAAGTCCCTTATGCAACATATCACTATAAACCACAAAATTTCTTATATCGTCCGCAAGAGGCAACACAGGTGCTGTACTCAACCTCTTCTTCAATTCTTGAAAGCTTTCCTCACACTTTTCTATCCAAACAAATCTCACAGCTTTTCGAGTCAAATTCGTTAACGGAGTTGCGATCTTGGAAAAGTTTTGAATGAATCTTCTGTAATATCCTGCTAATCCAAGAAAACTTCGTACTTTCGACGGCGTCTTCGGCTGATCCCAGTTAATCACAGCTTCGACTTTGGAGGGATCCACCGAAATTCCGTTCCTATCGACCACATGTCCAAGAAATTGTACTCTTTCAATCCAGAATTCACATTTCGAAAACTTAGCATACAACTTCTCTTTTCTCAATACTTCCAACGTTAATCTCAAATGCTCTTCATGTTCTTCCGTGGTTTTTGAGTATACCAAAATATCATCTATAAATACCACTACGAACTTGTCCAAAAACGGCTTGAACACACCATTCATTAGTCCCATAAATGCTGCAGGAGCATTTGTTAAACCAAACGACATTACTAAAATTCGTAGTGACCATATCGTGTTCTGAATGCTGTCTTCAGTACATCCTCTGGTCTCACCTTCAGTTGATGATAACCACTCCTCAAATCTATCTTAGAAAGGTATTTTGCTCCCCTCAATTGATCAAACAGATCATCGATTATCGGTAATGGATATCTATTCTTAATCGTGACCTTATTCAGTTCTCTGTGATCAATGTAGAGTCGCATCGATCCGTCCTTCTTCTTTACAAACAACACCGGCGCTCCCTACAGTGATACACTCAGTTGAATATACTTCTTGTCCAATAATTCTTGTAGTTGTATCATCAATTCTTTCATTTCTATCGGCGCCATTCGGTATGGTGCCTTCGATATTGGAGTCGTTCCTGGAGCCAAATCGATCACATATTCGACCTCTCTATCTGGCAGAAGTCCTGGCAAATCATCTAGAAATACGTCGGCGAAGTCTCTCACTACTGGTATCTCCTCTACTTTCGAATTCTCCTTACGACTGTCGACTATGTAAGCTAAATATCCTACACATCCTTGTCGTAACAACTTCCTGGCCTGCATCATCGTTAGACAACTCACTTGTCTAGGCAACTTGCTACCATAAAACACAATCTTTGACGGAGTCATAAGGTTAATACGCTTCTTTTGGTAATCAATTACCGCCCCGTAATTGAATAACCAGTCCATTCCCAGGATAACGTCAAATTCCCCAAGTCGAATAGGGATAAGATCTACGTTCATGATATTATCATTAATATCCACTCTACAATTCTTATGTACGTACTTAATAGGGATTATTTCTCTATTCGTAATTTCTATGTTCACGGGGTATTCTAACTCATCCTTAGGCAATTCTAAATTCTTAGCAAAGTCATCGGATATAAATGAACAAGTAGCACCCAAATCAAATAATATGTAAGCATTAACTCTATTGAACAGAATGATACCTGACACCACATCCCACGACTGCACTGCATCCTGCACCGTCATATTGAAAGTCCTGGAGGTCGGTCGATTGGTTACGGTCGGTCGTTTGAACCACAAGTGAAGCAGGCACCCTTCTTTGGGTTAGGACAGTTAGGTGCTATGTGGCCTTCCTGACCACAATTGTAGCACACACGTTTACCCTTCATACTCACTCCCAAATGAGCTTTCCTGCAGGCCGGACACGCTTCAATCCTTTTCTTCTGACCTCCTTGCTGGTTTCCGGTTGATGAGTTATCATTCCACCTTTTCTTCTGATTAATATTACCACCTCCTGTGCTACTTCCACTATCCTTGTTATTTCCTTCACTTTCATTCTTCTTCTGATCCTGATTGTATTTGGTTACTGCATCGCTTCCACCTTCAGCAAGTATGGCTTTCTCTAGTACCCCGCGAATGTTTTCAATTGAAACATCGATACCTTACTATACAGCCAAGGCTTTAGTCCTTGTTCGAACCTTCTTGCTTTTCTCTCGTCCATGTACACTTGATACGTGGTAAATCTTGCCAATTCGTTGAATCTAGCCGCATAATCTGATACAGACATATTCCCTTGCTTCAATTTCAGAAACTGAACCTCTAATTGGTTCTACGAGGTAGTTGGAAAATACATCTCGAAAAACATCTCCTTGAACCTCGCCCAGGTAATCATACCTTCTCCTCCACGGACCTTGTTTGCTTGTCACCAAAAACTGGCTTCAAATTTCAGCATAAACGTTGCAAAAGCAGTCTTCTGGTCCTCTCTGACTCTTGCGACCTTAAAAACCTTCTCCATCTCCATAACCCAAGTCTGAGCTTCGATCGGGTTCATGGAGCCTTTAAACTCTGGTGGTCCCACTGCCTTGAAATCCTTAAACGAAGTATTCGATGGAGCTTGAGGTTGATTATTCATTGCTCCAGCTAGTAAGTTCACTAATTGTTGGACGGGATTAGCATTGGCGTTATTGTTATTATTCGTTGACTCTTCCTAAGCTGGTTGACGGTTTTGTCTTTTTCTCGGCGACATATTTCTGTTAAGAATATACGCTTATTAGATCTTTATTAAATTCTCTAAGTAGTTAAGGCTTAACTCAATAATTACTTAACACATTATCTTAAACAACTTGATATATTTATTCAAATCAAAAGTTTTAGCATCAAACGATAGCATCGCTGCTATTTACATCAACTATCCCGAGATAAAGAATCTATAGGATTTAAAACATTAAAATATTCATTCGTTCATAAACACGTCTGAATTTACATCTAAAAACCAGATAAGTTTTTTACATAATTAAACAATTACTATCACTGCCTGTTAAGGCGCCGAATAGCCTTGCTACGTTCCTCTTCTATAATGTGAGACATCATTCTGCGATCCATCATGTACGATGGTAGACCTTCAAACTAGATTGGGTACCTCAAAACTCGATCCTGGGCCTCATCCATTGCATTATTAAGTGTAGAGTATGTCTCTCCAAGCTTAGCCTTCTTTACACGACAATCCCTCTCTGCAAGATCAACACGACGTGATTCTCTTACCCAGCCCTCCTCTGCTATGATCAGCCTCTCTGAGCTTTCCTTCAATTCCTTCTTTAACTTCTCTATTTCTCCAGTCTTCTCCTCGGTTTGACCCTTCTAAATCCCATTCTACATTTCCCAGTCGTGTGTGAAGAGTCTCAACCTCCCTCTCCTTCTACTCGAGAGTAATCTGCTGAATAATCGCCCGCTCAGTCAAATCCTGAACAGTGTCTCGTAATTCTACATTATGGTCATATAACGCGTCGTACATCTCAGCATCAATGGAGTTCGGTGGGAACTCCTCTTCTTCCTCTTCCTCTTCCTCCTTAGGATCCTCCTCTGGATTAGTCTCCGGCTCATGCTCCTGACCAACAACAGTGATCAATGGAGATGGCTCTCTCTGAATCAACTGCTCCCTGACAACATGAATGTCTCGGGGCTCCTCCTCAGTAGGCACTTGGGGTTCCTCCTCCCCAGCTCGACTAGCTCCTCCAACATCTGATATCCTGACAACATAGTTTGAAATTATAGTTACTAAGTCGTACTAGTGAGCACATAATTAAACACATAAACACATAGAGTCTTTTATTATCTTCAATGAATTAAGAAATTCATCTCTTAGAACTCGATAAGAGAACAAGTGTGTAATTAGGGTAAAAAGGAAGAGGACAAGTGTGTAATCAATAAGTTATTTCCAGATGAGCAACTGTTTGGGATAAATATAGAATTTCCATGGTACGCAGACTTCGCAAATTATCTAGTGAGCAACATTCTTCCTCCTGATCTTACAAGACAACAGAAAAATAAGTTTCTTCATGACATCAAGTGGTATATGTGGGATGAGCCTTACTTATTCAAACAGTGCACTGACAAGATAATCAGAAGATGTGTGCCCTACAGTGAAGTGAAGAACATACTGCATGAGTGTCACTCATCGACATATGGGGGACACTATGGTAATGAGAGAACAATGGCAAAAGTGCTTCAAGCCGGGTTTAATTGGCCTACATTATTTAAAGACGCCCACCAATTTGTTTAAACTTGCGATAGATGTCAAAGGGTGGGCAACATATCGAAAAGGAATGAGATGCCAATACAAATAATTTTAGAAGTTGAGATTTTCGATGTATGGGGCATAGATTTCATGGGGCCATTCCCTTCCTCATTTACCAATCAGTACATTTTGCTTGTGGTGGACTATGTATCAAAGTGGGTTGAAGCCGTAACACTTCCGACTAACGATGCCAAAGTGGTTCTCAATTTTTTGCAGAAGAATATTTTCACGAGATTTGGCACGCCGAGAGCTATTATAAGTGATGAAGGTAGTCACTTCTGCAATAGATAGTTTACAGCCCTCTTGGAAAAGAATGGGGTCAACCATAAGGTAGCTACAACATATCATCCCCAAACCAGTGGGCAAGTTGAGGTTTCGAACAGGGAGGTGAAGAGAATCTTGGAAAAGGTGGTAAATCCGAATCGAAAGGATTGGTCTCTTAGGTTGGACGATGCACTATGGCCTTACCGGAATGCATATAAAACACTGATTGGTATGTCACCATATCAACTACTATACGGGAAAGCTTGTCACTTACCTATCGAGTTACAACACAAGACCTACTGGGCTATTCAGAAACTGAACTTCGATCAATCAGTAGTGGGTGAAAAGAGACTACTTCAGCTAAATGAGCTCGATGAATTTCAACTGCAAGCTTACGAGAAATCGAAATTATACAAAGAAAAGGTCAAAAAATGGCACGACCAGAAAATTATGCACCGAACGTTCGAGCCGGGGCAATCGATATTGCTGTTCAACTCACGATTGAGGTTGTTCCCAGGCAAGCTTAATTCGAGGTGGCCAGGGCCATTCACCATCAAAAGAGTTTTCTCACACGGCGCTGTTGAACTCTACAGTAGAAACCCATTGGAGACTTTCAAAGTTAACGGTCAAAGGCTGAAGCATTATTGGGGTGGTGAATCCAACATGGATGTCATCGCAATCACATTATCCGACGTACCATAAACAGGGAGTAGTCAGGCTGAATGACTTAAAATTAACCGCTAATTGGGAGGCAACCCAATCATCTTTTTAGTTTTCATATGTTTTAGTCATGTTAGTTAAATTATAGTTTAGATTAAGTAGGATACATTAAGTAGTTAATAAAGTTTATTGTTCTTGATAATATATCTACCATGCTTAAAATGCTCAATCTCTACTCATATTTATGTTTTATGGTTTGCAGGTACTTAATATGCTAATGGTGTGGAATTACAAGGAAGAAATAAGAAAATCAAAGCCCAATTGCAGTGTGCATGCCCGCCGGGGCGGGCCCCTAATACACTATACCCCCCACCGGGGCAGGGGTCTCTCTAGTCCGAAGTCAGGGAGTATGCCCGTCGGGGCGAGCTTCATAAGCTTGTCACCCCCCGCCGGGGCGGGGGTCCTAAATCCCAATCGACTTTTCGGCAGTTACATGTGCATAACCCACTTCTCCTCCTTATTCCTCCATTATAACTCAAACTCCCATCCATTATACCCTCTCAACCCATGATTTTAGTAATCGTAACTCCATCACCCTCCTCCATTACAAATCCATTATCCCATTACTCCTTACCACAACCATACACCATCTCTATATAAACACACCCTCTCAACCCAAGTTCACAACATCCTTTCATCTCTATCTTCAAAAGCTACGAATTAGGGCTTTCATTGAGGTACGTATATAACAATTGGGAGTGAGCACCGTATCATCTATTTCCTCCCTTCCTAGCACCATAGTTGAAGCACAAATAATCAAGTTTAGGGGATAGAACAGAGTGCACACCAAGTGTTTGACAGTTTGTGTGAGTAAAGCTTGGGAAGAGAATAGTGTGTTAAGGCATCCTCAATTTAATGGCATCTCAACCTACATCAAAATGACAAAGAGGAAAAAGTTCAAGGACCGCACAACCAACACGGACCTTTGATCGCCGTAAATTTAAAAGTGTCGCCGCCGCCGACCGTTACGACTACATGGTGACCAAAGCACTTACACCAGAGCGGGGGTTGGCACCGAATGCTCTAGATGGGGAGATGATGCAACAGATATATCAGAAAGGGTGGAACAAGTTTACGAAGGAACCCGAGGCCGCCGTTGTCAATGTGGTCAAGGAATTTTATTCAAATGCCAAGGAAAAACCTTTCAACGCGTTCGTGAGGGGTAGATTGGTTCCGTTCAGTGCTGATGAAATCAACACTTATTATCAGTTACGAGTGCTGAGACATTGTCAGTATGCTCACTTACGTGACAACGATCCAGATTTTGAGGCTATTCTGAAGGACATGACTAAGCCGGGTACAACATGGATCAAGGGTCGGAAAGGAGGCACGATTTTTCACAGCAAGGATCTCAGCAGGTATGGGAAGATATGGTATGCATTCTTGTGTGCCAAACTGTTTCCGTCCACACACACATCAGACGTGACCAAAGAGAAGGCACTACTGTTATACGCAATTGTGCAAGATTTCATCATCGACGTCAGGGCCATAATCAGTTTTTTCCATTTGTCGGTGCTTACGAGGAAATTTTTTGGGCGGCTTGCCACGCCCATCACTCATTTGTGGTTTGTGTCGCCAAGCAGGTCTTAGATGGTCTGATGATGAACCCACTCAGATGCCACTGCAGCTAGATTCTAGAATGATTGCGCAGTATGCAGTATGGGCTGGGGGTGAGTCACATCCAAGAGGAGTAGATTTTATATTTCCCTCAGCTTCAGAGGATGAAGCTGACACTGAAGACACCTCGGATGATGTCGAGTTTCAAGAGGATGTGGCGATGGGAGAACAAGAAGTAGAAGAGGCACTACATTCTGATGCCATATCTAGCCCTCAGTTTCTTGTATTTCAACGCCAAGTAGATGAACACAACAAGGAAGCACGCCTAGAGATGTGTCGACTCGCAGTGAGGCAAGACCATATGTTTGAAGCTATGAATACGTCTTTTGCTTCTTTGAATGCGACGCTCCAGAGCTTCAATCCAACAGCTCAATTCTAATACCAGCAGCCAGCTCCTATGCCAAGGTTCCCACCAAGTGACTCTGACGAAGAGGATCAACCACCACCACCTCAGACTTAGGCGATTACAGGAAAGTCCTTACACATTTTATTGTGTTATCCATCAATGAGGACATTGTTGTTATCAAGTTTGGGGGAGTTAGTTTTTATTTGTATTTCATGTTTGCATGCATAGTGTCATTAGTTAGGTTTTCATTTGTTATTGCACTTAATGCACTTTAGTTTTGCATGTTAGTTTTAGGATTTGTGATGTTGCACTCATGTAATAATATAGTTGCATAGTAGCTTAGGTGCATAAATAGTTTAATTATTAGTTCTGCATTTTGTTATGTTATGTTTGCCATATATAAAAAATAAAAATAAAAAATTAATTAGAATTGTGTTGTTTTGCAGATATCCAGCAGTCACTGTAGTTCATCTTTATTATGGCCAATGATGAGATTGAGATTAAGTAAACAATTACAGTGCCCAGTATTAGAACTATGATGTAGTTTTGAATTATAACTCAAATCTTGAGCATGTTTGAAACTGATATAAAAAGGGTAGCACGTTGATAACATCTGTGTTGACTGAGTAGTTTAAATTGATACATAAATAGTTTCTAAAGGATAATGCTAGTGTAAAACATAGAATGACAAGAATAGGTAGTGAAAACAAAGAATTAGGCAAGAACCTAAGTTTGGGGGAATATTTGGGGTATATAAGCTATAAAAAAAAGTATGAATAAACACCGTGGCGTGCTTGTCTAGTTTTGTGGCCTTTGTTACTTAAGTAAGTAAGCACAAGGGGATTGTCTTTACACCTAGCGCCCTAAGGTCTTAATGGTCTAGGAGTCGTTGGTCGAAAGCTCGTTAAGGTATCATTAAAAAGCCTAAGGGAATAAGACATTGCATAGCCATGTGTGTATATAAAAAAAAATTAATAATAATAAAACAGAAAATAAGAGCAAAAAGCCCCGTGGATGGAAAATAAAAGCATAAGTATCCCATGTTGACCATCGAGCTTGGTAAATGTTTGATTTTAGTTAGAACTCGTCTGTTTTTGAAATTTTTGAGGTTATTCTGTATGATTTCTAATAAG
This sequence comes from Panax notoginseng, assembly GCA_016801055.1. Lineage (NCBI taxonomy): Eukaryota > Viridiplantae > Streptophyta > Magnoliopsida > Apiales > Araliaceae > Panax > Panax notoginseng. Next base: position 91,967,473 of record CM029020.1, read on the forward strand.
AGATTGGTTATGTAATGAATTTGGATTAGTATCAGTTAGCATAGATGTTGATCACACACACACTATATCAGTAATGACAGTCTAAGATTCGAGGATTGATAAGAAGTTATTGACTGGTTTTAATATGAAGTGTTGTAGTGTTTGCTTGATTTTTCTGAGGCTGAAGGAATAAGTTTTGAGTTTATGATACTGTTGGATTTGTAGTCATTTAGTTAGATACATTACATCTCATTGCATTGCATTGCATAGCATGTAGTTTATTTTGTGCTCGAGGACTAGCACGATTTAAGTTTGGGGGATTTTGATAAGTGGATTTTATATCCACGAATTGGGTTCTAATTCAAGCCTATTCGTTGTTAAAACCTTGATTTCATATTTAGTTTTACTTATTTATTGTTGTTTTATGTGTAGGGTGGTTGGTGTGGCTAGTGAATGAAAAAGGGGAGGGATTGGAGCATAATTGGAGCAAGTATGGAGTTTCACCAAAGTCAGAAATCAGAAGGCTAGCCCGCCGGGGCAGGCCTATTTAACCCTTATACCCTCGCGGGGGCGAGGGGTCTTCATGTCTGGAAGCAGTAGTTTAGCCCACTGCTGGGGCGGGGGGTCCAGAATTCTAGCAGTCCTAATTCGATTTCAACACTGCTGGGATGTGGGGTTGAGCACTTGGATAGCGTATGGACTCTAAATGACATGGGACTTCGACCAAAACTCGTGTGTTGGATAAATATTGAGGAAAAAAACAACAAAATCATCATGCAAAGAAATTAACAGAGATTAAGGACAGAATTGGATATTGAGCATCAAAGTGAAGATTTTGAAGAACGATCATATCGATTGCAGATTAAGGCAAAAGTGAAGGGTGTTCTGCATTATTCTTCTTTTTTAGTTTTATATTTGTAATTGAAAGGATGATATCTTTAATTTATTCAGTTATTATTTCATTTATGATGAACTAAATATTTTTTAGGCTTAAGAAGGATCTTTAAGCGGAATGATGATTATGTGATCTTTGATTTTCAGTTTAACAAGCTATTATCCAGTTTATCTATATTAATTTGAGCTTGAATTTATGAATTGCCTGAACAACGATTCTTTGTGGACTTGTATGAACTCTAGAGATGAAATACGAGTCTAGACATAGTTAATATAGCATGTCTTCTTGAATTTTGTGAATGAACATAATCTTAATGAATGTTAAGGTAGAGATATGCATGACATCGCATGCAATCGGATAAAGAACTTGAGCTTAAACCTTCTTTAATTGTAATTCACATAGAGATATAGTGAGTTAGTTGATTAAGTGTTTAACTTGATTCTATCTTAATTATGGATTGAAGTTAATATGATATTAGTACATCGAGAGGTGGCTAGTACTACATACGTGTTCTTGATTAATAAACTTGTATAGTGAATTAAACTGGAATAAAGGTGTAATAATTAGAGTGATGCTTAAAGTGAAGTTGGAAGCCTAATTCTCCATTATTTGCTTAAAAATTCAGTTTTTAGGGTTTGTTGATTGTTTGGTGATTTTGATATTTTTAATACTTTTAGTTATAAATTGGAATTTGATTAGTTTAATAATATTAGGATTATTAGGAAATTGGTAATTGTGAGAGTTAATTTATTACTAAGTCTCTGAGGGAACGATACTCTACTTACGATTATATTACTTGTTGATCACGTATACTTGTGTGCTGTGCGTAATTAGATTTTACCCAACAGAAAGCTGGCGCCGTAGCGCCAGCAGTAGAACAAGACCAATAAAGAATGCTTAAGTGTATAAAGAAGGAAGAAGTTGAGTAGTAATGAATTGAACACTTAATAAACCTAATGTAACATCATCAAAGGATGTTTATAACCTTAAGTTAACAGCTAAAGGTTGATGAAAGATTAGTTGAACGTAAGAAACAATGTAAGACGATTAGCCGTAACAATGATAAATAATCTAAAGCATGATTAGATTAAGAAGAATGGTAAGATATAGTAATGACCTTACTTGATTATATATGACCTAATGTGGTATATTATGTGATCATGTATTGTAGAATCCTTAAAGAATCAAAGGAAAAGTATAATTACGGTAGAAGACGATGAAGGCAAGTATCCTGACCCTTGTCTAAATTCTTTGGACAAGCTTTGTAATTCATGTACCTTACTCATGAATTGATGTATGATAAAGTCGAAGTCAATTCCTTCGGCTAGACTTAAGATGTTTTATGGATTTATTATAATCTATCGAACTATTGTCAATGTTGTTAAGTTTTGTCAAATTATTTTGGTATGGTTTTCAAAGGAACACTGAATATGCATAAATAAATGTTTTGTCGTCAAACGACAGGCACGTGAGGTTGCCAAACCTTAAACGTACATACATTTAAACAAAGTAGCGTTGTACAACATAGAGTACTATAGGCTGATCACCTAGACGTGCTCGTAAGATATGCCGAACTTACAGACTTGGTGCCGGGTTGTCCTTTTTAAAGAAAGAATGAAATGCTCAAGGTCTTGGACCAATATTAATGTTTAATGAATATTGTTCATTGTGTAACGTTTTAAAGAAAATTGAAGTGCTATTTTGAATTATCGATAGTACCTCGTAATTATTGTTCAGTTATTGAAGACATACGATTTATATGATTCAAGCCTATTGTTTAATTTGAAATTGTCATACTTGCTGAGCTAGTTATGCTCATTTGAGCTTATTTTTTCATTATCTTCACCTCTCTTCTCTAAGGTTATAGCCTAAGGTACTCTTACCTAAGGTTTCTAACCTATCAGCTTTGATACCAACTGTAACGACCCCAAAATTTATGCAATAATATTCTCCTTCTCGATCGTTAACAATACAACTTTAATCTATCTTTACATCATTATTCGATATTAAAATTCCTAAAAATACGGAATATTTAAAACTTTTATACATTTCCTTCTGTATTGTCCTAAATCGCAACTTTATATTACATCACTTCGATTCAAATTTATATCATGAATCGTTACAACAAAATGACTATACAAAGTCTTACATCATAAATAGATATCCATATACACTAGATAACTCAACTTATAATTCAACAACATGTTACATTCAAAATGTTAAATACATTTTCCATAAAATATAAGTAATCTTCGTGAATATGGATCTCTATAATTCAGGTAGCACATATCCTTACCTTAAATTTTTATCCTGCAAAAATGGTTATTTACAAGGTTGAGCTCGACAGCCCAGCACAATCTAACAGTGTTCATGCATCACATAGCACATAATAACACACTCAACATATATCTCATAAACATTAGACTAACACAACATACATGTTGCATTTCATATAACAAGTATAAAGATTGAGTTTTTTACTCAATCAACATTCACTATTCAATCAACGTAGTCATAAATTGACTTTAACGTTTCATACTTTTTAATATATATAGAACACATCATGATCTTTGCAACAAATATGTAAAACAGCTCATCATCAAGTTCACATAACAAATAGGAACTGAAAGACTTGCCTTAATCATTTTTTACCAATAAAAGTTTAACAGCTTACAGTTATCTGCACTTCACGTGCTCTACACAATTATATAATTATACACATCAACTATTAGTCATATAACAACATAGCAATTTTAATGTAAACTCTACTCCACATCTCATAATCCTTCCTGTTAATTAGCACACAATGTTCAATTAGATTGTGTTGACTTTTCGACTTATGTAATATTCAAAATTTATTCAAGTGTTTAAGTCTTGCTAGGAATACTTATGGATTTTATATTAAACCTATTTCATATTTTATAATATCCATTTCATTTGACCTAAAACACTTTTTAAGTTCATTAACACTTATCACGACGTTTCGACGTTCATTCGTCACACGCTTGATTTGTCTCTCTTGTGTATGTTTAGTATGCTTATACAACTTATCTAATATATCATTTATTAATATTAAACATCATTATATTTATTAACATTTATGTTTTATAACTTAGAACAACATCATTTATCGTCAAGAGCACTACACTTGCATACGTGCATGTCCGACGCCCTCCGATTGCCTCCGAAAACACAACAGTCCTAAATATAACAATTTTGACCCCTGTTCCCGACCTCCAATTGAAAAACGTAAAGAATGAAATTTGTAAGGCTCTTCGTCCTCGTTCCAGATCATCTTGAATCACCGCAATCGGAGTTCGTATGAAAACGTTATACTCATTTTAGTAAAACATATCCGGTCAGATTTATTTTTCAAAATTCGTCTAGACAGACTACCCCCCCCCCCACCGGGGATGGGGTTTTTGTACTGGGGGGGCTCGCTAGGGCCGGGTCCCTTCTACGTTTTTGTGATTTTTGATCCAGAACACTACATAAAGCCAAATTAGGCCTACAAACTCCTTTCTAACAACCATACCAACCTACCCAATGTGTAATATGTTTACAGAAACATAAACTAATATTTTCTAATGCGTTTTTAACCACCTAAACAACATAAATATCAAGATTACAACCATTAATTTTCACTATTTTTGCTAAAACTTCACTTTTTGAAAGTTTCAGTGAAAATCATCACTGTGATTTTGTTTTTCAACCAAAACAGTTAATTCAACATACTATCTTTTAGTTTCTTCATCTTCTTTCAAAATCAACAGTCGATTTATATATTATACCGAGAATTAAACCTCAATTTTACTTTAAACTAAGCTATATTCACACACACACACATCATGATCTTTGCAACAAATATGTAAAACAGCTCATCATCAAGTTCACATAACAAATAGGAACTGAAAGACTTGCCTTAATCGTTTTTTACCAATAAAAGTTTAACAGCTTACAGTTATCTGCACTTCACGTGCCCTACACAATTATATAATTATACACATCAACTATTAGTCACATAACAACATAGCAATTTTAATGTAAACTCTACTCCACATCTCATAATCCTTCCTGTTAATTAGCACACAATGTTCAATTAGATTGTGTTAACTTTTCGACTTATGTAATATTCAAAATTTATTCAAGTGTTTAAGTCTTGCTAGGAATACTTATGGATTTTATATTAAACCTATTTCATATTTTATAATATCCATTTCATTTGACTTAAAACACTTTTTAAGTTCATTAACACTTATCACGACGTTTCGACGTTCATTCGTCACACGCTTGATTTGTCTCTCTTGTGTATATTTAGTATGCTTATACAACTTATCTAATATATCATTTATTAATATTAAACATCATTATATTTATTAACATTTATGTTTTATAACTTAGAACAACATCATTTATCGTCAAGAGCACTATACTTGCATACGTGCATGTCCGACGCCCTCCGATTGCCTCCGAAAACACAACAGTCCTAAATATAACAATTTTGACCCCTGTTCCCGACCTCCAATTGAAAAACGTAAAGAATGAAATTTGTAGGGCTCTTCGTCCTCGTTCCAGATCATCTTGAATCACCGCAATCGGAGTTCGTATGAAAACGTTATACTCATTTTAGTAAAACATATCCGGTCAGATTTATTTTTCAAAATTCGTCTAGACAGACTACCCCCCCCCCCCCCACCGGGGCTGGGGTTTTTGTACTGGGGGGGCTCGCTAGGGCCAGGTCCCTTCTACGTTTTTGTGATTTTTGATCCAGAACACTACATAAAGCCAAATTAGGCCTACAAACTCCTTTCTAACAACCATACCAACCTACCCAATGTGTAATATGTTTACAGAAACATAAACTAATATTTTCTAATGCGTTTTTAACCACCTAAACAACATAAATATCAAGATTACAACCATTAAGTTTCACTATTTTTGCTAAAACTTCACTTTTTGAAAGTTTCAGTGAAAATCATCACTGTGATTTTGTTTTTCAACCAAAACAGTTAATTCAACATACTATCTTTTAGTTTCTTCATCTTCTTTCAAAATCAACAGTCAATTTATATATTATACCGAGAATTAAACCTCAATTTTACTTTAAACTAAGCTATATTCACACACACACACACACACACACACACACACACACACACACACACACACACACACACACACACACACACACATATATATATATATATATATATATATATATATATATATTCATACTAATTCGCTGTAATATGATTTCCTTCACAAAATACATACATAACATGAATTCATTTATAAACTTATGAAAACAACTTTATAACAACCAATTCAACATCTATAAAGATTTTACATAGAATTCTAGGAAGAGAAACAAAAACTAAAACTTTAAAAATAAAAGAGTTAAGATGATACCTTAGTTTTAGAAGATGATGGCTATTCTTTTGATTGTGGAGCTTTCTTTTTTCCCAATTCTTCTTTCTAGACTTCTCCCAATTCTCTCTTACGTTTCTCTTTAATTTTCTTCTTCTCTTCCTTTTTTTTCTTCCGAGTCTTTCTCCCTATTCTAAATTCTAACTTACGCACTAAACCAAATATAACATATAGGTAATAATATATGTATTAAGTATATAATATAATTATAAATTTAACTGACATCGGTTAAAATTTTATTTGAAAATCAAAAGCCATAAGGCTTGTTTGACTAGCTAACTAAATATAACCCATTAAATCTTACACCTTGTTTGGTAAAACATATTTAATTTAAAGACTTAATATGCATTAAGCCTTGTTTGACAAAACTGAATTAAACTCCTTTAATTTATTTTAATAACTCTTTTATAGAAAAGTTATTTGTCACACTTTATTCAATTAAATTTTAATATTCAATTTAATTAATTTTAATAACAATTTATTAAATTACTTTAACACATAAATCAATACAACATAATTATAATTTTCTTTATAATTATAACTTTATTTAATCAACTAACACATTATTTTAATTACAAATTCAAATTTAAATATAATAATTCATTTAATCATTATAAACTCTCTAACTTAATTATTAAATTAAATTAAAATATTATCTCATAAAAATTAATTTTCTTAACTCCTTAATTATTTACTTAACAAATAATTAACCAATCAAGTCAAATCAAATTAAATATTTATTCAACAATAAACACATCCATTAAATATTTATATAACTCAATAAATATTTAAAAACTATCATTAAAATTATGAATTGTTACATTGCCAATGTCCTCCTCTATTTATAATAATTTTGGATCCGTCGCTATAGGTCATTGCCGACGGCACCCCGTCGCCAATGACTCACTTAAATTTTTTTTATATATAAAAATTACAAAATTCCTATGTTCATAGTCGGCAACCCGTCGCCAATGACTCACTTAAATTTTTTTTATATATAAAAATTACAAAATTCCTATGTTCATTTATATATATATATATATATATATATATATATATATATATATATATATATATGTTGTACCTGTTATAAACTAAAGAAAAACAAATAATGACAATGTACGCATATCAATAACATTAATCTCTTTTACTATCAACAATCAATATAGTTAGATACCAAACTGTAGTTTGTACAACTCAAAAGCTATATAAATACATACATGAAAGTCAAAATATAAATATAAACTTACTATAGTCCAAGATCAGCAATGTTTGTGTCATTGCTGGTCCCACCCTCCATAGTCTCATCAGCCCAGCGGTCATCACCATCTCCTCCACGGGCATCGCATGTGCCGCAACCTCTACCCCCACAAGTCTCATCAACAAGACCCTACAAAATTAAAATATTAAGAACGAAGTCCAAAATATAACATATTTAAATTTTTTTGTCTCTCTTGGTACACGTAATAACATCGAGTCTCGTAAGTTGTAACGTGTGCCTAATACCTATGCAGTGTTATATATGTGTTTGCGTGTCGTTTGGACGACCGAGGCGGATTTTGGATTCTTTTTCATCTTTTTGCCTAAGTGTTGGCATGTTTTACAAATTGAGTGATAACTCGGCCTCCGTATATCGGAATCGAGTCCCGTAAGTTGTAACACATGTCTAATACCTACGCGATGCTATGTGTGTGTTTGCGTGGTGTTTCGAAGACCGAGAAGGGTTTTAGGCTCTTTTTTGACTTTTTGCCTAAGTGTTGGCGAGTTTTGTAAACTAGGCGATAACTCGGCCTCCGTATATCAAAATTGAGTCTCGTAAGTTGTAACGTGTGCCTAATATCTATGCAGTACAACATGTGTATTTGCGTGTCGTTTGGTCGACCGAGGCGAGTTTTGGGCTCTTTTTTGACTTTTTGCCTAAGAGTTGGCGAGTTTTGCCTACGGGCTGATAACTCAGTCTCCGTATGTCAAAATCGTCTCATAAGTTGTAATGCGTGTCTAATACCTACGCGATACTACGTGTGTGTTTGCATGTCGTTTCGACGACCGAGGTAGGTTTTGAGCTATTTTTTGACTGTTTGCCTAAGTGTTAGCGAGTTTTGCCTACGGACTGATAACTCGGCCTCTGTATGTCAAAATTGAGTCTCGTAAGTTGTAACGTGTACCTAATACCTACGCGATACTATGTGTGTGTTTGTGTGTCATTTGGATGACCGAGGTGGGTTTTGGGCTCTTTTTCGATTTTTTACCTGAGTGTTGGCGAGTTTGGCAAACGGGCTGATAAATCGGCCTCCGTATGTTGGAATCGAGTCCAATAAATTGTAATGCGTGTCTAATACCTATCTGGTGTTACGTGTGTGTTTGCGTGGCGTTTCGACGATCGAAACGGATTTTGGGCTCTTTTTTAGCTTTTTGCTTAAGTGTTGATGAGTTTTGCAAACTGGATGATAACTGAGCCTCCGTATATCAGAATTGAGTCTCGTAAGTTGTAACGCATGCCTAATACTTATGTAGTGCTACGTGTGTGTTTTCGTGTCATTTCGATGACTGAGACGGGTTTTGATCTCTTTTTTATTTTTTTGCCTAAGTGTGGCGAGTTTTGTCTGCAGGCTGATAACTCGTCCTCCGTACGTCGGAATCGAGTCCCGTAAGTTATAAAATGTGTCTAATACTTACGTGGTGCTACGTGTGTGTTTACGTGGCATTTCGATGACCGAGGCGAGTTTTGGGCTCTTTTTTGGCTTTTTACCTAAGTGTTGGCGAGTTTTACAAACTAGACGATAACTCGGTCTCCGTATATCAGAATCGAGTCTCGTAAGTTGTAATGCATGCCTAATACCTATGCGGTGCTATGTGTGCGTTTACGTGTCGTTTAGAGGCGAATTTTGGGCTCTTTTTCGACTTTTTGCCTAAGTGTTGGCGCGTTTTGCCTACGGGCTGATAACTCGGCCTCCGTATGTCAGAATCAAATCTCGTAAGTTATAACGCATGTCTAATACCTATGCGATATTATGTGTGTTTGTGTGATGTTTGGACAGTCGAGGCGGGTTTTGGGTTTTTTTTCGACTTTTTGCCTAAATGTTGGCGAGTTTGGCTAACGGGCTGATAACTCGGCCTCCGTATGTCATAATCGAGTCCCGTAAGTTGTAACGCGTGTTTAATACCTACGCAGTGCTACATGTGTGTTTGCTTGGCGTTTCGACGACCGAGGCGAGTTTTAGGCATTTTATCTTAAGTTTATCTAAGCAATACAATTACAAATTACATAAATTAAATAAGGAAATACATAATTTAATTGTTTTTACCTGTAGAATATGTGGTGGGAAGATGTTGGCCAAGACAACTACACATACGCAGATGTCCTCCTGTACTACACCCATGAGATTGTCAGCGATAACTGTAGGATCTATAGAGCCGTTGACAACCTCCTGAGCCAGCTAGTAGATCCGCTCGCATGATGGTGTGCCTGACTGCACAAGACTGCTTGCCATGCACCCCTTTATGATCCGCAGGAAGAAATCGTTGGATAATGAAGGGCCGGCGCCAGATCCACTCGCACCCACTACCTCCAGTGGGTGGGCACCGCCGAGATCTCACAGCAGGGACTAGAGTGTAAGCTGGGACATGGGGAATGCCGACAACTCTACCCTTCTTCGGTCCCCCTGTAGCCTGCAGCCAGTCCTCTATCTCCTCGTCCACGCGCGTAGAATCGTCTATTAGAGTGTCACCTCTCTGGCTGCTCCGGGCCACTACAAGATCCTCGAACCGTCGCTGAAAAAAAGCACATTAGTAGATGATACGCAAAGTATAAAATGAAATAATACAAAAGAATATCCGAATTTTAAATACATACTAAATAAGAGAATTAAATAACTTACATCAATGCGTTCTGCCTCAGGTGAGATATAACCACCGTCACCTTTCTTTTGGTGGGCGTGCCACCAAAACTCCAAGCGGGAGGGTCCATGATTTAAGCTCACCTCGAGTCTCTCCCGGTACAGGTCATATGACTAAGACCCAGTGTAGTGTGGGAGACGACTCTGCTGTCAGGCAGCTGTACGCTGTGCTGACATCTTCTTGAAGGCCTCGACGTCCCAAATGTTGTACATCTAGTCCTACACCGCATCATATATGAAATCTGGCCGAACATCCTTAAGTGTCTGTCCATCATCCATCTTCGTTTGGGCCTTCTTCTTCCATTCGTAGACCCACTTGTGCTAATTCATCTCTAAGTATCTGTGTAGAACAGTCATGCCATTGGATTCCTGCCCGTCCTCGAAACGATAATATCTCTGCACATTACACATTAAGAAGCTTAGTAGACAACATAAATCAAAGAGATAAAAGTATATTCAAATGGAATATAAAACTAGCATATGAATGATTGACATCCTACCTTAAACTCAACAATAATCAACTGACGTGTGCGGTCATCCACATCCGCTCACCTCATCCACGACATGAGAATCGGTTGCGGACGATCCCAAGTAACGTGTTCCTTGGCGTCGCGTCAAGGATGCTACAATTGAAATTAATACATTACAAATTACAAAGAATATAAAAGAACTAAATACTTATGTCACACTACTACAAAACAGTAAATAGACAACGCGAAAAAAACGTTGTGATTTCAGTCAGAAAAACGTCGTGGTTAAAAGTGTCATCTATTTGACACCCTTACATAACGTTTTTAAAACGTTGTAGTTAAGCACAATACACAACGTTTTTTAGGAAAAAAATGTTGATTTATTTTCCAAAAATTAGTAGATGCTTAAAAATATTATAGAAGGTATGACTCCACAACGTTTTTTAGATAAAAATGTTGTTTATTATATCAGACAACGTTCAGGCACATTTACATAACGTTTTAAAAATGTTGTAGATTAAAAGAAAAAAGAAAAAAAAGGTTGTGGTTCACCTACATTACCAATGCACCTGCAATATGCTAATGCCATGATATATAGCTAAAAGGTCTAAATTCTCATTTAAATTTAAAGCCAAAATGTATCAACCATTCAAAATACATCCTAATAATACCATTCGTTTATAGTTTCAAAATGATTTAGTAAAATACTACAAGCTGAGAAACAATTACTAAGTTACAAAACTTTCTTCCAAGAGTCCGTAATTTATAAAATTATTATACATTGTCAGGCCAACCTTGAATGGCAAACCACCCTATTCCTTCTGAAAGAAAGAAGGCACAAGATTTGTATGTACAGAGAAGAGTTGTGTATCCATGAAATGCTGTTTCAATGTCCAAGGAGGAACATATTAGCATGTTAACATTGACCGAAAGAAATTAAAAGCCAATAACACAAATTTAAAAGCTTCAAAAAGTCACAACCTGATAATCTGGTCTAAAATCATGTCCCCATAGGCTCACGCAATGAGCTTCATCAATTACAATCCTATCAAGTGACTCACGAGCATAAAGGCTTTCCAAGTGTCACAGCAAAACATCACTCCTGCACTCAAATGTCAGTTTAATAGCATAATAAAGTTAAAGTGTTATAAATCAGCTTTGCATCAACACATAACATACTGCAATATTACTTCATATAGTAGAACGTGGTTTTCATCTTTAAAATGGATTCCTAAAGAAGAAATACTATTATACAACACGTCATCAAATCTTTTTTTATCTCATATTCAGTTCATGTTATCATCTAGCTACACCATACAGATTGTAAAAATATCTGTATTATAATGTTCATTCTGAAGCATACTCGGGACATACCAAAAAAAGTACCTGCTACTCAAGACGCTGTCAAAATATGTTCAGAAATAGCTGGTTTCAAATTCAATCATTCAAATCATATAACATTAATTTAAATGTCACTCCGATGTCAATTTTTTATGACATGCATCCCTCGTATTTTTTCACAATCTTAGGAATGATTGAACAAGTGATTCTACCATCCTTTTGAGGTCAAATGAATAAACTAAGGGCACTTACTTAGCTACTGTCACTGGGGTGACATATAACAGCTTGTATTTACAATCTTTTAAACAAAGCTCCTTAAGAATCTCCTGTTGTTCAGTCCACTCCATATTACCACTTAAATAAGCAGCATGTATGTTTGCCTGCGATACAATCCACCCACCCCACCTCCAAGAGAAAGATGCTGTTAGATATAACTTATAAAACTATCCAGACAGATGTTAAAGCTCTAATGCAAAGAAAAATACCTGCAACAGATGTATTACTTGATCTTGGATCAGAGAAACAAGAGGATAGATTGTATGATTGCTTAAGAAACAAATCCCATGGGCTTTTAAAATTAATAGAATATATTAATTTGAAAATTTAGCATACACAACAAAAACCATCAATGGATACCAAATGTCAGAATCTTTGGTTACACGTCTGCTAATGAAGTATCTTACGGTTTTAATAGCTTTCAAAATCTATTAGAAGGAAGCATAAAGGCTTTCCAAGTGTCACAGCAAAACATCACTCCTGCACTCAAATGTCAGTTTAATAGCATAATAAAGTTAAAGTGTTATAAATCAGCTTTGCATCAACACATAACATACTGCAATATTACTTCATATAGTAGAACGTGGTTTTCATCTTTAAAATGGATTCCTAAAGAAGAAATACTATTATACAACACGTCATCAAATCTTTTTTTATCTCATATTCAGTTCATGTTATCATCTAGCTACACCATACAGATTGTAAAAATATCTGTATTATAATGTTCATTCTGAAGCATACTCGGGACATACCAAAAAAAGTACCTGCTACTCAAGACGCTGTCAAAATATGTTCAGAAATAGCTGGTTTCAAATTCAATCATTCAAATCATATAACATTAATTTAAATGTCACTCCGATGTCAATTTTTTATGACATGCATCCCTCGTATTTTTTCACAATCTTAGGAATGATTGAACAAGTGATTCTACCATCCTTTGAGGTCAAATGAATAAACTAAGGGCACTTACTTAGCTACTGTCACTGGGGTGACATATAACAGCTTGTATTTACAATCTTTTAAACAAAGCTCCCTAAGAATCTCCTGTTGTTCAGTCCACTCCATATTACCACTTAAATAAGCAGCATGTATGTTTGCCTGCGATACAATCCACCCACCCCACCTCCAAGAGAAAGATGCTGTTAGATATAACTTATAAAACTATCCAGACAGATGTTAAAGCTCTAATGCAAAGAAAAATACCTGCAACAGATGTATTACTTGATCTTGGATCAGAGAAACAAGAGGATAGATTGTATGATTGCTTAAGAAACAAATCCCATGGGCTTTTAAAATTAATAGAATATATTAATTTGAAAATTTAACATACACAACAAAAACCATCAATGGATACCAAATGTCAGATTCTTTGGTTACACGTCTGCTAATGAAGTATCTTACGGTTTTAATAGCTTTCAAAATCTATTAGAAGGAAGTAATTTTCAAAAATCGAAAATCATGAATAGATAAAAACACCCACACTCATACTTGACCAGCAATAAGTGCATATATGACTTGAAATTGCAACCTCAAAACAGAGTTCTATAGCTCGAAACCAGTGTTTTAAGACTAGGGGTGCTTATTGTTATATCTACAGGTTAAGTATACTCAATTGAAGGGATGTTGGCAAATTAATTTTTGGGAATTATGTATATTACCATTACCCTATTGCTTTGGGAAGATAAGAGACTGATATAGAGAGTTCCCATGCCAAATCTCGTGCCTCCAGTGAGCGAGTGGCACACCTGGAAACCTAGCCCATAAATGAGAGAAACAGAAGACAAATCAACCACATTAGACCAATACAAGATGTTATCTTAGTAATCCATAAAACTACATTATATGGCATTATAGCTAGGCTGGCAGGCCCTAGAAATTGACAGGCTGATCAAGTTAGTCAAAACCATATCAAAAACTACATTTACATTGGCATATAGCATATGGCCTTGATAAAATATCTAAGTAAAAATAATAAGCAATAATAAGATCTAGTTGTTTGATCCTGCTCATTAAATTTAAGGATTTAAAAGCACCAAACAAACAAATCAAAGAAGCTCAAAACATTACAGTTTGAAAGAAGTACATAACACAAGAACATAATGTGCTACTCTGTATCATCAAATTCTCCAATAGTACTAGTTTGTTTTGAAAATTTCAATTTAGAAGGGATTCATATATTAAAAACTAAAGTAAATGGTGGGATTTCATGGAAATCAGTACAATTAACCATATTGTTCAAGTGTAAGGAAATAATTGTAGATAAACTCTCTTTTTTATACTTGACACCAAACAAAAGAATATGACTCCGAACAAGGTGCTATTTGATAAGAATTATAAAGAAATCAAGCAAAGCTGAAATGTCACCATTATAATTCTTAAGGTTCTAATCAAATTTCAGAAAAATTATACATATCTTCCATATGAGACATCCCAAACACAATTAGGTTGTATATCCATTTAAGGATTTAATGTTAATTATTTTGGCATTTATCAAGGAGTATATAAGCTAGGTCGACATATCACATATAATAACAACAAAGATAAAGGAGGCCTATTTGAAATAATCCTAATGGATGAATTTAAATTATTTGAAATACAATCAGACGCTGATATATAAAATCAGATTACAACGTGTCTTCCACATTTTTTACATTTTACAACAGTTTCTCCATATGTTATTCCATATATTCTAATTCCATGCATTTATCCACCTTCTAACAACATAGATGCAACATATATCAAACTAACTAACATCATTATCGCATAACTTGTTATAATCAAAATTTAATAGAAATGTGTATATATTATTACCTTGTAAACAATCACAATTCTCAGCTTCCTTGCGAACAACATCGAGAACAGAATCGATCAACTCAGCACCTTCAGTATAATGACCTTTCGCCCAGTTATTACCGGCACCAGAATCGATCGAGAACAAAATCGAGCAACTCAAGAGTCTTATCATTTTTCGCTTAGCTCTATCTTGGTAATCGACTCTGGCAAAATAGAGAGAGTCGAATCCCAACTGCAATTGGGGGAGGGGGATCAAATGCATCTAAACACTAAAATTGGGGGAAACCCTAACCTAATATAAGAACGAATTGACAAAATCAACACTAAAAATCTAAAATTTCTCAATTTGGTACAAAATAGGCCAAGTAAAATTGGGCGTAACCATAACCTATTATAAGAATGAATTAACAAAATCAACTAAAGAAAAGGAAAATTTCTCAATTCGGTACTTCATAGACATGAATCCAAGTAAGGAACGCTGTGAAATTGAGACCAATTAAAACCCTAAACATATAAAAACAAAAGAGGAGTTCAACAAAATCAATGTACGTAATTTAGGAAACTCAACAAATAACTTTGAAACCCTAGAACCAGAGAAATTAGTAGTATAAACCTGACAATGTGGGGATCCCTCGAAAGCATACACAACAAGGAGACTTCACGGATAGTGGTGGGAGAGACTCCTTCATCGTCCTTGTGGAGTCTCGTCTTCTTCAGGGCTAAAGATGAGAGGAAGACAGTCGGTGCCAAGTACTTGAACCCTATCAGTCTCGTCTTCTCGTCTTTTTCATTTAACCCTTGCTCCGTGTTTGATACACTCTCCGTGTTTTCATTTACCCTTGCTCCGTGTTTTGATATATACATAACGTTTTAAAAAAAATGTTATCTAATTAAAATTAAAAAAATAACTTTTTAAATAGATAACGTTTTTTTATACGTATTAACAACGTTTTGTTAAAAAACGTTGTGGAAAAAAATACTACAACGTTTTTTATAAAATCGTTGTTGTTTAAGTGTTGTCTATTTACTACTTTGTAGTAGTGTCAATACTATATAGGATTATGAAATTACCTATGAGTCTTAACACGACATATAAGCGGTGCCTGGGGGGTATTCCATAGAAAGCCACGTGCTAGTCCCCGCGGAGGCCTACGTCGATTACCTATGTAGTGAAATACATCAATATTTATATAAACGAATATAATGTTAATACAATATAAAATAAAAAATAATAAGATGTATCCCAACAAAACATGTAATTACACTAGACGATCCGACCTAATCATCACGCGTAGAATCGTCACGGCCCCCACGACCTGCATGCCCACCACGATCGCCGTGTGGTGTGCGCGCCATATGTATCTATACTGTCAAATCATAAAAAAAATATTATTAAACATTCGTAAATACTATATTTGTGAACAGTAACAAAGAGGATAACATACAAATACAACTAAAAGAATGCAACATAAATAGTAGCCTAAAAGGATACAACATAAATAGTAACCTAAAACAACTAACACCTTATTTAGTAGATTAATATAAGTTGAAGATAATGATTGCACTACTACAAACTATTACATTTGAATACTACTAAAAGGACACAAAAAATACATACTCCTAATCATTTATATCGTCAAAACCATCAATATCAGAATCGTCATCTTCGAGCAGTAGATCTTCAATATCGTTGTCATCAACATCATCGTCGTCCTCAACGATTTCTTCAATTATATCTACCGCCTCAAGAACATTGTCTTCACTTTCGACAGTGACGACATCATCCTCTTCTTCACTAGACTCACTAATAATTGTCACATCAGTAGGTGTGACACTAGTAGACTCGACTTGTAAAGGTTCATCGTCTGGACGAGGAGCTGTTCCTTGAAAACCACGGGCTTTGGTGGTTATAACAGCATGCCATGGGCTTGCAGAAGTCTTAACAGTCCGCGTGTAGTACACCTGTGTTGCTTGACTTGCTAAAATAAAAGGCTCGTCCATACCAGTCATCAGTCTTAGTTTTGACTTAACGTTAACAGTCACTCGTCCTGATTTTTTATCTACTTTAACTCCATTCTGAACATCAAACCAATGACAATTGAAGCAAACTAATTCTTTATGACCCCAATATTTGAGAACGATAACTTCTAGCAATCGTCTATACCAATTATCCCAAATGTTATCGTAGCATCTACCTTTCACCATAACACCAGAATCAACAGAAGTGACTTCCCCAAAATCGCAATACTTAAATCTGTAACCGTTGACAATGCAGCATGTATAAGTATCTACAGATCTTTTAGGGTCGTTGTCTATAAGCTTTAGCCGATTGTCAGCTAACTCATATGTGAGGACCTAATGTACATTAACATAACATATTCTAAAGTTAGTTACGCCATAAGAATAAATCTATGATGGTAGATTCAATGAACTTGTAAAGGTTAGACTTACATGATCTTTAAACCATTGCACAAATTTTCC
The DNA here is from genome assembly GCA_016801055.1 of Panax notoginseng. Taxonomy (NCBI): domain Eukaryota; kingdom Viridiplantae; phylum Streptophyta; class Magnoliopsida; order Apiales; family Araliaceae; genus Panax; species Panax notoginseng. Next base: position 91,985,031 of record CM029020.1, read on the forward strand.
ATTTCTCAAATTTTGCAAATCCCCGTCCACCATATTCGGATTCGCTTCACGTACTTCAGCATCATATTGACTGCAATACAGTTATATACTTAATGTGTTTGTAAAGGAACTTGACACAGTTACACCAGACATATATAGTTCTGAGTACTTACTTAATGTATGGCGTTACTTCATTCATGTTGACAAGTGCATAAAATGTAGCAGCTGCATACTCACTATCGGTTAAGAATCGCATTTTTTATCGTCGAATGGGCGTACAAGATGACTAAGGCCGCTAATTCTCCATTTTCCTCGGGCGCAACAGCCTCATTCTGACGTAAGCGATTGTGTTTCGTCTTAACATTCGGCTCAAAGTACAATGAGCAGAAATTAACATGTTCCTCCATAACATAACTTTCAATAATTGACCCCTCTACACGGGCTCTATTCTTTACCTTTTGCTTTAGACGTTGTATATACCTATGTGATATATAGATTAGCAAACAAGAATTAACATTTTATCATATTAAAAATATTAATGTCTTTGCCTCTCGAATGGATACATCCATCTATATTGTACGTGACTACCAAACTTAGCTTCGTATAGTAAGTGAATAGGCAAATGCTCCATTGAATCAAAAAACGATGGTGGGAAGATCATTTCTAACTTGCACAATATTTCCATTATCTACATCTCCATTTAATCTATGTCTTTGAGCTGGAGCTCCGTCAAGCATAAATCTCTGGAGAAATTAGAAAGCTCTGTCAGTGCTTCAACCACACGTTTCAGTAACAAGTCAATAAATGCCACAGGGATCAACTTCTGCACGAATACGTGACAATCATGACTTTTGAGACCCCGAAACTTCAGCTTTTCGACTTTACAACACCTTGCTATATTCGAAGAATATCCATCTGGGAGCTTCCGTCCACTGATCCAATTACATATCAATATCAACTGTTCCCTGGTCAAAGTATATTCAGTTTTAGGCGTTACCATCTTACTACCCTCCTGATACAACCACAGATCTTCCCTAATGTTCATTTCTACCAAATCAAGCCTCGACTTGTTGTTGTCCTTTGTTCTACCACTGGCATCTAGGACTGTATAAAAAATGTTATCAAATACATTATTCTCAGTATGCGTTAGATCTAAACAATGACGGATGCAGAGTGTAGCCCAATAAGGCAGGTCAAATAACATGGATCTGTGTGTCCAGTTGTGAACCTTGCAGTAACCATAAGATCTCTATAATATGTGATTCTTCTCTAGAGGTGGAAACTTCAAATGACTAATCCAACTCAACACTACTGACCCAGAAAGACGGCCCGGTACTTGACGTTTCACTGTTTTTCGATTGAATTGTCTACTCATCTGTCAATAACAATGTTCAATCGGTAAAAACTGTCTGGATGTTGCAAAGAAACTCATCTTCCCCCCATTTTTGAGCCGCATAGCTTTAACTGACCCCATGCACACGGGACATGATAAGTCCCCATGAGTCGACCATCCACTGATCATTTCTAACGCCGGGAAGTCATTTATTATCCACAGTAAAGCTGCCCTCATGTCAAAATTCTACTTAAGAGATACATCATAAGTTTGAACCCATTTTTCCCATAACATCTTCAACTCATCAACTAACGGCCTGAGGTATACATTGATGTCTTTACTAGGACTCTTATCACCCGAAATCAGTAAAGGCATGAACATGTAGGGATCTTTCATGCACATCGAAAGCGGGAGGTTATACACAACAATAATCACCGGCCAAGTTGAGTAGGGCTTTGTGTAAGGCTCGTTAAACGGATTAAACTCATCTGTATCAAGTCCAAGCCTAACATTGCGAACCTCTTTAGCAAACAAGGGGTGCTTGTTATCAAAATTTTTCCACTCAAGCCCATCTGCCGAATGCATCAGTTGACCTTCGACTATGCCCCGTGTAGAGTGCTACCTCATATCCTCGACAATATGTGTTAATAACAAACACTGAAGCCTCGACGCAATGGAAAAGTAACGTAAGATCTTTCTCGACACGTCTTTTCCTTTTTTCTTGAGCTGTTCACAGTATCTACTTGTACCACAAATATCACATGACCTCTTATCTTTATTGACATCACCATAATACAACATACACTCATTCTCACAAGCATCAATCTTCTCATACCCCAGATTGAGCCTTTTGACCATTTTCTTCACATCATAGTACGACTCCGGTATCTTATTCCCTGCAGGTAAGCACTCCTTCACAATGCTTAGCAGTTCATTAAAACTTCTCTTGCTACAGTCATGCTCGTTCTTGAAGTGTAAAAACTTAGTCACGGCAGATAAGACGGTGTGTTTTTCGTGCCCGTCATACAGTGGCATCGCTGCTTCATGCAAAAACTCATAGAAACCCTTAGCCCCGTCATTCGGCTCTTGGTCGACGCTACTACCATCCCTATCTGTATTCCACTGGAAGTATGAACCAGTAGCTTCGACTATCATGTTAGTACAGTCAAAGGTTTCGTCACCTCTGGATTCCAGTTCTGATTTATGTTCGTCCAACCAGGTTTCCCCATGATAGATCGATGTTGTATAACCCTGCTTGAACCCATACGTAAATAAGTCGCACATGACTTCAGTTCTTTCCTTCCACACTTCAGTCACACACCTCTTACAAGGACATTTGATCTCATCGCCGCTGACTTACTCAAATGCGAAGTTGAGAAACTATTCAATCCCACTACGATACTCAGAGTTAAGCCCATTCTTATCAGTGGCTACCCTACGTTCCATCCAACTTCGATCAACAGACATCTTGGACAACTTTCTACTATATATATGGAAAGTTAGACAAACACAATCAAGTCTCCAAGTTAATGTATATGCAAGCTTATGAGTTTCCTAACTTCATATGCACCTCTAACGGGTCAGGCTTCTATCCCATTCCCGGATGTGTCGCCTCACTGATGCCAACAACTTGAACACATCTTTAAAAATTTTAGAAATTTCGCTAACACCTCCCCATGGTCTTCAAGTACACGAACCCGAAGAACATCAAGAGATATATACTGACCAAAAATTTAAAAAATATAAAGACGTGCTTAAGTCGTTAACACCGACCTAAGTGAGATCGAAACATACAAGAATTGTCCCAAAACGGGGACTATTTGAGATTCACTCATACTAAGTGAATCTCAAACGGGTTTCTAAGCTTCCTAAACTATATGAAAATATATGTGCATATGAAATTAGATTCTTTTCCTAGAACAAAAAGAACTACTAGCAAAATCTTTCATGTTTTCTTCGACGAAATTGTTCAAATCCTTTCATTTAACAAAAAAAAAAAACTAAAGAAATAACTTATCAACATACTTTTAATAGAAGAAAACTTATCAACATACAACAACGAAAAACACACCAATATTATCCATATGACTAGATCATCTAGTAATTTGATATATACTCATGTAGAATATTACTTTTAGAACTAGTGAGGAGTCATATTCGCTTAAAAAAGAAGTCTTAACACTAGACAGTTTTTAGTCTATACTTGTTGCACAATTTAAAAGAATCACCCAAATAAAATTGAGTTTTACCTAAATAATATATATATATATATATATATATATATATATATATATATATATATATATATAAATTTAATGTTTTGCCTAATTGATTAAATTTGATATAAAACCTTAATATTACCGTTTTAAAATTCATATAAAAGATGTAAGAAAAATAAAGTCTGTGAATAAGACATTTGATCTCATATGTAAAAATATAGTATGAATCATTGCCATTTCCGAAGAGATTAGTTAGTTGTTGAGGTTTTTGTTGCTTTAAAGTTTAATGTAGAAGACACAAATAAAATTGAACAAAGTATCAAACTTGAGATGCCTTTTAATATAATTATATAAACTGCCTAGTTCCTAGAGGTACACATTAAGATTAGAAAGTTGTCCAATAGATTCCTCTAAAGTTCAACACCCCCAACACGCACAAAATCAAAGGTAAGAGTAACTACATTCTGAACTGATTTGACCACATGAAGTATAGTCCTCATTTAAGAAATAAATAAATCGCAAATGTAGGGAACTGAGAATCAGGCATTCTACACCATCCCCCTTCTATACGAACACATAAAGTGGACTCCCTTGTAATATTTATTTATTTTTGGAGAAGTTATGTATAAATATTACAAATATAAAAACATCATGTCAAAGTGTTCACTGATATTCATAAAACTCAAGGGTTTAAACAAACTCAATATATCTATCAAATATATGTTTCCTAAAAGAAAATTGATGTTATCCTACATCAAAGAACAAAAACATATGTACAATGAAAAAAGCAAGGGACTTATCTATGGAAAAAAGTCTCTAACACTGTTCAACATAAAAACAATGTGCACACTAACTACTCTTTATCCATTCTGTGCCAAAAATGAATATTTGGAAGCATCATTTAATTCTTAATCATCCATATTCATAATCAGATCAGGGTCACTAACCTTCCTATTTTACTGTTCAAAGTCAAATCATAACTCGCAAGTGTGAAGGATCATACTTTTAAAACTTCTTTCATTCAGTTAACATGTCAAAAGTTAAAGAATTGAACTTATTCCATTTCATGTTTTGGAGGGGTCCAAATGGTTATTGAACTATTAATATAGAGATGTCTAAATATATCCACCCCAGTGCCATCTCAGTTCTACATATGAAAATCTGATTAATAAATTTAGGATGTAAGCACAATGATTTTTGTTTTACTTTTCCTACTTGAACCTTTACTATTTGTAAGTCAGACAACATATATTTTCAAACCCAATAATATGAAAGAATAAAAACATATAACATAAAGGGGATTTCTCCTACTGTCATAAATTTACAACATTAATGAACCCAAATAAGTTTCACGAAGATGTTGAGAAAAATCATACCTACTGAAGATTTAAGGATATATTGAAGAACAGTTGCCAAGGAAAGAGGGAAAACCCTTCACCAAATCAGTTAGCAATAGTCGCCCAAATTAGATAGTTGGTCAAGCCTTAATTCGCTCAACCTTCACCACGGAATCGCCTTCGTTAGCCGTCGCGGCCGCCAGCAGCTACTATTATAGTCACCTGTAAGTTCGTCGTCGAGGGAAGGATCGAAGGAGAGGGAGTGTTGTAGCTTTTGGCGCTAAAAATTTGGGTAAGAAATTTTAATCGTTGCCGTCGAGGCAGGGCTTAAAATTATAAAGTCATTCTCGACAGGCTAGCCGTCGATAATAACCCCAGTCGAGAAAGAGTCATTAACGACGACAGTGCTGTCGTTTATAACATTTTACTTCCGTCGCCAATGAGTTTCCCTCCCCCGCAAGATTATGGCGCCAAACTAATGTCATTAGCGACGACAATATACCCATTCTCGATGGCATACCGTCGACCATTATGTTAGATTTGGAGGGAAATGGTCATTGCCGACGGCACACATTAGCGACGGCTACCCCGACGTCAATAACCTCATTCGCGACGATAGTAAAGCTGTCATCAAAGCCACCGTCGCCAATGACCATTATTTTTGTAGTGCATGTAGATAATTAAATGCCTTTAATAAATAATTTTTTTATTAATAAATAAATAAGATTGATTACAAAGTATATGCTTTATCATCATACATGATTAGCTTGTATGCATACTACTTTAAGTTAGGTTATCCTAAACCCTAACCATGATTATATAACTTCAATTATGTGTTAATAACATCATTAAGTAACCATAATCATAAAAAAACAAAACCCTAATATAGATTAAGGACGATTAGGGCATAATTAAGCTACTAATTATGATGAACTAGCTCACAAGTATGTTACTAGTCACTAAATCAAGTCACAAGGCTACACATGACCAAGTTTCAACTCCCAAGCAGCATAAATACACAAGATCAGATCTTTATAGAGTCAAGTAGGTGATAATTGACTAAAAACCATAAGTTGCTAAAGTATATAAATAGCAGCCCTAACTCAAGCCAAACCCACGAATTCCTAAATCATATACACTCATATAGCATACCTAAATAAGCCCTGGTGATAGCAAGATCAGAATCGAAAGCCAGAAATCAAAATCACTCAAGAAAGGTGCAAACCCTAACTTTAGCCTAGATCTTTGATGTTATGTTAAATCTTTAGTCTAGTTGTTTAGATATGTGTAATAACACGCTAATAAGTATTCTAAGTTGATAGAACATGTTTTCATAAAATCTTGATGCATCAAAATGATGTTTTAAGCAATCTGGAAAATCTAGAAAAATATGTCTGACAGTCGAATATCAGAGCCTATAGATCCTTGATTATTAATATCTAAGTCTGTAAATTGTATGATTGTTATAGTATTACACGTGGTTAGTAATCTAGAATAGAAAGTAGGTCTATTAGATTCATATATTGCAAGATATAAGTGGTCAAAAGTCGTTGACCGACCACGAAGTTCTGATTTATGGGTTACCCAGAAATCCCAAGAACAGGTTGAACCGACTACTTTGACTGACCTTTAAATTGCTTTCTGTTTGTTGTTAGGATATCTAAGTGTAGTGAAATGATACCTTGACATATATACTACATATCTATGACACTCAAACTCTTAAATAAATCATAGGTTTACTAGATTTAATGGTCAAATATCGTTGGCCGAGTACGAATGCGTTTTCTGGAAAACCCAGAAAACTGATGAACACAAAGAACAGCCTCTGGCTGCACTTTGACCAACATAAATCTAAACCTTAGGGTCTTACTCTATCTAAACCAGTGTACCATATATGTACCTTGATATATAACTACATATTACAACAATCAAAACACACATCTATCACACTGTTTGAAATATATAAAGGCCACAAAACGTTGACCAACCATAACCATTGTTCTGGGTTACCAAGAAACCCAAGAACAACTCTGACAGTGACTTTGAGCCTATATAACTTCTTGTTATATGAAGGTTAAGGTCTGCAATTGGTATGTTGTTGTACTATTACACGAGTACTACAACACTTATACACTTACAAACTCATAATCATCAACAGTAGAGAATTAGACTAAGGTCAAAGTGACCTCTAAGCCTTGATCAAACTGTTCTCCAGAAATGAAGAACATCTATAGCAACACTTTTTGTCGCTATAGGCCTTTAGCGACATACAGTAATAAAAATTAAATAAAATTAGAAATAATTAATAAATAAATATAAAAATTATTTTAAAAAATTATTTGAAGTTATAATAATTAACTTTTAATATTTTTACATAAATTCAATAAATATTTTATTTATTTTAATATTATTAATAATTAAGTTATTAATAATTTAATTTACTAAATCATTTATAAATAATAAATAATTATTTAAAAATCATATTAATGATTTAAAAATCATATTAAATGATTATAAATTATTTAAAAATAATAAAAAAAGGTTTTAATAATATTCTAAGTAAATATTAAATAAGTAAAAATAATAATAAATGATTTAAAAATCATTTAATGGATAAATAAATATCTAAAAATTATTATATGCTTCCAGAAATTATTGTAAAAGATATACAAATTATCTAAAAATATAACAAAGCTTATAATTAAAGTTTAATCGTGATATTAACTTATTAATTATCTAGTAAAGTCTTAGGACATCGAAATCATATCAAACTTAAATCGAACGTGAATAGTTTGTATATTTGAGTATTGTTATCAATACTAATGTATTAGACATATATGTTTGAAAGTCTTAGGTGTTTATAAACGAATCGAGTAGCGTTGCTTAATCGATCTTCGCTCATGCAAGTTCCCTAACCTTAATTACTTACACAAGTCTTCTAACCTATCTTGTTATTTATGCAAGTTCTCGAACCTTGCTTATTCGTTAAACAAGATTTATATCTTGATTTGCTTTTGATATATTATAACTAAACTTGATTGCCAATTATTGTAAAGTTATCGCTATAGCTTCAGTATAACTAAGAAATGAAATATTTATTCATATGTTATTATTGTTTATCAAGCATAAACTGTTGTGTCAAACCAAATTGCTTTGGTAAGATATCCTATACTGAGTTGTAAATCCTAGAAAGGAAAATTGTGTGCCAGTAAATCTGACACTTAGTGCAAGTTGGGCACGATTAGGATGATATGCATACTCCTAGGATGTTGAATAGATTGATCCCCTGTCTCACATCTGAACAAGATTTCTAAGTCTTTGTGACTGATAGAAATGGTTGAAATTAAAATTCCAGAAATGGTAAACAACACTCAGTTGAGAAAAGTTTTGAATTGTTATACTTCGTCAAATCCTATATTGTGTTATAAATATAAAACTTGCTGAGCGCGTCATTCACATTCTTAAAAATCATTCCCTTTGCAGTATTAGATAGTAATCCTGGCACATCTGGAACAAACAATGGGAAGCGACCATGATTAGATTAGCTTAAATTATTGTCTAGCTTAATGTAAGATTTTTATAGTAAGGAACTCTTTATGAATAATCTTGTAATCGAACCGTTATATATATGATATATGTCGATGTCGGGATTTTTATTTGTCCATTTTCTATTCTTGTTCTTTTGTGTTCTCATGTTAGGTGAGATTTGTTTGAAAAAATAAGTAAAAAATGTCTGACATTTATATGTCGACGATTTGACTATAAGAGTCGACAGTTGGTTTTTTAATAGGTTGTACCAACACAACCGAGAAAAAATTTGCACATTGACCCAGTGATGTGACATTGCTAAATGGGTCTGTAAAACCGAGATTCATTAGGGTCTGGGGACTTGCTTATGCGGAGAGAATATGTTAGGCACCCCTCGACATCCGTGTTACCATGGTGACCGCCATTTTTTAAGAAACTATTATATGAATGTGTGTGTGTATGGGTCAATGTGCTGTTATTTGGAAGTAGTGTGAGGCCTCGTTCGCACCTATATACACATGGTTTAAATTTGTGTAAAAATTCAGTTTTAAACAAGATATGGAAGTGATGTTTTGTAAAAGAGATTTTTCAAACCCTTATGCTCAATAGGAATTGAGACCTTTTGATACTTCCATTAAATTAAATGTTCGGCTAGATTGCTTTTATTTTTGGATGCGAAGCATCTTCGAGAAAAATAATATACAAAGCAGTGCCGAACTCCTCATGGGTATGAAAACCATCTGAGGAAATCCAAACACCGTGAATAAATTTACAAGCTGCTTACAGCTGAAAATGTCCATCACGGGAACCGAATCTGGATTCAGTAAACTGAATCTGTGATCACATGATTCATAGGCTCACATGATGCCGTAATTTGTACGAAAGCAGTAAGCAGTTATATATATATATATATATATATATATATATATATATATATATATATATATATATATAAACATGATCACCAACCACGAAGCACCTCCATGGGGGATCAGAAATGTAAATAAAGCTGTAAAAGCGATCAACCGCCACGGAGTAAACTCCAGGCAGGACAAAATGTTAAGAAAGCAGTAAAACGGTCAACCGCCACAAAGTAAACTTCAGGCGGGATGAAACGTAAATATATATATATATATATATATATATATATATATATATATATATATATATATATATACAAACTGAAATGAAACCATGGACCGAAGTTCGGGCATACACACGCAACACGACTCTCAACGTGAAGAATAGTGTGTGCAAAGTTGAAGAGAAAAGCTTTAAAATGTGTAAGAAGGCTTACAGTGGGCTACCAAAGAAGACTTCTATAATTTTAAGTGGATGAACACTCGGCACCCGCCGGTACAATAGTAGCTATATGTGAGCTCACAAGTGTTTAAAATGAGAAAATACTCAGTTTAGGGGGTGTACAGAGCAAATTGGACAGGGCTTCCTTGCCTTTTTCTCTTTCAAAATGGCCACCCCAAGCATACGTGGTCCACAAGTAATATAAGAAAGTAGAGTGTCGAACCCACGAGGACAAAGTCTTACTAGGTAAACAATTACTAAGGTGAAGTCGTTACTTATCTTATCTAAACAAGTAAATTCGAAGGTTGGTTAAGCTATATGTTTAAAACTATAAAAGAGAAGTGGTTGTGCTAGGAAGTCAAGATAGGATTACAATTCCCCTAATGTATCGCCTAATCTCCTAACTCTCTAAATTATAAACGAATTAAGGAATGGTCAACCGAGAACATTAAATACGCAAAAGCTTCTGTCGAAGGTCAAATGCACATCCCTAGCCAGATAAATCACAATATGTCTATTGGTGAAAATTACTAGGCCAAGGTCATTAAGCTAAGTCTCAAGGCCGCACAAGGCAAATAGAGATATGTCTATCCTATTAGAATATTATGTACACATTCCTTTGGCATGGTCATAACAGGTGTTGTTGTATTTAAAAGCTAAATAATAACATCCATTTTTCAATCTCTGTTAATATCAATACTCATTACACTATCAAGCAAATAGTCATCAAATACGAAATACAACAACCCATTCCAAAATGATTCATTATATAAAATAGGGGAGAAAGTTAATTAGGTTAAACAAAAGGTTACATTGCAATCCTAAAAATGGAATTAGTTTATAACTATGGGACTAACACACATTTTAATACATTCAACTTTATCAGTCAATACACAAATAAATTGAAGATTTGGAATAAGAAAACTCCTGTGTGGAAGTGTTCTGTCTCTAAATCTTCTCTTCACTGTGTAGTAGCTGAACAACAGTCAGATGCAATAAATCTTCCTCCTTGAAGCACAACTTCTTTCTCTTCTGCGTATTTAAGACTGTAATAAATACACTCTAAGCTAAGCTCTCTGTCTGAAACTCTGTCGCATGCGACCGGTAATAAGTATATCTTTCTCTTTTCACTTTAGGTCATTTAAAGCCTCTATACTGCTTGGACACTGGAGTTCGCGCTGCGGCACGAGCCTTTTCTTAGCAAGTGGCGCTGCGGCACCACGTGGAAGTAAAAAGACCAGAGGTCGAGCTAGGGCGCGACTGTGTATAGAGGCATCGGCGTTGCGGCGCGAGCTGGAGCGCTGGGGTGCGAGCCTGGCGCTGGGAATGGCGCAGGGGCGCCACACGTAGGTTTAGCGAAGCGCCGAAAAATAGTGACTTTGCCTAGAATTGGCGCTGGGGCGCGAAGCTGAGGCGATGGGGCGCCATATGTGGCGCTGGGGCGCGAGCTCTAAGAGCAACCTTGGCACTGCGGCGCCATCATAGTGAAAATAACCTGAAATACCAGAAACCACCTCCAAAGCATTGCATAATAGAACTTAGACAAAAAAATAATGAAAATATAAATAAAAGCTAACTAAGAGACTGAAAACAAGCAATAACTTAAGCCACAAAAGATCTGATTCGCAGGTATAAATCCTACTCATCAAATACTCCTAAACTTAATCTTTTATTTGTCTTCAAGCAAACTAATAGACACTCACACCCAATAATGCAAGATACGAGAGAAGACTAATCCTATAGACTAATCATATGGCCCCTAAGCAAAATCATGAACATCCTCAGAGAGTAGGACAAAGCGCATACAACCAAGGGCTTAATGTCTATTAATAAATAAGAGACTGTAATTGATCCATTTTGTGTGTGTGCAGACCAAACATCTAAACTAATCATATCCCAAATTCAGATCACACAGTCGACTGTGATACTAATAAGCTTACTATGCAACTCACATGATTAAGAAGCATTAAGACAAGACGCAGAAACACGAAAGGTTCAAAAGTACTAGCATAAAGAAGTAATATCCGACTCAGACAGTTTTTGATTACTTTGAGGCTAAACAAAGCACCCATTAGCAAGCTTTCGATCAATGACTCCCAAGCCAGAAGACTTTAGGGCACTAGGTGTAAAACACCCAAAAAATCTAATAACTCAAGCACAAAGGCCACACAATTAACATAAGTCTGCAATCGATATTACCTGCCTACATTTATGGGCGAGTGCGTTTCCACGCTCCATCTCAACCCACCGTAGGACTGTTATTATAATTATTTTTTTTAAGAACATTAGACCCGAAAGTGTAAAAGCCTCAAAGTCTTTAATTACCTTGAAATCAACAGAGTTTTTAATAGCGTACAAATTTTCAACACAATAAAAAGACAACCTAAATCTGGACACATAACTAGAAAAGGCAATTGGCCAGTGCTAGCTAAAACGATGGATCCCAAATAGTTCACATGGATATGACCCTATACTAAGAAAATATCAATTATACTGCTTATCATAAGCCACATTCAAAACTTGGGCGCTAAACTACCCTAACCTAACATATAAACAATTAGAGAATGGGGGTTAGAGTTAATCAAAATGTACTAGGCAAAAACTATAACTATAAAGTACCCATGCCCAAATAGGGTAAAGCCATAACACATGGCATCAAGTATACCAATTAATCAATGTAAAACCCAAAAACTGAGGCTAGGAAAAACAATATCTGACTTTGTAGCATCCCCAAATTCGGGTACTTTTTACCACGAATATGGTATACTATTTCTATAACTATTGCGAAAGATATAAACATAAATTGTTTATATATTAAACTTTTACACCTCATTCCCAAGGTCTACAGCCTTAACTTAATACATACCTTCAATATTTTAAAGGTTTACAATGTTATTTTCGTCAGAAAATTTAATAGATCTAACTGCACCATAATTTAATCTTGCACTTTGTCTTCGCTTCTGTCTTTACTCAAGCTTTCATCTTAATCTGAAAATTTTATCATGATATAGCAAGGGTGAGCATCAAATTTTCCCAGCAAGTTTAAATTCAATAAAGATATATCATGATTAAAAGAATTGAACAATAAGCTAGCTAACTTTCAGCAATATAAACATTGTGAAAGAGCATGAACAAATTTTCTTAGCTGAACGACCAAGTCAATAAAAATGAATGGTCATGCATAAACATGAACAGATTAACTTAACCAAATGGTAATGAAGGTGATCAGCCTTTCATACCTGATGAACGTTTACAATATGCACAACGTGCGAATCAATAGTCAATATAGACGTGAATAATCAACAACAATTATTCATTAACATGCTTTGAACATACAACTCATGTTTGAGTTAGGAAAAACTTGTCTGATTCGTTGACTACTGCTACGCAGTTTAAGTTAACTTCTTTTGGTAAGACCTATCATTAATAATAAGATTGGTCTTTCAATCAGCATATTCTACTTTGTATCATAATACAATTATTTTATTACTAGATTATCTAACACTTAATCAAATATTAGATAACATCTTAACACATCAGTATTATTATCATTCTTGGATAATTCTTCAATCACTGTATCATATTCATTATGATTAAACACTTAATCTTATACATTATAAGTTCTTCTTTATACTCTAATAAGTCGAATACTAATCCAACAACCTGGATTCTAAATTTAACAACCAAATTGTCAATCCAGCAGACTGGATACAGAATCCAACAACCTGGATTCAACAAATTTCCAATCCAGCAAGCCAAACTGCAATCCAGCAAATTGGATTACAAATCCAGCAACTAGATTGCAATCCAGCAAGCTGGATTCAACATATTTTCAATTCAGTAAACTTCTTTTCAATCCAACAAGCTGGATTCATCAGATTTTCCAATCCAGCAAGTGGATTCCATATCCGTTCACGAAAATACCAAATCAACTTATTATTTTTCTATCTTTTGTTCAAACATATATACACATATTTCATACACAAAAAGTATTTTTCCAAAATTTTCCAACTTCCTTTGGTATTTTTCAAAAATCATTCTTAGTTAATTCCTTAAGAAATTAGCTACCTCGTGCTTAACTCCAGAAATTCCCATCTCTTGGTACAATCTTATACGTCTTAATGTGAGCCTACATTTAAATTTCGTGGCCATCGGAGTTATAGAACTCCGGTTATAGCCGTTTTCGTCGGAAAATCACAAAAATTGAAATGGTCATAACTTGCTCATTTTAAGTCGGAATGAGCTCATTTTTGGACAGGAGGTACTTAATACCATATATTTTCAAGTCCCAAAAGGCCAAAATTTTTCTCACAAATTAAGTTACCAAAAATGCCCTTTTAAATTTTTGGGCAGAAGCTAAATGGCCTTTTGCAGTTTTTCGTGCTTTATTAAACATTTTCCATACGGAAATCTACAACTCCTTTTTCAGTGATTCCACTTGGAGATGTTAGATAACTTATCATAGTACTCTCCCAAAGTTTTCAAAAATTTTTGGAATGCCAGAAAAATGATGAAATTGTCCCTACACATGACTGTCCAAAACAGTCTATTTTTCCTTTTTAGACACAAAACTGTTTTTGGTAAAATAGTCACTACAACTTGTGTACTTAACATTTTTGAGTTCTACCACTTGGGTTTAGTAGATAACTTACATGTCTAGCACCCCTCCTTGACGGATCACAAAAAGAAGGTGTAGATAAAAAATGGTGAAAATTCAAAGTACATAGAAATTTTAGGACTTATAAACTAGAAAATCACTTTTTATTTACTTTTGATTTCCAACTAAAATAACACCAATATGGGTAAATCTAAACATGAAACACTCAATAACAAGTATATTCATGGTTTTTAAGTTTATAAACATAGATTCAAGTTTTGATTTAGAATAATCAAAAATACTTAAACAATAGGTATTTATACCTTTGATTACCATGCTCTCCTTCTTCTTCTTCATTGTTTGATTATGGAGCTTTGATGTCTTACCAAAGACTCTCCTTCCTCTTCTTATGGTTGCCGAACCTCTTCTCTCTATCTCTAGTTGGTTCTTATGTTAGCTAATTGGAAGGGATGAAAGAGAAAGAAACAAGATAGCTTGTTATTGGATATAATTATTTAACTAATATCTATACCCATTCTCTTTTTTCCTCTCACAAAAACATCCGGCCATATGTGGCCTCTTTTTCCTACACCACATTCTCTCTCTCTCTCTCTCTTTCACACTTAATCATCACATAAATATGTGGAAGATTATCAGGCAAAGTGGTTCCTTAAAATAAATGACACCTAATTTAATTGGTGTAAGATCTTTTGCCACTTGTGTTGTGCTTAAATTGATGACATGCATGCCTCCTTTCTCTCTTCATATATCCGGCCATATGGCCTTCATTTCTCCCACACTTGGTTTAGTTCCTTAGTTAATGCTTTATTAATTGTCCCACATGTTCCTCCACTAACTTTTCCTTGTGGCCAATTATTGTCCACTCCTTTTCTCTTCTTTGTTTGCCAACCATGTGACCACTTCTTCTTCCTCTCATTAGCCAACTATGTGGCCTTAAATCTACCAAGTCTTGGTTTGATTTTTATCTCTTATTTAATATACACAAGGTCCAAGATACCCCCTCTCAAATGGGCTAAAAGTTGGGACACTCAATTAATTCTTTTGGGCTTCTAACTTTAGTTTCTTTGGGCCATAACAAATAATATCTTCCAACACTTCTAATATTACCATTCCCTAAATATTTAATTAGGGTTTTCATTTCCTCAATTATAACATAAATCTTTACTCATGCACATTTATTCCCTTAACCCAATTAGACTTTCTATAATTAGGTTATAAAATTTATTAGTTGAGATATATAAAATAAATCTCCTAAGACTAGTATATATTATAAATACTAGTATTCCCTCATCTCATAACCCTTAAGTTATTCAATTCTTCATTCCTAATATATAATTAGGATCACACTAGTTTCTTTTATTTGATTATATAATAAACAATATAACCATCACATAATATTCATATTCACTTACTCACATAATTATTAAATAAATTGTGACATGCTCTACAATTCTCTTAGATTAGGACACTAGTAAATATAGTATATATATATATATATATATATAATATATATATATATATATATATATATAAATACTAGGACCACTAAATAAAAATAACCCTTTAGGTCATTTAATTCTCATACTTAATTAAATAACTTATTCAAGTTATACAATTCATATTGTATACTTAAATTTAATTTCCTCCTCCTCTCCATAAATTGTTTTCAAACAATTTATTTATATACTAAATATATAATTTAATATATTCAATCATTTATTCAAATATGAATTTAATTTACTAACTAGTTGATACCAATATACATATTTACATATTGGATCTCCTCTCATATTTTTACATTACATCATTTGGTATAATATTAAATATTATATCATTATCCATATAACATCTTCACTTCTCACACTAATTTCGACTTTTCTCCATAAAAAGTCAAACTGTTAACTTTGACCAAATGTCAACCTTTACACATTTTGTGTTTATTGTCCATTTTGACTAAACTTGACGTCCGGACGCAACCAGCAGTCTATGCTTCAAAATTCTATCTCTAACTCAAATTTTGAGTTTTAAATTACTCCATTCTTATTGCTAATCGTATTAACTAACGACTTTAAACTTATTTATCTTCTTTTTTTTTTGCCATTCAATACCGACGCTCAAGCTATGTTAATTACTAACATAGTTTTATCTTGATCTTTATATCATTAACTTAATTCATCATTCCTCTTGCTAAAATATATATAGCACCTTACTAAGTATATATATTTTTCTATACATATACTTATCTTCGTTTAACCTTATAACATCTCTTTATTTGAAATCTTATCTCATTAATAAAATTTCCATATGTACTTATATAACATTTCTTTAGACTATTCAGTTCATATTGAATTTACAGGTATCGTAATACCTTATTCTCGATATTTCTTCAAGTACATATTAATTCATTTATAGGGTTTTAAAATTTTGTAACCCATATTTCTTTATTCTCATTCAATTAAGAAACCATATAGTTCTTCTTAAAATTTTTGAAATCCTTAAAATTCCTTCACAGAAACGTCAATTCCATACACTTATTTTCTGTCTATGTTCATCTTATAACCTTTAATCCATCATTTTAGGATTTTTAATAATTATCTAAATTCTCGGTTGTCACAGACTTAGTCAAGATATTCCCAAGCAAAAGATATATAACCACAAGCATGCATTCAAATGTATCTTAAAATACTACTAAGAAAAAACATGCATCCAAAGACCAAAAGCTTTACCACAATAATAATCACGATAGATAGAATAATATTAAACCATAAGTCTGGGGCTATCAAGCCCAAATACCATACTTAAATCCTCAATCCTCACAGCCTAACATAGCAAATATAAGTAAACTTACAATCATATCATAGCAGCTTAAATAAGATAATACCAACACAATTTATATATTAAATAAATAAAAGGAAGTCTCCCCAAACTTGTACTTTGGCCAGTGTCCTCAATGGCCATTTTCAGCACTATCATCATCAAGCATCAACAACATCTCTGCCTTCATCACCATAACGATCAAGATCTTCATCAACACCGAACACCTCAAGATCATCATCATCATCCTGTCCATCATCATCCTCCACGTTTACTGGCTCATTTGCTCGGGCCTCTTCAGCAAGCGAAAATTATGGAGGATAAGGAGCATAAATTGGAGGCGCTGGGAATGGGAAAGACATGAAATCAGCATCGTCACCGCCTGAGCAGCATGAATATTGGAGAGTGTGTTGGTGAACTCTGCATGGAAATGGTGGAATTGACTCTGCCACCCGATGACATGGTTAATCTTGCAGTGGAGGAAGCTTAGGCTATTCAAAATCTGCGCAAGGGTCCCACAATCAACGGTCTCAGCAGAAGGGGGGACTGGCGCTTGAGTGGAGGGTCCCGCCTCAGTGGATGGCTATGGATCATCGGATGGCGGCGGCTGACGCTCTGGCAAAAATCCTTCCACTTAGAAATGCGATGGCGCTCCCTCCCATACTGCATTTCGGCTAATTAGATGATGATCAATTATCGATATTAGAGGTAGGGTGACATCTCCCTTCTCCCACTGAACACCCGCCCTTTTGTAAAGACGAGTAATAAGAGACGGGTGCGGGAGGCCAGACATAACTTTGCTCTTAATAGCCTTTTTAATGGACTCATTGATCAATATCCCTACATCAACGTTTAAACCAGTAATAATGGCATAGAGTAGAGTCGCCCTTTACCGAGTTACATCACTCACATGCCGGGTAGGCTCGATATTTGCACAGATAAAAGCGTACCATGCCTTACCATAATGGCTAAGGGTCTGCTAGGGGAACGATGTTCATTCAGCAGTATACTCATTCGTTTTCCATACCGTCCTAGGCTTATAGAGCTTGCTAACAATCTCGTCAGTGTGGTAACCCTGAATCCCATTTTCTCGATAATCGCAGTCGTTAAAATTGGGAATCCCATAAACAACATTGATAGCCTTGCTATCAAATGAGATTACTTTTCCTCTCACTGGTGAAGCTGGTGGACCATCAAGAATGGCGTTAGCATAGAATTCTTTCACCACCGCCACCACGCGAATTTCAACAGCTTAGTGGAAATGCACCCACTTCATTTTGGATATCATCACATTCATCTGCCCATCTAATTTGTCATCAGGCCTAAGCCCCGCTCAGGCACCAAACTACGAGACAAAAAA